>PVKZ01001535.1:0-371163 GCA_004027375.1 Macroglossus sobrinus | reverse complement strand
TGTGTGTATATGCCTTACCAATAAAGTGTACAAACACCCTATGTTTCCCTGCCTCTGCACTTTGCTCCTGCTGTTCATCCCCTGGATGCCCTTCCCTAAACCCACACATCCCATTTCTGCCCATCCCACATTTCCTTCATGAAGTCTAATCTCATCTTCCTGGTTCACATGTATTCGATCTCTCTCTTCTCTGGATTCTTAGAGCATTTTGTCTACATCTATTGTATGGCATTTATGTCTTTCCACCTTGTATTATAAATATAAATATTAAATATTATAAATATCTACATACTTATTTCATTTCCCCTACTAAACTGGAGGCTTCTTGAAGACCCAGTGTATACAGATTGATTTGTGTTTGTATCTTCCATGGGGCCTATTACAACAAATACTCAATATATATGCCACATATTTAACTGTCATATTTATTTATCCCTTATGAAACTTTTAACTATCTGTCTGTCTGTCAGTCAGTCTTTCTATCTAAACTTGGCAGTGGTTTAAACAAAAAACGACCTTAGAATGCCATAGTAGCATGAAGAGAGTCCCAATGACAACAAAGATTCATAAAAGAGACATGTATAAGTCGGGAGTTTGTGTCGCATGATCAGCCAATCCATGTGTGTGTGCATGCATGTGTGATGGTGTAATACAGTGGCACAGGGTTCTGAAGTCATACAGCATTGGTTTTCATTTCTAGCTCGAATGCTTCAGAGCCATGTGACCTCAGACAAGTCACTCTGCACGTCTAACTTCGTTTCCTCACTTGCAAAATAGAGATAGCAATACATACCTTACAATGTTATTTCGAGGATCATTTATCCATTTCATCAACAAGTTCTTACCAAGTCTTCACTACGTGCCAGGTTCCTGGTAGGTACAAAATAATACACATAATATATTCATAAAGTACCTGGTACATATTGAATACTTTAGTATATTTAGCATTAGAACATTTAAAGTAATGTGAGAGCAGCTGCTCTCTTACACATACTTGTACAAGTAAGTAGAGAACTACAGGTGCCAACTAAGAGTCTTCATTTTAAAATCTAGACCGAGCAATATGCAGTTTTACTCTTTAGCCAGACTTTTTCTTTTCCAGATAACGCAAATATGTTTTCTTCTTTCATTCTTTTAGTATCCGTACCCATGGAAAAAATCAGGAGCCATTAGTAATGCTATTTATTGAGTATCTACTGTTTGCTGTTAATCTTGCAGCAACTCTCTAAGGTAGCTTAGCTGGTCTCCATTTTATGAGTGAAGAAACAGACTCAAAGAGGGTAGTATTTTCCAAGGGGCATAGTGGAAACCTTCTCCAGATTTCACACTTGCCCTCTGTTCTACTGGGGAGGCATCCTCAGTGCCAGGCCACGGTGACGAACAATTATTTGTCCTATCAATTTCCTAGTAGTTCCTATCAAGAATTCTTCTGACTTCAGAGTTCTCTGAAATACTGAAATAACACAGATTTCAAATCTTATCTAAAAAAGAAACAACATTTTCAGTTGGAAGGAGATTTAGTATTACTTTCCCCACATTCTTACATCTTCTGAGAGGAAGTAACTTCCATCAGTTGTTCAAGTCTCTACTCTCTGCTAGTTTCTCCCCAAACAGGGAAAAATGATTAATTCCTGACTTTTTATAGCAAGCAGAGTGATTGGCCTCAAAAACAGGAATATCCCAGCAGGCCATCTGGTGTAGGCTTCCACATCTATCTCCCTAGGTGAAGCAGAGCCCATCGTTTCTCCCCTGTCAATCACAAAAGAGAACGGAGCTTGCCCTGCTGCTGAGTGTGGGGTCTACGTGCTCAACCTTGCAGCCATTTGCTTTAAGGGTTCACTTCAGGCCCAGACCCCCCCAGCCCCACACCTCCCAGATTCTTGAGCTTGTCCCAAGGCCCAGATTCCAGTGTGGAGGTGAAAGTCTGCATCTGGCATCAGTTCTAAGCAGCTTTCTTTATTCTAAGTTGTACCATTGATCCCCACATTGTGGAGATTATAGGGCACTTGCCAAGCCATTAATAAACCTGATATTTTTGTCCTATTTTTTTTTTTTTGGTCTAGAGGTGCTTATATGTATTACCTAAGAGTCAAAATGCAGAGGGAGGAAGAGGGTCATTTTGGGGCCAGAACTCTTGGCCCCATTACTAGGTCAGAGTCCTTCTGCATAGCTTTATGCTTGTCTGTCTTATATCGAAGCTAACCTTATTTTCATAGATCAGCTCACCTGTAAGACTCTTCAGTGATTTTAAGCCATACTCATAAATGCTATCAAACAACCCTCAAAGATGGCCCACCACTGCAAATCTATTTATTTTACAGTTAACAAAGGGTGGGAAGATGGAGACTTTTTTGGTAATTTTTGTTTAGGGGCTCAGAACTCAAAACTCAAAACTGCTTATTCTAATTTTGTCAGAAATAGCTCATACATGTTCACCAAATTAAATCTGACTCGTCAGTCTAGGCGGTTTCACTTATATTTCTACTTGCCATATTAAAAATAAAGGTTTGGCTCTAATGCATCAGCCACTTGCTGTGATTTGGGCAGGTCCCTTTCTGGGCCTCAATCTCCTCATCTGAACAATGGGAGTTTTGATCCCGACCATTACTGACACCTGCCCTACTTCCATACTCTACTTATATTCAGAAGTTAGTATTGGGGCCTGGATTCCTTCAGGGTGTGTTGGTGGTTCTGAGAGGTTTTGGGAGATGAGTGAGTCTGGAGGAAGAATCTAATAAATGAAAAGGGAGAAGCTTGCCAGATGCATAGTGGGAGTCAATCTAGGCATATTAAATTATCATGAAACACATCCATCGACATTTATTAAGAACAGGAAACTCAGCTCTGCTTGCCTAAAGCCTTCATTTCCAAAGCATTAACGAATTATTCATTTCCTTCATAAATTCTTTAGTCCTTGGGGTATTTAACACCAGGAGTCTGACCGTATTATTACTTACCCTCATAACATGGGATAAAAATGATACTAAATATTTTATGCAAATGATGGTGGATATAGTTTATGGATCCTCATTGATTTATTTTGCTTTTAGCCTAATAGCTTAATACTTTCCATAGACTTTTTTCACCCAAAACAGAACTAGTATTTCTTAGATTTGCAGTATTTTCATAGATAAATACCACTGACCACATAACAAAAATATTATTCTTTTATGAAAACTTGTGTCAAGGTTTATTCGTATGAGAAAGCATTTTACTTTCTACGCCACCTAAAAAAATAAAATTTTATTTATTTATTTGTTTGGCTACGCAACCCTTAGCTGACCTCACAGTTTGCAAGGACCTTGTCAACAATACCTTATTTTATATTTTTTATGCCTACAGCACCTGGTCTTCCTAGGTGATTTCCTATCCAAGTACTAACCAGGCCCGACCCTGCTTAGCTTCTGAGATCAGACACGATCGGGGTGGCATGGCCGTAGACAAAAATTTATATATATAATAGCCTATGTCTTTATTTAGCTGTTTACTCCGTATTAGTTTTCTATTGTTGCATAACATATTACCACAAGCTTAGCTGCTTGAAGCAACATTTACTTATTAGCTCGTACTTCTGTAGGTCAGAAGTCTGTGTGAGCTCTACAGGGTTTTCTGCATAGAATCTGATAAGTTCAAAATCAAGGTGTTGGCCATCTAGCTCTTGTCTTAAGGATCTGGGGAAGAATCTGCTTCTAAACATTCTACATTTCAGTTGTTGACAGAATTCAGTCCCTGTGGTTGTAGGACTGAGGCCTCTTTCCCGTGCTGGCTATTGGCAGGGAGCTGCTCTCAGTTCCTCAATGTTGCTCACATCCTCGGCACATGACGCCTTCCTTTTCAAGCCAGCAATGGTGTGACAAATCCCTTTCATGCTTTTGACTTATTTTGCTAACTCTGCTTTTTGAGTTCATCTGTTGGGTCAGGGCCACCTGGATAATCTCCATATCTCAAGGTCAACTGACTTAGTACATCTGTAAAATCCCTTCTCAGCATTACCTAGATTAGCATTTGACTGAATAACTAGGGGACCAGAATCTTGAGCAGCCATTTTTAGAACTCTGTCTATTATATACACTAACACAAGTAAACAAATTACCTAACCCCTATAAGCCTTGGGTGTTTTAGAATCCTACTGACAGCTCTGATGACTAGAACTTCAAAGGGGTTATACTTACTATGACTTTGCAGCACCAGCTAATTAAAAACAAAACAAAATTAAAAACTAAAAACAAACAAAACAACCTCTCAGACTAGCTCTACAAGATGTCAAAACATGAATGAAAAAGAATCAGATTTAATTATTTTCAGTTTTACTCATGGCTATTTGCCTAGCCCTTAAAACAGTACCTGACACTAGGTGCTGATTAAGCATAATGTTTGCTGAATGAATGAATATATAGCACTAAATAGAGCCCTTGAATCAAGTGTTCATTGCATACAATGTCTTTATGCTGAGTTCAGAGAAGGATACAAAGATTCATAAGACTTCATTCTTACATGTGATGGTTACCTTTATGTGTCGGTTTGGCTAGGTTATGTTGCTTGGTTGTTTGGTCAAAGACTAGTCTTAAATATTGCTATGAAAGTGTTTTTTTAGATCTAGTTAACACTAAAATCAGTACACATTAGAACCAGAGACTAGAATGGTTGTTGCTAGGGGCTGAAAGTGGAGGAAAAGGAAGATGTTGGTCAAAGAGTACAAACTTCTAGCTATAAAAGGAGTAAGTTTTGGAGGTCTAACATACAGCATGGTGATTATATTTAATAATACAGTATTATATACTTGAAAATTGCTGAGAGACTAGATCTTAAATGTTCTCCCCACAAAAAAAAAAGAAATGGTAATGAAGTGACATGATGCAGGTGTTAGCTAACATGAGGTGGTAATCATTTGGTAACATAAAAGTGTATCAAATCAACACTTTGTACACCCTGAACTTTCACAGTGTTATATGTCAATTATATCTCAATAAAGCTGGAAAAAAAAATAAATCAGTAGACATTGAGTAAAGTAGATTATCTTGCATAAAATGGGTGGGCCTCATCCAATCAGCTGAAGGCTTTAAGATTAAAGATTGAGGTCCCCCAAGGAAGAGAGTACCCTATCTCTGCGCCTTCAGACACAAGACTGCAATAGCAGCTCTTCCCTGGCTCCCCAGCCTGCCAGCCTCCTCTGCAGATTTCAGACTTGCCAGTCCCCATAACTGTGTGAGCCGATTCCTTAAAACAAACCTTTCCCTACATATATACATATGTCTACACATCCTTTTGGTCCTGTTTGTCTGGATAATTCTGACTAATACACCACTCTTAAGAGGTTAGAATAATGTTGGGAATATTGAAATGTGTACAAAGGAAAACAACTAATAATGTGATTACTCATAAATGGATGGGAATAAACTGCCTTGCAGTTAGGAGGATTCGTGGGCTAAGAAGGCTTATGAGCAGAGGTGCCTCCAGTTGTCACGTCTGGTTCCAGACTCTCGCTCTTTGCTTTTTTTCTTTTTCCCATTTTTTTTTTTTTGGACTCTTTCTCCAAAGCAGATGCCTCTAGACTGTACTGCTCAGGTAGCATTCTTGCTGGATAAAAAGCTGCTTTCACACTACAATGGCAGAGTTGAGTTGTTGTGACAAGCTCTTTGACCTGCAGAGCCCAAAGTATGTACAATATGGTCCTTTAGAGAAAAAGTTTGCAAAATTCTGAAGATTAATGAACTAAAAATTAAATTGATAGAATTTGCACTGCCTTTCTCACCAACTCTTCCTTTTTCCATTTCTGCCTCAAAGGAAGATGTGCCCACTTCCATTCGGAGATTTCCCCCTTCACTTGTTGTCTTCACTCCTTCTTAAGCGACCTTTCCCCGGCCCACTCGCGCTTCACGTTGCTGTCCATGGGTCCTCTGCATGTTGCTCTCTTGCTCCAGTAGCTTCACCAGCAAATCAAGCTCAAATCCTGAGTATGGCGTGCAAGGCCAACCTAGTAGGCAAGGCTGCTTTACCTATTCAGCTTTACTTCTTCTGCCGCCGAGGCTTAAGCTGGTGTCAGGGCACACAGGAGGGAGCTAATCACTTGCAATTTTAATGAAGGGAGCTGTGGACCTGCACTTGTGACAGTAAAAGACGTTTGACCACAGGGAATCTGGTGCAAGGGTGTTCTGGCAGAGCAAATTCCATATCGGTTTTACTGTTTTCCATGATGATCTAATCCAGTCCGAATCAATTGACTTCGTCTTTTAAACCCTTCTTAGTGGTCTAGCAGTTTGGTGTGGGGGTGTGACTTCATTCCTGGGTATACAAAGCCTTTCCGTTTCAGGATTTTGGGTTTCAGAACTGTCGTTTAATTTAGATCAGCCTAAACCTCCCCTACCTTCCGTTAGCCTGGGTAACTGGAACTTGACTGAATGTTAGAGTTGCACAGATGAGATAAATTCATTCAACAAATATTCAGCAAACACTGGTTAAGTACCTAATGTATGCTACTGATGAGTAGCAGAATATGCCATCCGCAAATATGCCACTTTGGTATATTGATTATATTGAGCAAGAGGGGTGCTCAGATCTCCCCTTTCTTCCTAAAAGCAAGGGATTGAACTCCCATGGGAAAGATACCTTTTGCTCCTCTATCAGAAGGAAAAGAACGTTCTTATCAATAGAGATAGGGAGTTGAGGCTGAGAGAAATCTGTACAAACAGGTCTCGTCAAAATAACCCTTATCTTCCTTGAGCCTCCTCATATATTTTAGTTACTTTTCCATGCTTACTACTCTTTGTTCAACCTAATATATAAACACTTAGGCTTGACTGCCTTTTGGGTCTTCATTTTTCTGTAGACTCTCATGTTTATATAAAAATATTAAAGAAAATTGATGCTTTTCTCCTGCTAATCTCTCTTATAACAACTTAGTTCTTAGGCCCAGCTGCCCTAAGAGGGTAATTTTTGCCTTTCCTACACTACCTTGAGAAGCTCTTAGTATAAAATGGAATAAAAACATGTAAACATCATTACTTAAAAAGAAGAACTGCTATAATTAAGGTCTGTGCAATATTATGCACACCGAGGGAACAGAGACACAGCGTTCTCATAGGCTGAAGAGGACCAGGAAGACTTCCTGGAGGAGATGCCAGGATGTGGAGGGTGTGAATTTGAGGCAAGGCTAGAAAGGGAAGTAGATTTTCTAGATTTCAATCGTATCATCAATGTAATTTGAGTAATACCTTCAAGCTTCATGACAGAACAAATTTTTTAGTGCATGACTTTGGTCAGATGGAATGATGACTGCATGCCTTTCTTTTGCTCCTTCGACCAAGGTGTCAGCAGGGGTTTGCAATCAACAGCTAAAAGAATGTTTACAGTATATCAGGATGGAGTTTTGAGTGAGAGGCTTTCAGGCTGTGCTGAACCTGGTGGTTTTGTAAGCTGAGAAAACACATTGCTGAAGCTGTGAGACAGGAGCAGAAGGAAACATGGCAGGGCTGAAGGAGGAGGGGGCGCAGAACAGCCCTAATACAGAATCATAGGCCCGGAGCCTGAGTCATTCGGGGAATTTTTGAAAAGCGGATGCATCAGGCTGTTTCTGGAAGAGCATATTATTTAACTGAGAGAACCCATACACTTGTACAATTATAAGGCTGTGATTAACCACACAGACACGGAGCTGGAGGGAGGGAGCCTTCTGTTGGAGGCTGGCTATGTAATTTTTATTTAACAAAATAACTGTCGGTTCATTTTCAGGACTTGCAGCAAAAAGGGAAAACAAGAGCACATCCGACATGGCATTCTGGATCAAACCGATTTTGTTGCCAAAGGACACTTCACAGCCTTGGTAGAGCTGCCCCTAAGATTCCCATCTAAGGTCAGAGGTATCCTGTACTTTCCTAACTTCTTTCTGTGAATTTCCAATTTTGAATGACTGAGTCAAAAGCAATAAGCATTTGAACCATTTTTGATAAGGTATCTCGTATTGCTTTCAAAAGGGCTGTATTCATTTACCATGCCATATTTACTGGATTCATCACAACCCCCACTGCATTTAGCCAAAGTTATTGAGTGAATAATTGATGGTTAAGTAGATTTAAAACAGTAACTCAACATTGGAGTTATCTCTTCTGGTTGGCGCAAAGCCACCAAAGGTTTTCATGAGGAGCCGTGGGCATTCCCATTTGAACAGGGCGGCATTTTTTTAACAGGTCACTTATTTGATGACCCCTCCCTTCCCTTAACTCGCCCTCCGTAGGAATCAACACACCCAGTCATTGGATTCTTCTTTCTTTCAAAGATCTCTGACATCTAGCTACACGTTATTTTTATTCCCACTTCCATCAGTATATTTTAAGTCTTTAAAACGTGAATCCTATGCTGTCACAGTGTCTTCCACAGGGCTCCGTGCCATCAGTCTTTTTCCCATGGGAATGACAACTCAGTTCTGAGCAACCACTATGAGCTGAGCGGAGTGCTAGGTGTTTCATAGACATTATCTCAAAACACTCCCCTAAGGCAGATACTATTAACTCCATTCTACAAATGAGAAAACTAAAAACACTGAAAATTAAGATAATCCCCAAACTTCATAACCACTAAGCAGAAGATCTGAGTTTCAACCTGAGTCTGACAGATTCCCAAACCTTTGTCCATGTTGGAACTCTTACTTCTCCAATAAGTCCTCTGACCATCCCATGCATTTCTGTAGTACTCATCAGTAAGTCATTGTCTCTCAGCTCCAAACCCGAGCCTTTACACTCTCCTTTGTGGTGCTGGAGCTGGGCCCCTCCCTGTAAACTCATATTCTGCCTTGCCAGCCACCTCTGTGTTGGGCTCTGTCAATAGGGGCACTAGAGAGAGAAACCAGGGACTTTCTTCTTCCTCCCTGTGGGAGCTAAAGTTCCGGTCAGCTTCACCCTTGTTGTACTTCCTCCTCTGGCAGCAGCAGGTCCATCCCAGAACAGCAGTTAAATTTGGTTTGCAGTTTTCCAGCGATTGTGGAAGTTTTATCACACCCTCCTCAGAGAATCCAGCGTCAGCCCGCAGGTGCCTCTGTTCCGAGTTTGGGTCCCAGTCCCACAGAGCCTCTCATCCTGACTCAGAGACTCCAGCACGGGCCAAGCAGTGTCCCCTCCTCAAGGTCTGAGCTTTAGCCCCTCTTGTTTCTAAAATTTAACTATTCCCACCTTTTCCATTTGTTCCTTGGCCCTCGGGACGGTAGTGCTTCCTGCTACTGCTCACTTCCTAATACCTTAGAGTTCTCTTTCACCCTTTCAGGTACCTAGCGAACAATTTTGATGCCTTGTTAATTCTGGAGAAGCTGTGGCCAGGGAGAACGTACTCTAGGAAGCAAGAGAGCCTGAGGGAAGCAATGAGTGAAATGTGTTGGATGTTATTTTCCTTCACCCAGGTCCCTTCTTCAAGGTCAAAGCAGTCATCTTCTAGCTGCAGGGAATATCAGTTGCTTGTGTCTCAGGGCTGTGTCCCCACAGGGAACTAACTACCTCAGTCAAGGCTCCATCACTTGCCAGAGCTGGCTCATGGCCAATGAGTAGCTGCATGAGGGAATATAAGGCCAGCCCTCCCTTGCCTTAATGTGGGCCCCAGGTTCCCTGTAGAACCAGCTGAGTCCTTAGGAGCCACCTCATGTGGGCCACTTTGTCCCTCTGCCCGATCCAGCTTTCCTCGGTTTCTTCTAGGTGTGTCTTCCTAGAGTACCACCAATAAACTTCCTGGAAGCACCTGTCCATATAGGTTTTCCCCCAGGTATCCCCAGTATGCCGGCCTAAGTTAATGACGTCTGGCTCGAGGGTCTGCAGAGATTTGGATGGGCACTGTGATTGAGCTTGGAGTGGCAGGGGGCAAATAATGAGAAACACCTATAGCTAGAATGGTTCATACCTGCAATGCCATAAACCCCAAACAACATAAAAACAGAGTATGAGATTATAATTTCTAAGAAACGGCCTAACACAGAGAGGGGGTGGGTAGGCGCATTTGAGCATCACTCAGGATATTTTTGTTCTGTTTTCACTTACTTTTTAGCTCTAACAAATCAAATTGCCTCGCTCCCCTGGGGCCAGTTTATAATGCGTATGACAAACGGGCACTGCAAAACAGCACGTCTTATTTTTCTTTTCCACTGCCGATAAGTCTACAAATAAGAGAGAAAATAATGGATGAAATTGCTATTTATTTTCAATTCATATTAGATAGAAAAACATTAACTTTTGGTGAGAAAGTCATTTTAAATTATTAAAACCCTAAAAATGCTAATGAACAAAAGTCATTTCCCATAACATTATGTATTCTAAAAAGTTGCTACTTGAGTTTTTCAAAGGCTTATTCAAGGACTAATTTTCTTAGTCTGCAAATAAATGTAAGTGTTCATAAATGCCATTAAAATTATATCCTGCAGTTTTGAAACAATATTCAATTAGTTTTTAATGAAAGGAAATTTATACAAAGAGGATAAATTATTCTTCAACTAACTGCATTGCTTTACCTCCAGCAATGAGGTATAATAAATGTCCTCCAGATCTTTTTCATCTAAGAGAATTGACTATTTTTGGTTTATTTTTAATATCATTTTAAGTTATAACTATATTTTGTTTGGGGGAGATAAAAGTTTATAATAACTAAATATTTAGCTGTTAGAAATTTGGTTATCTGAACAAATTCAGGATAAGGAATATTTGACATATCACTTAAAATCAATGACTTGAAGGAAGTCTCAGTTCAATCCTGGATTTGATGATAACTTATCATGCTCTCTCTGATATAATATTACTACAGTCATTCTTAAAGCCCTAAAAGAATGCTGTGAAATAGTCTAGTCTGGTTATTTTTACATAGTCTGCATTTTGTTTAGATAGATTTTATATATACTTATTTATGTACTGGATTATACACCCTTCAGTTTTCCATTTTAAATTTGATTATAAATATCCTCCAAGTAATAGTTTCTTGCTTTTTCTCTTTTTCATTCCTCCACATTTTCCCTTCACAATAACCTCTCATTTTCTTGTCTCCATGGACAGCACATGAAAGTCACACTGAACAAGGGGGAGGAAGGAAGGGGTGACAATGAGCCCAGGCAGAGGCACAGTGGTCAGTGGAGTATTCTTGCCATCCAGCACCTTCTCTAACATTTAGAAAGATGTGATGAGGCAGCTTGTCTGCAGGTGTAACAAAGTAAGCATAGTTTAATATTTTGACCATGTGAAAACTAAATTTATATAGAAACAAGATTAATATGATTATTTATTAATAGGCTCCATAGCAACTTAATTAATTAAATTAATATAATTGTTAATATGCTACATAGCAACTAGGCCTAGCTGGTAAGTAGTACACATAAGAAATTTGTTTGAACTGTATTGATTCCTTGAACTGCATTTAAGACCCTCTGATAATATTTACGTGTATGTGAGTATTTGTGTATGTATGTATTTATATTTTTCCTCATTCTACAGTGGATTTGAGGAGACTTTCTAGAACTATACATAAAAGGAAATAGGAAAATTGAATTAATTAAAAAAAAAAAAAACAGAGTCCTGGTGTTTGCTGGCAACACAGCAACCAGTCCCCTCTTCCCTCTTCCTACCATTACCCGTTATTTATTTGGTTATACACTATCCCCCCATGTGACTGTGTGAAAACGCACACAGTCTGACTAGTCTAAATCAAGACTCATGCAGACTGACTAGTCTACATCAATCAGGGCTGTGCCATCTCTCTTGCAAGAGAGATTGATGCTCTCCTGTTCACAGTTATGGATACAGGCAGTTTTAAAACATGGGCTACAAATACTTTGACAGCCTAAAGATTAAGGTATACTGCTCAAATGTGATTTCCAGGGTCTCACCCCTGGTGATTGGAAAAACTGTTCTTAGAGAAGGAGAGATGTCTCATGGAATAAGAAGATATCTCAAAAGATTTGTTTCTCTAGTGTTTCTTACTGAGACATGGAGAAAGTAGTCTTCAATTCTTTTTATACTTGAAAAAATTTAGTATTTGTTAGCTGAACTTAAAATCATCTATAGAGGAGAAAATATTTTGAATTTAAAATCAGCCTTTATGGTGTAAAGCTTTGCTTTAGAAAGGGTGCTTTTTAAAAATGTGAATCCTCAGGCCCTACTGACCAACAGTTCTGATTCATTTGATGTGAGATGGAGTCTGAAATTTGTGTTTTTAACAAGTCCCAGTTGGTACGATGTAGTGTTAAGGGCCACACTTTGAGACATACCTGTAGATAGGGTCTTTTTTATTCCATGTTGAAAAAAAATCTGATTTTATCTCAGGAGTCAAGAAAACACATAAATTCATTAAGACAGGTATTTTAAAAAAGACTTAAGTATTTAAAATCTTTTGGGGGACATTTTGCTTAACTCATTAGTTTGGATGGCCACCAAGGTAAACTCTTTCTGGCAAGAGTTATGAGGTTGCTGCCAAAAGTTCTTAGTGAAAAATTTAAATTGAGAATTCAGATCAATGAGGGCATGACACAATATCATAATTATCACAGCTACCTCATCACTATTAGCTTAATCAATTTTCCGAGAAGGAGGTTTCTTATCTCTTATTAAAGAGAAGTCATATATTTTTAAAAATTCTGTGCCCTTAAATATATCACTGTTATAACTTCCATTTTTAAAGACAAGTGCAAGATATGCTATCATGTGCCTTAGTAACAAGATTCATAAAGGTAAAGTTTAAAAATTGAATCCATTGTTGATTTAGCTTTATGATGAGTTAGCATCCAATTTCCTCCCTTTCTTAGCTTTTTAAAAAACAGTTGAGATGCCAAATCAGTAGAATATTTCCTTCTTGCTCTGCATTCACATTCTTTCAGTTATACAAAATTATTATTTAAAGTAATTATAACTTTGCCTCCTTACCCCTCCCCACAGAAAACACTTATAGTACACACTATTAAGTTATTTAATCATTATTTTGGACTTAACCTTGTCTAAACTTTGTTATAACAAATAAAACTATAGTTAATTTAAACTAACAACCAAATTATATTCATGAAGGATATGTATGTTAATAATAATTTCATAGAAGCTATGCAATATAAAAAAAGAAGATACAAAATAAAAGATACAAAATAAAAAAAGAAAAAGTGATTATCTCATTACACTGCAAAAGCCCAATATACTGCCTTGGTAAACTGATTTTACATTCTAGTTTCAAGTAGTAAGTCATGCTATATCTGTATATTATTTCTGAAACTTCTCACTAAGGCTTCAATCCTTTTTTAACCCTAATAACCTACAGCACATTTTTATTTGTGTATCCTGTTGAGACTCAATCGTCTCCTGTAAAATGTTTCTAATTCCCACATTTTTGTGAATAGCATCATATTTTGGCCTCTCATGCTCATAACATTAGAACTAATTTTTTTTCCTATATTTAATCCTATATCTTTTTTGTCACTATATATATATTAGTTAGGAATCCTTTGGTTACAAGTGCTAGAGTTTGAAACTCCAATTAGCTTAAGAAAAGAAAGGGAATTTGCTGGAGGAATCCAGGGGTAGTTCACAGAATCAACGAAAGAGCTGCAGGAAGTAGAACAGGTCTAGGACTTCCGGAACTGGAACCAGCAAACTGGTGCCACTAGAGTGTGGTCTTTCTATCTGGATGATAGCGATACTTTCTGGGTGTTTTCCACAAGACTGGGACACTAGTAGAAGACTTGATATCACATGCCTGCAGCTCAATGTTCATAAAGAAAAACTGAGTATGGCCTCCAGTTTAAATTCAGCCAGTATTCTTTCATTCATTTATTCATTAAAATATTTGGGGTGACATTGGTTAATTCAGCCAGTATTCTTATTGGTCCACTATGGGTCATGTGCTTATTCTTTGGACCAATCACTGTGGGATGTTGTCTGAGGTTTGGGATTGGCAGTTGTATTAATCTTTGTCCTCTAAGAAACAGATGCCAAAATGGGATTAAATATACAAAGATTTTATTTGGGAAAATGCCTGTTTGAAAAAGAGGGAGCTGAAAATGACTGGGAAGTCATCAGACCCTGGTGCAATCTGATCCCAAGGGAAAGAGAGAGCGGGTTACTAGATTACTGTGCATTCTTCAGAAGGTTCAGCAAGGCTCTCTGGTAGTTCTTGAGTCAAAGTTGGCTGAAGAAGAAATCCTTTATCGTTCAGAAACTGATCTGCCTTGGTATTCTTGTCATAGTCATTGGCAGGAGCAGCCTGTGGGAGGTGTGGCCTCAATACAGACACAGAGATGGCTTTCCAAGTGCAGCAGCTGGGGCCCCTAGTCAAGTGAGCGTTCTCATGGCTGCATCTCAGTTTTCTCCAGAATCATGGCTGGTATGGGAGGTAGGCAGCTCCTCAAAGAAGGGATACATTTTTTCCAGAGAGATAAAACAATAACGTCTAGTACATTCTTCTACCATGTCTCTCCAATCTAACGCTTTCTTTTCACTTCCACAGCTGCTATCATTGTTCACATTTTTATTATCTTATTCTGGGACTACCAAAGCATCTTTAATTAGTTTCTGCCTTTAGTCTCAACCTTCTTCAGCCAATCCTATACTCCACTTTATAATTCTCTGCCCAGAACGTAACTGTGAATGTATCACTTTCTTACTAAAAGATTTTGATGGAGTGTCAAATTCCCTGCGTGGCATTCAGAACCTCCTAATATGAGGCTCACTATTCCCTAATACAACTTTTGTATCTTGCAAATATCACTGTCCTTCAAGCACATCATTTACTTCCGCCCCAAGCTTGTTTTAGAATCGCAGAATCTCGGAGGTAGACAGTCTCTATATGAGCATCAGGTGTTCTCCACATTAGCTTCTTGGCCTTAAGAATATTAGAGGTGAATCTTTGGGGGTTAAAGCAAAAGTATAAATGAAGAGGAGGGAGATGAAAGAAACAGAGCCAGAGATAGATGAGAGTGGGTGCAAAATTTAAGGTCTGATCTATGTGACAAAACCAGCATGTGTTCCTTATGATTTTGACAGCAAGTGGCTGGACTAAAATGAAGGCTAGTGGAAAGCTAGACTGTGGGAGAGGGAGGGGTAGAGAGAATCTGTGGTGGGTTCCAGGAAGTGATAGCAAGAAGAAAGCCCACTTGGAAAAATGTCGTCATCTTCTATTATCCCAAGTGCCTCCACCAATACAGGGTGAAAAGGAGTAAAAAAAAAAAAAAAAACCAGGGGAATGAGAGGAAAAGGATAGAAGGAAGGAGGTGCCATCCACCTAATGTTTTTGTTGACTAGGCCTGTTAGCCTAATTCTCTTACAACAGAGCTTACGTGTAAGGGTATGATTGAAGTCTGATTTACTGTGGTTAAAAAAATCCAATTATTTTACACATTAAACCAAGAAGGATTATCCATAACAATAATAACCTGGGCACCAGGGCTTGTAACAAGCCAAGATCCGTTTCAGTGCATCTGCCACCCACTGGTTTTGGCCCTAATCTTTGTGATCCTACAGAATAAGCCTGATTTCTTTTCATCTGGCAACCAAATATTTGAAAACAGTTATTATGGAGTCCCTGAGTCATTTCTTTTCCAGACCAAACATTATCAGCCTTTGAACTTTTTATTTTACAATATAATTAAAAATATCTTGTTGCTGGATTCACTCTAGGTATTTTCATACCAGGGAAACGAAGAATGGGGTTACTGCTTTCTTTGTAATAGATGATAAACATCTAAAGTTGCAGCCTAAAATCACATTGATAATTTTAGTAGGCCCCCTACGTATGAAAATTAAACTTACTCTCAATGAAAACTATAGGTCTTTTCCATGTGTGCTCCTTCTGGCCTAGAACTTCTCTATTTTGTTAGTTTTTTTTTTAAATTAAATTTATTGGGAGTGACATTGGTTAATAAAATTATATAGGTTTTAAGTGTGCAAATCAATAATACATCTTCTGTATATTGCATTGCTTGTTCACTACCCAATGTCAAATCTTCTATCACCATATATTTGACCCCCGTTACCCTTATGTGCCTTCCCCTTTCCCTCTGGTAACTTTAGACTATTGTCTGTGCCTATGAGTTTCTGTTTGTTTATGTTATTCATTTGTGGCTTTTAGTTTTTTATCCCATATATGACTGAAATTATATGGTCCTCAAATTTTTCTGTCTGATTTATTTCTTTTAGCACAATAATCTCAGTATCTACCCATGGTGTCACCAATGGCAGTATTTCATCTTTTCTTTTGACTGAGTAACATTCTGTTTTCATTCATTTATTAGAGGACTTTACTGAAGACTTCTTATTAATTAAACACATTGTTACTAATGAGGAACACTGTGGGCTGGGAGCTGGGAGTAGAAAAGATTGATCACTGCTGGAGTCCTCTCTCATTGCTGTGACCTAGGGAGGCTAGAGTCTCAGGATCCAGGGTCAGGACTACGAGTGAGGTAAGCAAAATGTGTAAGGTGCAAAAGTTAAGGAGGCACTCACTTTCAGGTTTGTGTAAGTGTATTCTGAACAGAGTTCTTATCCAGTCCTCTCTCTCTGGTTTATTACTTTGGATAATCTGAGAACACAGATCAGGTACGTTAGTATAGGTATTGACCATTTTAACTACAAAAGAATTTTGTGTGTTCTGCACAAACAACCACTGAAGCATCTCCTCTTATTTAATAAACACTGGGGAAAATGGTAGTGGTATAGGGTCAGGATGAGGGAATTCAGAATACAAGATTGGGGTTTTTCCTAGACCATCCTATACATAAGGAGAGAGAGAGGAGAAGCATACCAGTCTAATCTTTGTCCCCAGTTTGGAGATATTTATACTCAGGGGTTTCCTTTGGGCTTTGAATATTTGATATCATTGTCCAAATTTTTCTTTCAAATTGTTCCCTGGATCCATATCCTCTCTTTCTTCAGAGAAATAGCTCAGAACATTAAATGACTTCCCATGACTAGCACCAAAAGAAAAGCCCCGCATAGGAGATTTGGACAAAATATAGAGCTTTGGCTATGATTATATAACTAAGCCTCAGGCATAAAAGGAAGCCACATCAAAAGGGAATGCTCCCTAACAGAGAACAGTAAAACCCTTCCCAGGAAAACAAAGAGAAGGAGAGCACAGGCAAAAGTGGGTTGAAGACATACCTCCTCTCTCAAGTTAGGTTGCCCTGTCTAGCTCAAACCAAATCTATTTGAGGAACTCTCCATTTTAACCCTTTCAATGAAAGGAGACCAAGAAGACAGATGAAAAAGGACTACTGATTTAGAACTCAGTCTAGGGTCCTTTCAATCATGGAGAGACACTTTAACTGTTATGATATATGTAAATGCAAAATATCAGAAGAGTTCCTATCTCTGATTGCGGGGAGGGGTAGGGAAGCATCACAGAGCAGGGGCGGAGCCATTTGAAAATTTATTTTCATAATATAATTATATGCTTTTAATTTAAATGCTATTCTTGCAAGTTGTGAAAAATTCAAAGATCACAGATTGATAGAACGAAAGTGAAAGTCTATTCTATGTTTCTGGCTCCCGGAGGAAACAGCTGGTAACAGTGTGGCTATATCCACCCAACACTCCTGTGCCTTAAAAATATTTTATTTCATATGTATTAAGATGGATTCTCCAAAGAAACAGAAGCAATAGAGTATAAATATAATATGAGAGAGTATTAACTCACATGATTATAAGTTTCAATATCTTCAGTTGGCAATCTGGAGATTCAGGAGAGCTGATGGTGCAGTTCCAGTCCTAGTATGAAGGCCTGAGAAACAGGAGAGCTGATGGTGTAAACTCTAGTCCAAAAGCCAGCAGGCTGGAGTCCCAGGGAAAGCCGGTTTTCAGTTTGAGTCCAAAGGCAAGAAAAGACTGCTATGTCAACACTAGGCCATCAGGCAAGAGAAGTTCCCTCTCACTCAGCTTTTTTGTTGTATATAGGTTTTCAACTGATTAGATGAGGTCCTCCTGTATTAGGGAGGGCAATCTGCTTTACTCAGTCTAACAGTTCAAATGTTATTCTCATTCAGAAACACCCTCATAGACACACAATAATGTTTAACCAAATATCTGGGCACCCCATGGCCCAGCCAAGTTGATACATAACATCACGACATATATTTATCGTAGGAAATAAATAGGCTCATAGCATATGAACTGGCCTATAAATTGTATACAGTATGGCACTGATGTTAAGAACATTGCCTTCACCAACAGTAGGCCTGGCTTTAAGTTGTGGCCTTGGTAACTCACCAAATGTCTCTGAATGTCTGCATCCTTATTTGTAATACTGATCTAATAACATGATGTAACTTACAGAGCTGTGATGAGAATTAAATGAAATGTTGCAATTAAATTGCCAGTGAAGAATAAGCCTTCTAAATGCTAGATTTTAAAAACCCTATATATCACAAATGTCTTTGTATGTCAATAAATATGGCTCTACTTTATTCATTTTTGATAAATGCACAGCATGCTACTATAGGGATGAAATCTAATTTATGTAACTGACTCCTACTGATGGACATTTAGGCTATTTCTAATTGTTTAGTGTTATAAACAAACAAAAAGATAGTCTTGCCAATTTAATTATTTATTTAGGAGAATTTAATAAAATTAGAATGGCTAGGTCAAAAATATACTACATATATTTAATTTTGATTAATATTTCCACATTGGTCTCCAGAAAAGTTATACCAATTTATCTCTGCCATTCCCTTCCCCCATTCCCACATTGGGGAGCATGCTCATTTGCTTATATTCCTGTCAAAACTAAGCACTATCAATCATTTAAATATTTGCCAATCTGATAGTTAGAAAAGGTCTCATTTTTTAAAATTTGCATTGCTTTTATAAATAATAAACAAAAATTTCACATACATATTACCCGTAAGTATTTATTTTGTGAACTGGCTCTTCATATCTTTAACCCCTATTTTCTGGTAAATACTAATGTATTGTTTTCTTATTGATTTTAAGTGCTCCTTAAAATTCTCAACAATATAATAATATCTAAAACTTATATACCACATAGCATATGCCAGGTGCTGCTCTAAATGCTTTACATGTACTAATTTATTCCTCAAAAATCCTATAAAGGTGGTACAATTATTATTCCCATTTTACATATAATTAAACCAAAATCGAGGCACATGCAAGTTTGGTAACGTGTATGATCTTGCAGCTGTTAAGTGATAAAGCCAGTTGTTAGTAAGCATTTTGCCTCTGGAATCCATGCTCTAACAACTTTCTCTACTGCCTTCCAACTCATTGTCATCTATGTGGCAAATATTTCTTTTCCCAATTTGTATTCATCTTTAAATTTTGTTTATAGTGTCTTTTTGCCGTATAGAATTGTTCTGATCTTATTCTTAAATGATGAGTAGAAATTTTTCCTGCAAGGAAGATCCCTATCTTGCATCTTAAGACAGAAAGATATTCATGTGTAAAAGATATGCATGAAGGAGGGAAAGCAGGGCACATTCTGGAGAAAGTGAGCTGATGAGATGCATGAATTCTGGGACACAAGCTTGGAAAGGTCATTGCACCTAGATTGTCAGGAACTTTGTAAGTATGGATTTTATCCTGAGGGCAGTGCAAGTAGGAGCTGCTTATGCTTTTGTTTTCATAAAAGTAAAACATTCAGGTATAGAATGGTATAAAACAAAATATAAATGAATATTTTCCAATTGAGACTTCGTACACCTCGCATATTCCCAAGAGGTAAGCTTCTTTTACATGTTTCTGTTTGGGGTTCTTGCAATTATCACCCTGATTCTAGTGAATATATTTATAATTATATTTTTTGATATATAAGTTTATACAACACCTATTGACTCTAGGTTATAAAAAAAATGGAATTTGGCTCATATATACTATTTCCCACTTCTTCTCCCTTGGTCCTCTCCATACACACACACACACACACACACACACACACACACACACACACACACATATGTATATGCTTATATAATAGAATATATACATATATATACTTATATTCTTCTATTGTTCATTATATCAAGTAAAATATATATATAACTTCTACTATCTTTCATCAATTTTTAATAATGACTTATAATTTGTATTATGTTAGATGAGGGAAATTACCCCTAAACTATTCATCTCTCATCTCTTTGCTTCATTCCTTAGCCTCTGATGGCTATATCCTTACTTTGATGTTGTCAGGATTGATAACGTTTACATCTGTTATGTACAGTAAATAGTCTATACTTTTTCTAAAACCTTAGAACAAATAAGTGGTATTTAAACATTATGATTAAGTAATATTTACTATGATCCAAGTTGTATGATTAGAATCCTAAAATTGAAAATGCAATACCAATGCCACAAGAGAATATTCCAAGTGTCAAGGTTAAATGGATTTTCTTGTTTTAAACTCTGACAGCTACTCAAAATCATGCCATATTTAATTTCCTTCATATGAATACCAAATGGCTTTCTCCCTCTACAATATTTAATTGCCTTTTTTTCTATTGAGAGAAAAAAAACACATGCCTTTTTTATGATAATAATAAGAACTTCCAGCTTTGTAGTAGATTAGTTGTTCAGGGAAAGAATTTTCTTCCTGAACATGTTCTTCCGACTTTCTTTTCTAATTTGAATTTGTTGCTTTCTAGGCCTGCTGCCCAACTGTCATCTATGATTTCTTTTCATTGTAGTTATAGGTTAATTTCACTGTTTCTTGGATCCATAGCTTCCTCTTCCTTGGATTCTGTTCTCATTTTGTTGGGCTATATCATAAGTTAAATTTAAAAAAATTAAATGTGCAGAGTAGATTTTTTGAATTCATGCATTTCTTAAATAATTTTGTCGTTACTCTTGATTGGGTTTGATTTCACATAGAATTTGAGTCACATCATTTTTCCTCAGTGTTTCGTGGACATTGCTCCATTTTTTTCTAACATCAACTTTGTCGTTGAGATTTCTGATGCCAATTTGAATCTCATTTTTTTTTGGAATTAATTTTTGTTTTGGTTTTACATTTGTCCATTTCTAGAAGTTTTAAGAATCTTTATTATCTTTAATCTGAAATTTGATGGGATGTGTGTAGATGTGGCTTTTTATTTATTCATCTTACTTAGCTCATCTGAAGTTTAGAGGTTTTTCTTAAATCTGGGAAATATTCTTTCCATGGTTCTTTTAACTATCTGTGCTCCATATTCTGTTCTTTCCCTCTGGAACTCTTATCAATTAAACATTCAACTTCCAAGATCAACCTATGAATTTTAATTTTTTCTCATATTTGCCATTCATTTACCTTTTTTCTCTTGTAGTTCTTTTTTCTTTCATATTCTGTTCTTTACTTTTTGTTCAAACAGTTTTACTGAAATATAATTGACCTGTAATTATAATTGATATGTAATTGACATAATTGTATATATTTTAAAAATATAATTTGATAAGTTTTGAGATACGTATATACCCATGAAACCACCACCACTATTGCAACCCAAAGCTGTCCTCTGCCTCCTTGTAAACCTCTCCCTCCTGCCCTTCCCTGGACCATCTTTCCCTCTCCTTCCAGACTACCACTCATTTGATTTCTGTCAGTATAGACTATATCATTTGCCTGTTTTAGACTTTTATGTAAATGAAACCATACGGTATTTTTCTTTCCCTCTGACTTCTTTCACTTAGCATAATTAGTTTGAGATTCACCCATGTTGTTATATCAATAGTTCATTCCTTTTAATTGCTAAATATTATTCTGTTGTATGGATATACCACAATTTGCTTACCTATTCACCTGTTAATGAACATTTTGGTTGGTTGTTTCAGGTTTTGACAAATAAGCTGCTATAAATTCTCATGTACAATTCTTTGTATGGACATATGCTTTCTTTTCTTTTGGCCCAATACCTAGGAGATGTATGACTAAATCGCATGGTAGGTGTGTGTTTAACTTTTTATGCAACTGCTGAACTGTTTTCCAGAGTCCTGGTGTCATTTTCATTCCTTCCAATAGCAAGCATATTTTTAAATTTCAATAAGTCTTCTTGTTCTTGGATTTCTTTCCCTTTTTTCTTTCAATAGCAGCCTTTGTTTAATGGCTTATAATATATTTTTCAGACTCTCTGAGTTTCCCTTGGGATCATTTATCCAGTTGTTTACCTTGGTCCTTTTAAAATGTCTAGAGATCCTTGTCTCTCTGCTCATATATATATATTTTAATCATTTAATTTTTTTCTCAAATCTACTTACTTTATTATGGTTTTATATTTTATTTTTTATTTTATATGTGTTTCTTCTATTTAAAAGTCTCAGAACAAATAAATACATATATGTGCATGTAAATGTGTATATTTCTAAGATAATAAAATTATGAGTAGTCTCCTGCTCTCCTGGTTAAGGGAATTAGGGATTAAAATGTAGTAGGTGGTGGCATGCCTCTGCTCATATTTTAAAATAAAGGACCAGGTTAAAGAGTACAGGTAGCTAGTATATGAAAATATGGAGGGTGCCAATACTAGGAACCTTACTACTTCCTGGGCAAATGTTCAATTTCTTTAGAGTTCTCTGATTTTATCGTAAGTACAAATTTCACCTCTAGAGTTAAACTTGATGAATATTTAGTAATACAGGAATAAATTCAATTAAATATATTTTGGTTGTGGAAGCAGTCTGAGTGGAGAAGGAAAAAGGGCTTAGCATCTGGAAAGTACATATTTTTTCTATGGAAATTGATAACAATAAGGTACAATGGACAGAAAGTGGTAGAAGTAGCAAGGACCCTAATAGCTTATCTATTATTTTTATATTATCTTTTCTATTGAAAGTTAAACAAAATGTCTGTGCGTATTGTTTTAGGGGAGAAATTGGATTGCTTAGGAAGTTACTAACAAGTATTTTTTAAATGAGAGCTTGTAGTGGGTTTTTTTAATTTAATGAGCATATTCATGAAATGCAAACTTTACCATGGCGATAGAAACATAAATTATGCTTAGAGTCTTTACTTCTAAACTTTAGGATGTCATGTAAAACTAAGAAACTGTATCCTTATAATCATTATAACATGTCTTATAATTGGTTGTTGTGGCCCATCTTTCTGAATCCTCAAAAGATGTTCCATGGTTCCTTTAATAAATTGCTTCACCTTTAAGTAAAAACAGAAATTAACTTTTTATGTCAGAGCATGGCATGTCATATTATGCTAAACTCTATGAAATTTTTTTTCTATCATCCATAACAATATATAGTTAAGCAAAGAGAAATTCTATATTGGAAAAAAAAAAACAATTGGGAAGATGATGATGAGAAATATTCTAGATAAAAAATTCTTTAAGTTTCTCTTTATCACGATCATCAACGGCTATTTTATCTGTTTATAGATGAACACATCAACGTTTAAGAACTACTAATATAAATAATCCATGACACTTAAGCCTATTATGATTTATTTATTCATTTGACAGAAAATTATTGAGTATCTGCTTTTATACAAAGTATTATGTTTGACATTCTTGTATCTGGTAAGATTTGAATGACTTTTTCCAGCAGAAGATGATCTTTCTCATCTGAGATTATCAATTTCTTTCCTACATAGGTATATTGTTGAAGCCTTCTACAAGTCTCCTCCTGCTTTATACATGACAGGTGGCTATATTTACTTATGTGTGACATATTTGTCATTTAAAAGGTTGTGGCATATTTTTTGACCTTTGAGTAAAAATTATAACTGTCACCTATTATTATCATGGGACCATTCAGCTGTGAAAAAAGGTTTTAAATATAATCAAGTACTCCTACTTAAAACAAAATAATACTTTTTTTTGTTGTGAATAACAATGGTTAGCTACTGTGGTTTCTATCCTACTAAGCTTATATTTGTTGAACATTTTTTTGTTAAATGGAGATGTTCTGTTCACTCCTCCATGCTGACAAGCCAGTATCATGCTGTGTTGTAATTGTGTCACAAACCACAGTGTACTGCTCTATGCATTCAGTCAATAGAAATAACTTCATTGATCAATAAGAGAATATAACGGAGATTATATAAGAGCATATCATATTTTGAGAGGAAAAGGAAGAAAAATGTAGGTGGCCTTTCAGTCTGCATGAAAGGCTCAGGAAATTAAATGGAAAGGAAGTGTAGGCTAATAAATTTGTGTCTGCTATTTGCTCTGTTTTCTCTCTTCTTTGTGAGAGCTTATGCTATTTCTAAAGCTTTAGTTAGCAAGAAATAACACTATCACTTGACCTAAGTGAATAAAAACAACTGTAGAATGCTACATGTTTAGTTTTTCTCTTAGCTATTACTGTGCTATCTATAGTGGGGTAAGTGACAAGTCTTAAGGAAAATAATTGCTGGAAGAAATGTCAGAAAAAAAGAATTATTATTGTTTATGTTTATTTATATTTTCTTCCCATTTTAATCTTTAATTGCCTGCACACAGCAAGATAGATACATTTCTTACTCTCCCAAGTCATTAGAGAGAGTATCCACACAAGGGAAATTACTATTGTTCTCCCACCAGAAATATTACAGTTTATCCCATCAAGTACCTATTAAATAATCGTGTGACAGTTTCTTCCTGAACATCACCATGCCATTTTTATAGCTGCAAGCCTGTGCTGTCTGATACAGTAGACATTAGCTACATATGGCTAGTGGCTACTGTATTATACAGTATAAATATAGAAAATTTTCATTATCATAGACAATGCTTATGAACAGATCTGCTCTAAGGGAACCTCGGGGGAAATGTGCTGAGGTAGAGTACCCTTGTAGTCATCACTTAAGTTTTCTCTGTCCAAGAATTCCTTTCTGGGAGCCATCTTCTCCTCTCTCCAGTTCATCCATATAAGTCCCACGGGGGCTGCTATATTCTTTTATTATGGCCACAGAGGTTTCGTCAGAGGTATGCACCTGATCCAAGCTGGGCCAGTTTTAGTACTTGGCCTCCTGACTCGTCTGGGATAGGGTATCTTATTTAAGTAGAACCAATGACACCCTTTTTTGAAATTTATGACCTTGGGGCCCAGAAAATTGGCAAAAGCTGTGAACTGTAAAACTTGGAATTTTTCAGGGGTGATATTTTCCACCGTAGGGATAAAGTTAACCTGTGGTGAGCCAGTAAAATGAAGCCAAAGTGCAGAGAGAGGTAGAGATGAGGCAGAGAGTATAGTAACAGCATTCAGGTCCCCAAGTCTAGCTGACACTGAGGCCCAGCTTTATTTCTATACTTGTATCTCTATAATTAACTTTTCATTTTCCTTAAGCTAGTTCAAGTTGAGTTGCTCTCACTAGCAACATTACCAGAATAAATAACTAATATAACTGTTTCCCTGACATGATTTCTGAAACAAATGCAATATTAATGGTTTTAACTAGATTTTTCATGAGATCCTTATATCTGGCTACAGCTTCTCAGATAATTGCAACTGCTAACTAAGCTTAAAGTTTTAAAATGTCTCTCTTACTCAAAAACTCAAAATCTCTGGATAACATAATTTAGCACCTGCTAAATTTTCCAAAATGTAAGTATTTTGGTATAGATACTTGGTAAGTCTTCAATTTTATATATGCAACTATGTTTTACTAGATAGTATTTTTAAAATTCTTTTAGTGATTTTGGTCTTTTTCAATTGAATAGCTTAAACAAAAGAAGTTTCCAAATTTAAAAATCATTTGTTTCTTAAAAGTACATTGGGGACTTTTGTAACTGGGAACATACTTTTCCATCAAGACAGTATCACTATTAATGGTGGGAGGTTATTTTGGTTGGCACATGAAAACTACTTAACTAACAGTTGAAATTACTTTTCACTTTCCTTTTGAGTTGTTCTTTCCACATGATTCCTATTCAGTGCTTTTCCCCCCACTGTTTCAGCCACACCACTGGATGATTAAGCTTTGTCAAACTATCATTTTAAATAATAGTTCTATAAAATACTGAGTTGAAACTTAGAATACCAAAAACAATTTCTATTTCCTACTCTTAGGGGAGGGAATTACTTTGGCTTTTTTAAGTTCTCTTTTTCAACCTCAGCCCCTATCTCTACAACGCAGGATGGGCAAACTAGGTAATTGCTTGAGATGTATGTTTGGAAACTGTCATGCAAATAATTCATTAATCAAGAACTGAAAACAAAACAGTTCTTGAACATCCTCTAGTGCATAAAGGTGTATAGTCTAAAGATAGTTTCGAGGTATAAGGTCAAAAAATTTTTTAAATTGTGTCATTACGTAAGATCTGTAATTAAGAAAATATAAAACATTTAAACTATAAATAATTGATATTCCCTAAAATTAAAAGTATCAAACACATAGCATACTTTAAAAATAAGAACCCAAAATCTTAATTCCAGGTGGCCGCTAAGCAAACTCAGAATGTTGGAAAGTTAAGGTAAGCCATATGATATCCAACACTAGTCTCATAGAAGTTTTCCAACTCGTACTTGGAGAGCACATTTTTGTTTGTTTTTTTTTTTTTTAAGGCAATGTTGGCAGGGAGAATTCTGCATTCTATTCTGGGGGAAGATGTTATCAATATTGAGTAGTCATGGCCTAAATTCCCAGATTTGACAAGTTCAAAGCTCAAGTTCACACACGTGTGCACACACACACACACACACACACACACTCATTTCTGAGCAAACTATGGTAATATGAACCTGGGTTATGGAAGCTTTCATAATTTTGTCACTATATATATGTATGTGATACATAGTAACTTGTGTAATTGGTGATACAGTGATAATTAAGTTTTTCTGGCTTTCAGTATGAAATTCTTACAAAAGTTTGAACTATTGGATTACTCAGAGACTCAGGGCCAGCCAGAAAACACACCTCAGAACTGTGTTTTCAAGTTTAAACCAATGCCTTAGAGTTCAAGACTGTTGTAATGGAGGTAGCCTGGAGAAGATATCTTTGACACGGTATTTGTTTTACCTGAATTTCATAGTGACCTATAATAGTAAACACACACACACACACACACACACACACACACACACACACACAGAGCTTTCCGAAAATACAGAAATTTTAATATTTTCTAAGTAGAATAGTATTTCATTTTCTCTTTCAATAACAACTCTTGCTTCTAGCCAGCTTTTAAAACAGTACCTGGTTCAGTAAATAGGTGCTGAACTAAAAAAAAAAAAAGATGAAGAATGATGTTTATTGAACACAAACCATGACTGAGGGAGAGATTATATAAAAGCAGTGAAAGACAGTTTCTGCTCTAGATTTACAGCCCAACTTCACTTACATAAGTGCAAAAATTATTTTCTTCTTTGTGTTACTCCCCAGTATAGCTATTTTGCACTAGGAGTTAGCATTTTCTTCACAAAGGAAGAATCACTAACTCCTTATTCCTCAGTGTTGCTTATGCCGTGGATAGTCTAGGTCCTCAGGAGTACCAAATGAAGTTGAGAGTGGGGTACATGGTTGAGTGGTTCAGGTACCACAGGTAAAAATTAAGGGGCCAGTTGTTCCTGTGTTCAGGGTTGCCCTGTGGTTGTTTACATGCTCATAGGTTTCTGAATTTTAAAAACTGGCATGTGACATACTTTTCAGGCCTTTCGTCATAACGTTTGTTTGATTCCTGCTTTTGTATGGCCTCAAATGCGTGTTTATAACGTGTAGACAAATGCCAATTCGTACTTCCACGGGGAAAACGAAGCTCAGGGTGGTGGCAAGCTTTATCAGGAGCGAGGCCAAGGGGCGAAGCGTGCGCGTGCCTGTGTGTGTGTTGACAGAGCGAGAGAAGGCGAGAGGTGGAGAGAGGCGGGGGGAAGAGAGGGAGAAGCTGCTGTCCTCAGGATCCCTTTCCCTAGCCTGCTGTTTGCCAACTAGCTGTCTCTCCACCCCACAGCGGAGATGTGAGGCGAATATTAGGCCGTTTCAAGCAAAACAAAACAAAAACAGAACAGACCTTCACATTACAGAATCTGAGGGAGTCAGTGGGAATCCTTGAACCCAGCTCGCCACTGTGGGGCCCTGTCCATGGTCCTGACCGCTTCCTTCCCCACTCCCCTCCTTCCACGACCTCGGCTGTTGCAGCCGCCCTGTTCCTGGGCCTCAGGACGCCCGGGGCCGAGCGGGTCGAGCCGCCCGCACATGCTCAGTGCGCCGTCGGCCGGTCTCGGGCTCAGGTGCCCGGGCTCTCCGGACCGAGCACCTGTTTGGAATCCCCGCGCGAGGCGCTGTGGGGGCGGCGGGGTGGGGGCGGGGGGCCGGGCGGCGTCACGTGCCGGCGGCGGCGGCAGCCCGGGAACGTTCCATTTCCTGCGCTGCCCGCGCCCGGGGAGCTCGGGGCCCCCCTCCGCCCCGCCCCGCCCGCGGCGCCCCCCCCGGGCCCCGCCACCCGCGAGCGCGGGGCGGCCCCGCCCCTCCCGCCGGCGGCCTCGGCGCATCCTCCGCGCTCACGCCCGCCCGCCGCCCCCGCCATCCACTTGGTGCGGTCCATGGCAAGCACATCATGGCGATTGAAGGTAAGTGGAGGCCGACCGCGGGCAGGGAGGATGGGGAACGCCCCGGGAGCTGGGGGCGCCCCGGAGGCCGTGGCGCGGGTGGGGCAGTCTCCTGCGGGCGGGGAGCGGGTCGATGAGGCGCAGGGGTCCCGGTCGCGTCCTGGTAGGCGGAGCGGCGCGGTGGGTCCATCAGCCTCGGCCCGTGGCGGGGCGCGGAGAGGAGCTGGTCCGGCCGAGGGGTGCAGTGTCCGGGCTTCTGCTTCCTCCCGGCGGCGCGGAGTGGGGCTCCGGTGCGGTCCTGCAGACCTCGCGGGACGGGCTAGGGGAGCAAGGGAGCGCAGCGTGTACCCATTGACCTCGCCCCAGCAAACCATCTCTCGCAGTGCCCGCCTTCCTACCAAACTGGGAGTCCAGTTTTGCTGTCCCATTCCTGCCCCTACTCTGGAGCAGATGTTGGGCTGCTCTCCATGTCCATTCCCTTTCTGGTTGTTGTGGGGAGCCAGGAAATTTGGGGTGCGGGCAACTTCCTTCTCAAGTGTTTTTTTCCCCTAACACTCAAAACTGCTTTTTCTCTACGAACGAGAAAGAAATACATTTTTCAACAAATACACTCTTAGAATCTAGTATATATTTCAGTCCATTAAGTGTTAAAGTGCTAAGAGTACTCATTTAGTTGGCACTAAAGTGTATTTTTCTCTTGTTTCAAAAACGTAACTGGAACGAACTGTCTATATTTTGCTTTGTTTGTAAGGAGACTATTTTGAAAATTAATATCACATGTCTAGGATATTTATGTGAAGGACTGCAGCATCTTCCAGCTCCTGTCTTTTAGGTTAACTCACACAGTGAAAATAGTTGGTAAAATTTCTCCGTGTATGTGTATTCACCTCTACAAATGTGCAAGGTACCTCTAGCTATATCGTTATTAGGCTGAATTTTGTGTGCTGCTTTAAGTAAAACTTCTTAGAGCACTTCCCAGCTTGATGACCAATCACTGGTAGTACACTTCTCGGGGGCCCTTTTTTGCCAGATCTGGTGGACTCCAAAATTGCTTCAGCTGTGAACCCCAAGAGGTAGATCGTCCTTCCTTTGTATAAAAACAGTCAATGAGGATGAGTTCATTGAACTCATACGCCATTGAAAACTGAACAGTGTATGTCATTGTGGAACTATAATTCTTATAGTTCATAAATCTTCGTGTTTGACCAAAAATCATCCATTCAATAACTTCTGTCTATCTGCTCACCCTAGTTCTGCTTTCTGGAACGATAAACTACAAATCCACTATTCTCTGTGTACTAGGCATCCCTTCTACCATTTGTAGACAATTCTTGACCATTTTCTTTTCTAGACAGAATTCCAGTTCTTCCTCTGGATGGTCTGTGGTTGTATGTTTTAAAGTTTGGAATGTAGTATTCTATTCCAGATGTATTGTTGAACAGCATACATTAAAACTTACACCACTCCTTGACTTGCATATAGTCCTATTAATGTAGCTTACCGTTAGAGTAGCCTTTCTGGGACTTCATGTGGGCTCAAGATGAAGTTGCAATCAACCTAAACTACAGAAAGAGTCTCTTTCACCTGGACTACTTTCAAGTCATGTGTCTTCAATCCTTATACAGCTAATCAATGTTTTGAATTGAAAAACATAACTTATACCTGTTAAGCGTACTCTTATTAGCTCTGGCCTAATATTTTAGCCCATGAGTTTAGTCTCTTAAAGTACTAAGGGTTACTTTTATTTCCTCCTCTCTGTAAAACTCTTATCTGTATTGTCTTTTATCAGTCAGATCACTGGTAATCAGTACTTCAGACAAATGTAAGATTGATGGTGTTACTGCAGAGAGCTAATATCATTCTGGTCAGATGTGAAGAAGTTAGGCCTCTCTTAGGCAAAATACCATTTTCAAAAAGCATTTTGAAATATTAAGAGTACTTTAGAGATCTTTGTTTTTACCCTAAAGATCTGGTGATCCCAGGTTGGGAATCATTGGTCTAGCCTAGCCGATCAAGACCTATGATTGTTATCCATTGTATTCTTCTAATATTAGCTTCTGTCAGTCTGATGTTCTGTTCTTTGAAGTTTTCTCATCCTCACTTGATTACTTATTTCTCAGTCTTCTCTTCATCTTCCTAACCTAATGTTCGTTGTGTTTCCATTCTCAACCCTATTCTTAGTCTCTATACATACCGCTGTAATTGCACACATTGAATAGTTTTATAATTACTTTTATAAATTTGTCTCTCTGTTACTAGAGGATAATGTCTCATTTGTTTTTGTATTCTTTAGATTTTGCACTGCACCCGAATATAGTATGTGCTCAACACATGGTTTTTGAAATATTATAATGTAATTCAATACATTATCTTACATGAATTGCATCCATTTAGCAGAGGTATTTGACTAAAAATCTGCTATTCAGTAATTTCTACTCATCTTGGTTCTGCTTTCTGGAGCAATAAATTCAATGTCCACTATTAATAAATTAAAATTATACAGAAGTTTCCAAGTTTATATTTCCAGATATCTTTGGATGTCCCACAGCAATTCGAAATGTTTTGCTTGGGACATTCAGAATGTCCTAAAGTAAAGTTGTCATCATAGCCACCAAATCCAGCCTTCATACTCCCCACTCCATGCAAATTTACCATCTGAGTAGAATTTTTAAATAACCAGACATCCAAGTTAGAAATCTGGAAATCATCCCCCCTTATAATTCATTCCCCCTCCCCTCCCCACCCATCTTGTTGATGACTAAGTTTCTCCAGGTCTACATCTCAAAATAATTTTTGATGTTTAGTTTATTCCCTTATCTCATTAAGGGACTTGTATTAGTTTCCTAGATAGTCTTCTTATCAACAATCTTAAGATTCCTTATAATTCATTTTCTAAACTATTGCTAGTTCTCTTTGTAAAATGCAAATGTAAATTATTTAAAATCTCAGGATAAAGATGGTCTTTATTGATTGGCCTATGCCCTTCCTGTATCCAGTTCACACTGTTCTATCTCTTCCATAAGAATATCCGAAGACTTCTTGCAGAATGTTTTGCTGAAGTAAAATTATTCACCTTTATTGTTAATTTATTATATTTTAACTTTAACTACTTAACTTGTCTGGGTAGCATTTCTTAAAATTGTAAAAGAGTGAGAGAGAGTGTGTGTGAATGCATGTATATACTTTTCATTCATAATGCTCCTTATAAAGTTAACCAAACACTTTCACATATACTTCTAAAATCATCAGTACAATTCTGAGATGCTCTTAAAAGATTTATTATAACTCTTAAGATTTCTAAGGCAGAATTTGGAATATCAGAAGCCATTTGAATATTTAATTTAAAAAAACTGATACAGACGTGTCATACTATTAGTCTGGAGGGAAAATGTCACGTCTTTTCTGCTTTCCATGTTGTTAGATGTTATTACAATGTAATATGTCACACCTATCCACAGTCTGTGACAGAGTGGGGAAATTTATTGAACAGTTTATTTCTGGAGAATTTACAGTTCAGTTTAATCAATGATGTTCCACAAGGGATACTTTGACTTTCGGCTGGAATACAATTTCTATGGTTTCACAGAGATTTAAGATGTGTTTGGATATTAGGTAGATTTGTTCAGGGACCTCTGCAAGTACTTTTGAGTAATTTACAGTTTATTTAAGGTTCCTTTTCTAATTCACTGAACAACAAAAAAGTAGGGAACACTAGAGAAATAGTTGTATTTCATTTTTTTCTTTTAGGTAGTAGAATGCCAATGTGGAAAGCAGAACCACATATTAACTTATTTTTACAATTTGTTGAGTAATAACTGTTTGCAGTGTCTGTAAACTGATTACGGTGTCTCTACATAGAATATGTATAGTAGTATACTAGATTGTCATCATGGATTTGACTTTCATTTAGCTGACTTCATTCTTTCCCCTTCAAGTCTTAGCCAGTTAATACCTAATATGAAAATGCCTGTACAGGGATAACATAAGATTGGACACACTACTATAAATAAAACATTACAAGATGTTGAATAAAATGATTATATGCATATTTTGTATGTATATGTAGTAAAATCTTAATCAAAACCTGACCAATTGGAGCCTTGATTTACTATTTTTTAGAAAGAAAAAATAGTGACAACACAGCAAGCCATCATTAGGAATTTATTTAAAAACAAACTTCTAGGACCTGTATGTATATTCAAAACAGTTTCTTATTTTCACACTTTGAGAGCTGTATTAGGATTGATATTTCAGCAATATTGTGAGTCATCAAGAGGTAGAGGATTTTAATGAAATATTATCTTTAGTATTCTGAACTTACTAATGCAGTAATGTATATTAGTAGCTTTAAAAAATGATCTGGTGCAGTAGTCAAAACAAAAAGGTGTTCTCAGTTAACAGGAAAATTAAGTAGAACACCTCTTTGTAAGGATACACTTATTCAAGGATTTGTGGTATGACCTTAATGAGCTGCTAACAGTCAAAAAACAATGAATTAAAATACTGAATTAAAAAGTGGGTCAAGTACGTGATTCCATAGTGTAGCAGTTAGCACGTCTGCTTTACACACAGACGGTCCTGTGTTCACGCCCCAGTGGAGCCATGGTCCATGGTCTATGGCCATGTCACCCTGAACAAGCCTGATGTCTGATCTTGGAAGCTAAGCAGGGTTGGGCCTGGTTAGTACTTGGATGGGAGACCACCTACGAAGTCCAGGTGCTGTAGACATTAATAATAATAATAATTAATAAAGTGGGTCAAAAGTGGGAAAAATGGATTGCATTCATGAACAGAAAATTTACTTTTGTACAATAAAAGTTAACACCTCTTAGAAAAATTATTAAATTCATAGGCATATATATGTATCAAAAGAGGTACTTATAGATCAAAACGTATTTAATATGCTTTGCAAATTATAAAGTACTCTAAGATAGTGTTAAGAAAAGAGATAATAGTTGGTTATTCTAGGTGATGCTGGAGTGGTGGTATACGTCTTAAAGTTTAGGCTGTTATTGAATAGGAATGTTACAGATAAAATGATTTTGTGAAAGTAAATATAGAAAGACTAATTCAGACTACTTTAACTCGACAGTAATTGCATAGGAACAGCAAAAAAAAAAAAGTAGAATTTCAATTTGGGCGGATAACTCCTAGAGAGTTGGAAACCTTAAAGTTTTTTAAAAGAAAAATTCTAAAGACAGAACAAGTTGAAAAGTGTAAGATAACGTTTATTTTGGAATATTTACACAGGATAGTGTTTGCAATTAAATGATAATTGATGCTGTGGAATTGAAGAAGGCATACAGAGTCCTCTCTGTTTCCAGGGTATAAATCTTGAGTTTTCTCTGAATTCTGTATTCCACTTGTGAGGAATGCAAAGGGAATTAACATATTTGGGGTGCTCACTGTGGACCAGGCGTCATCTAGCCATCATCTCAGTTATGGATAGCAAATGCATGAAGCTGCTTCTCCCTCTCTTGACTGTAGCAGACATCTGTTTTGTTAAAGTATCTTTTTTTCCTACCAGTTATAGACTTGGTTTAAGAATCCTTCACATCATTGCCCTCTACCTCAACTTTAGCAGCTACTTTTACAGGATGGGTATATGAGATGAAAACTATTTTCTCTCCTGGGGTGGTTTTGTTACTACTTTACAAATGACTTCATTTATTTTTATTTTTTTTCTTACTTCAAAGATTAAGTAGCAAGCACAAGGTTTAGAAAGGTAATACTACGTGACGTTGACTTTAAAATTGAAGAAACCATTGTGTGTTTTCAATTTGGGACTAAATTTGATATTATTCCTTGAATGACTTAATTAAGGACAGAACTAAAAAGCGTTGAGAGATTATCGACTGGTCTAAATAGGGAGATGTTGTAAACATTAATAGGAAATATTTAAAGTTTCATGCTTATTATGTACAGTATAGATGTCTGCTTAAGATTTAGCTAAAACAGCTTTTCAGTGTAAGCTGGACATTAAAGACTGTGGCCACTTTAAGGCATGTGTTTTGGAAATGCATCTTTAGATTAGATGGAGCTTAAGCTATTTCTAAAGTAGCCTTATAGTGTTTGAGAAGAAATTAATAGAACCTGTAAATTGTAGTGATTTAGGCTAATTGTCAAAATAAATGTGGTAGAAAAAGTCAATTTTAAAAAGAACTCCTAGATTCAGTTTGAAGGAACTAATAAATCTTTGGGTTTAATTTTTAATTCTAGTTTTGTATACCTGGGTTTATTTTGATGGGAATACTACATCATGACATATTTTCCTTCTGTAGACGTGGAAAGTCACCTACTTTATAATAGGACTCCACATCCCCACTTAGAAACAATTTCCAGTTCCCGGGCACACTCTCTTTTATGCTTGTGCTCATGTACAAACACGCACGTGCACACATTCACAGCACATGGGTGTGCCCACACACATCTCTTTTCTCTTACACTCCATACGTAATGCCAGTTGTAGAGGATTATGCCAGTTTACTATTATACCCTTACATGGGTTTGCCTGGGGAAAAAGATGGTCACTTTGACTAAGCTTGTCATTTTCCCTCTCATTTCCACGTTGCTGAGATGATTATTTCAAGAGTAACACTAGTATTATCTCCAAGAATAGTTATGAGAAATTTTCTTTTATTTAAATTACCTTAAAGGGTTAGAGAACGATTGTGTAATTTTAATCTTTTCACAAAAATGAAGAAAATCAGTTTTTACTTTTTCAGCCTATTAACCCTAGTATTTTAATTATTTTTTCCCCTACAACTAATGAGCCTGGTCAACTTAACCTTGGTTTGGTTATCTATAATGAGCTAGAGAATTTTATTTCTGAGTTCTAGTCTCCTATATTCTGTCATTATAATATGGTTTCCAATTCTTCATTATTGTTATATCTTTAGAGTAAATATGATCGTGAAGATATACAAGAGTTTTTTGGGGGGGTCATTTTAGTGGAAGACTCATCTCTTTCTAAAGGGATTTTCTAATTAATCATCCCCTCAAATTGGTCCACCTACTTACAATTTTTGGAAGTTTCTCAAAAAATTAAAAATGGAACTACCATATGGCCCAGCGATCCCACTCGTGGGTGTGGTGTATCCAAAGGTAATGAAAACAGTATGTGGAAGAGATAGTCGCAGTCCCATGTTTACTGCAGTTGCAGTCACAATGGACATGATATGGGAACAACCTGTGTCTGTCACTGGACGAATGAATAAAGAATATGTGGTATGTATATATAATGGATTATTATGCAGATAAGGGAAAGAAGGAAATCCTTCCCTTTGCAATGAGATGGATGGAACTTGAGGGCATTAATGCTAACTGAGATAAGTCAGACAGAGGAAAGACAAAATACTATACGTATATCACATGTACTTAGAATAAAAAAAAGCCAAACTCATGAAAACAGAGAATAGAATGGTGGTTGCCAGGGACTGGGGCGGGGGTGCTGGAATTGGGGAGCTATTGTTTAAGGATGTAAGTTTGCAACCAGTAGTTGAATAAGTCCTGCACAGCATAGTGATTACAGATGACAATTCTGTGTATAAACTTCAAAGGTACTGAGAGACTAGATCTTAATTATTCCACATGACAGAGGTCATATCAACACGTATACTTTAAACTTTCATAATGTTATATGTCAATTATGTCTCAATAAAAATAGTCATTCCCCTAATTATTGGATGTATATATTTGATTATGTGTATCAAATCACCACATTGTACACTATCTTACATTTTATATGGCAGTTACGCCTCAAGAAAGCTGAGAAATTTAAAAATCAGTAATTATTCCCCTTATACATTATTCTCTTAAAATCAGGGTACAGATTTTTGGGTTGCCACCACATCTAAGTAAAGGTATGACTTACCTTTTGCTTAGAAATTGGACATTTTTCTTGGAAACTTTTCAGATTTACTTTTCAGAGATTTAAAAGAAGTATACAATTTGTACAAAGTTCACTGTATCTCTCATCAAAAAGTATTTAAGCCTTTTGATTCCTTACCTGTCTTAGGAAGGATTGGGGGTACAAGGAGTGTTGACTTCAGTGTGCAATACTATAATGAAGTTTATTTAACTTTTATTTTTTAATACTTTTAAGAGTATGTTTTTTTTCCGAATTTTACTTTATTATCTGGCATTAATTTTTAATATTCCTTTCCATTTCAATAATAATAGTGATTGCTTTTGAGTGTCACGTGAACATCAGTGAACTTTCACATGTTGGTTAGAATTTTCAGAACAAATATTAAGAATAGCAAAGCACAATCTTTTTCTAGTTTTGTGATTTTTGTGCATACGTTGGCAAATTTGACAAGTGTCAATTGACTCTAAATTAAAACAGTAATTACTTAACTGAGCTTTTTATTTGATTCTTTCATTTGCTGTAGATAAATTGAATACTTTTAAAAGTGGGAGTTAGTTTTTTTTTAATTAAATTTGTTGAGATGACACTGGTTAATAAAATTATATGGGTTTCAAGTATATAATTGAATAATACATCATCTGTATATTGCATTTGTGTGTTCACCACCCAAAGTCAAATCTTCTGTCACCATATATTTGACCCCCTTTACCCTCATCTGCCTCCACCTCCCCCCTTTCCCAATGTTAACCACTGAACTGTTGTTTGTGTCCATGAGTTTTTGTCTTGTTTATTTGTTGCTTTCAGTTTTATATTCCACATATGAGTGAAATCATGGTTCTCAACTTCCTCTGATTTATTTTGCTTAGCGTAATCATCTCAAGATCCATCCATGTTGTTGCAAATAGCAGTAATTCATCTCTCCTTATAGTTGAGTAATATTCCGTTGTATATATGTACCACATTGCCCTTATCCAGTTGTCTATTGAAGGACACGTGGTTGTTTCCATGTCTTGGCCAACGTGAGTAATGAATGCTTCAGTGATCATCGGAGTGCATATATCTTTACAGATAAATGTTTTCAGATTTTGGGGGTAGGTACCCAGAAGAAAGATTGTTGTGTCACATGGTAATTCTAGTCTTAATTTTTTTGAGGAACTTCCGTACCGTTTTTCCATAGTGGCCGTACCCGTTTACATTCACCAGCAGCGTTTGAGGGTTCTGATTCCCCAGCCACCTCTCCAACACTTGTTACTTGTCTTGCTGATAATAGCTGTTCTTATAGGTGTGAAGTGGTATCTCATTGTGGTTTTGATTTCATTGTCATTCTGCAGTGTTGAGAAAAGTCTTAAAATAGTTTTTATTGTTAATGTTAATACAAAGTCTTCTAAAAACTATGCAGTTATATTTAAGATTAGATGTGTGTAGTAAAACCTAACCAATTTATATTTAATATGGAGGAAAGTCTTGTTTTAATTACAGGCTTTAAAAAGTGAATTAAGTGTGTAACTCAAACTAAGCTACAAGTATTACCTTCTAGAGAACAGGCTTTAATGACTATGTAAGAAATATTTCTAAGCCTATGCAAACATCAGTGATGATGTCAATATACATTGTAGTTTATGTTATGTTATTGTTATTACATGATTCTTCTAAATTTCTTGAAACTGTCTTATAATTTGGTGAGTATTTTCTTTGCGGTCATTTGACTAGTGTGTTCTTCAATTTAAAGACGTGGTAGATAGGTTTCGTTCATTCTTCCCTTCAGCAAGTGATCAGTGGTTGCTCATTGGTAATATTTTAATTAATAAGGTCTCACTGTATTTACACTGAGATTTTCTGCATAATAATTCTTTTATAATCATAGCTAAGTTATGTGCTTCTTCTTGCTTAGTCTGTATTCCTGATAATCAATGATTCATCTGTTGTGTTGATAATAAGGAAGCAATGGCATGTTGCAACCACGTTAGAATGTAGATCTAACCTACTTTAGTGATGGAAATATTGTTTTCTAGTTTTTTAGCATGCTTCCTGGATGACCTACTTTTTTTTCAGTGGATATCATGGTTTTTATTTCTCATCTTACTGCTATAAGGTTCATATTATTGCTGTAAGGTATTTCTATTTCTTATAACTTAACTGTTCATGATAATCTTTAAAATGAGCTGAGATGATTAGATTATTTAGTATTGTGCAAAGTCTAAACATAATTTATAGCATTATAAGATCATGAATATATGGAACACTACAAAATTTTGTTTAGCTCACATTCATTTAAAATAGTGGTACTGTTTCAGAAAGAAGGAAATATCTACTTTTATAGTAGCTAATTATTGCTATTACTCTTATCATAAAGTCATTTTTGATAACAATTATGGTTAAATGATGTTTCGGTTAAATTTGTTAGTATTTGTCATACAACCTATAAAATGTATCTTATTATAGATTTATAACAGTGAGTAGCTGGAGAATGGGTAAAGGACCACATTTCATTTTATACAACATACAATATATGTGATGATGAAATATAAATGATGTTTTTATAGGTTTGACCCTTCCATAATAACTTACCTGAGGGCCCTCCCTTACAGTGCTTCCTTCTAGATGATATGGAGAGGTGCTGAGGAAGTGGTGATATAATTTTTGCTCTTGAGAGGCTCGCCATTTACAATAAATAATTGAGCAAAGCTGTTTCATTCCAAGACTCTATAAGATCTTAATTTATGGCTTCAGGAAAATTCTGACTATCGAGTTATATTCATATAGTTAAGTTTAAAGAGAAGAGTTAGGAAACTTTTTTGCTGGGGTAATTTTATGAAGGTAATTAAAAATGGTTCTTTGTAACAAGCTCAGGCTGTTTTCTGTTTTTAACCTCTAACATATATATATATTTTTTAACAGGTGGAGAAAGAACCTGTGGAGTACATGAACTTATCTGTATTAGAAAAGGTAAGTCAGTGCATGGACATTTAGATACAAAATGAGCACTTCACAGTGTTTGATAAATTTTAGTAATATGGCAGGTAATTTGGACTGATAAATATAAAATTTAATAAATGTTAATATTTATTATTTGTGTTACAGACCTATGCAACCATAAAGTGCCTATCGCTTATTATGTGGTTATTGAGAGTTGTTACTTTAAGTTTAGTTTTGATGGGCTGATAAAGCCTGGTTTCTAGCATGTTGGTTATTAGACGTGGTGAAGAGGCAAAGAATGGAGGGTTTGATTTTTGTTCCCTTTCAGAGTCTGGAATCTGGGTGCATGCTGATCTCCCATTGACTTCTGTTCTGTTACTGTACCCCATCAGAGAGATGTGAGGAGTTGGTTGAAATTCAAATCGGGAACGTGTCCAAAGACCACAACATCTTTTGACACCAACAACTGTCTGTGCTTCCTTAGAAGGAGCCACCTGACAACTGGGTGGTTCAACAAGGTGGCCCCAGGAAAGGTAATTCAGTTTTTAGGTGGGAGGCAAGGAATCAGGTATTCTCTTTATTTGGAAGAATCAGGAGAAACTTGGGAGACCCCACACTCATAAGTAATCACGAGTCTGTGAAATGGTGTGAAGAAAGGAAAAGATATACCCGGCGAGGTCAGGGGAAGAGATCCTCGTAAATTTACTATTTTCTTTTTAAACTTGGGGGTCTTTCTTTTTCTTGCATCTTTCTTGAAAACTGACTTGGTCTTCCTGAGTCTGGCCAACTAGCAGCATTCCCTGCTCTAGTATTTCACCCTAAGGAGGTTTGAGGCAGTGTCAGTGTGTGATACATGAGTATGATTGGCATGCCAGGGAAATGTCGGCATATTTTCAGTGAATCTTCAACTGGTCTGGAAAGTTTCAGCTTATTCAGTGTGGAGAAAAAATTAATCCTTTTTAGGTCAATTTGACATGGTCCTGCTAGTTTATCTATATCACTGCTTGCAATTACTGTTCATTTAAAAACAATCTCTTTTCTTTATTACAGTATAGTTTATCTATATACCTTTTCTCTGGTACCATAAAGGAGAAAATTGAAATCAGTTCCCTGAAATCTCAAATTTAGGACTGTGATTTTCATGCTATAATCATTGTCAATTTGTGCTTCTCTAGAATGGGGGAGAGAAGGGACACATTTTACATTATTTTCTGTCACCACATAAACATTTTTAGTCTTCTATGACATAATCATTCAAGTTAATAAAAATTTAAAATAATTTTATAGTTATTACCCACCTCACTAAAACTTCAAAAACACAGTTTATTTGACTGGACAGCAAAAGACACTGTGCAAATCAGTTGGAATCAAAAGTTATTAAAACTGTAGTCAGGTGAAGAGAGAGTCAAGCCAAGAACAGAGATAGCTGGAGGGGAGGGAAATAAAATGTGCAAAGGCCTTTTGTAGCTACAGTGAGAGCTGAAAGCTGCAGTGGAGGAAACAGCATAGATAGGGATTGATGATGACCACACGTTTTTATTATGGCTCCTCTTGCTGTTCTTCATTGTGATCTTTATTCCCATCTAGGCAGTTCTCAGACCATGCCTTGCCCATATTTTCTGTATGGGTTTAATCCTTTTCACTTCCTTTCATTTTTCTGTAGGATTTAAAGTCTGCGATTAAAAATGTTTAAAATTAATCCACATTGTAGTCACATCATGGAAAAAGTTTCTGAATCTCTTTGTCTCCCCTCAGCATTCAGTACAGCGTCCTGTTCTAGTGGCTGTTCCATAAGCCTTTGAATCTTTTCAAAGTTAATGCTCAGAGGTAAAGCTTTTGCATTGTAAGCTGGACTTTCATGGAGTAGAGCATATGACAGTTATATAAAGTAGAATCATTATAATTAGTCTCAGTGATTCTGTTAAAATGGCATCTCTGACATTATATTCAATTTCTATTTACCTGTTTGGCTATTCCTTTTTTGTCTTCTCTGCTGGCTTCTTTCCTCTGTCAGACATCTAAATATTGGAATATACTAGAGTTTGGTCCTGGGTTTGCTTTATTTTTGCATCTTTTCCCTCTGTTTGATTTTATCTAGTTCAGTTGTTTTAAATGCCACACTGAGCCCAGCTGTCTTTGAACTCCCTGCTCTTAAACTACTTATTTGATATTTCTGTCTGGATGTCTGTTGGGATAACAACTTGACAAGTCTAAAATGCAAGACTCAATTTCTTCACAGAAGCCTGAACCTTCCTCAGTCTTCTTCATCACAGCTAATAAATAGAACATTCTACACAGTTGCTTAAGTACTAACTTAAGAATAATCCTATATTTTTCTCATTCTCTTCTCTTACACATTTAATTTGTTAGAAGGTTTTGTCAGTTCTGCCTTCACAATATATTTTAATCTATCCTCTTTTTTCTATCCTGCTGTTATTATTATAGTATGGATCCTTTTTGTTTCTTGCCTACATTACTATAATAGTTTTCTAACTGGTTTCCCTTCTTTCCACTTATATCCTTTCCAGTGATCTTTTAAAATGTACATTCGGTGATGTCACTTTGGTTGGAATTCTGTTGTGGATTTCCATTATACCTGGAATAAAATCAAAGGCCCGTACCCTGATCTACAAAGCTTTACATTATAGCATCAACCCAGAGTCCAAAATGTCATCTAAATATCAATGCAGAAGTCTCATTATTGAAATCATTTACATCAGGTATGGGTGAAACTCGAATGATGCATTCTGGTTCAGAATTCCTCTACAGATGAAGACTTGTGAAACCAGAAAACAAGTTACCTGTTCTCAAAAATACAATGACAGAACAAGCATAAGTTAACAATTATAGACATTTCTACCCCAAAAGTGAGAAACTGGAAGGAAGAGAGGAGTCACTGGTACCAAGCAATTTTGAAACCCAACTGGGAAAAAAATTTGGTTTCAAAGGCCTGGAAATACCACTCTGTGGCACTTAGCCCTGAGGACTGAGTGAGGCTCCACCCTCCGGGTCAAGACTACCCAGAGCCATCCTTCCTTTTTCACGAAAGGTGGTTTTATTTGCACATAAGTAGAACTTTCAGCCTGTTTCCTGCCTGTAGAATTTTGGTGGACTGCCAGTCTTCTTTCATTTTGCCCTCTCTTACCCTTTCAGTATAATAGGCAGTGTTTCTGCTGGTATAATAGTCTCAAAAAGATGGCTGTGAGTCTTCTCAGTACGTCGTGAGGATTCAGTCCATTAGACAGGGTGCTCCTCCACAGGTCTTTCCTAGATAATTCCACCTCTATTTTTTAGCTTCTGCTCAGATGGCTGAGGGGAATCCATGAGTCACATGTCTTAATTCCTTCAGCGAGCCCTCTGTGTCACTGAATAGTATGACCCTTTTTTTTTTTTTTTCTATTTTGAGGCACTGGTGAAAGGTCTAGCCACCAATCTGGTAGATTTTAGAATGTCCTACGTTCTAGATTATTTGTTTACACATAATATAGAAAAAACAAATAAGATACATAAGTTTAATGAGAAATGTGTATTCTTATTTCTCCTTTCTACAAAAAGTGAAATATTATATATTTGTATCTTGCTTTTTTTAAAAAAAACCTTACTGTATATCCTAGAGTTAAATTCAAATCAGTAGGTAGAGATCTCTTACAGTCTTTTTTTCTGGCTGCATTGTACTCTCATTATGTGAACATACCATAATTTAACTAATTTCCCACCAATGGCAATTGCTCTGTTTTAAAATTTTTTGCTGTTAAAATAATGCCATAGTGAATACTCTTGTGCATATGTTATCAGATGTCTGTCTTTAGGTGGATTCTGAGAAGTGGAGTTGCTGAATCAAAGATTTTTTTTACATGATTGTGTTAGAAATTGCACAATTCCTGTTCTTATGCATTGTACCATTTTGCATACCCACCAGAAATACATGAATTCACAGCCCTGTCAATAGAGTATCTTAAACTTTTAGCTTTTTTTTGTTGTTAGTCTGGCAAGTAAAAAATTGTAGTTTGGTGTCAAATTTTTATTTCTTTAATAAGTGAGGTCAAATATCTCTAACTTCTGTTTATAGAATATACAGATGTCTGCTTAATATGATTTGAAGGACACTAAAAGAACCTGTTTCTTCTGAATTGTCTTTCTCATCAGTGTTCAATGGTTTCTCATCTTGACATTTGCTACAATTAGGATCTATCTAAGCTTTAGAAATTCATTTCAAAACATATTCTGTGGGAAGAGACGGTGGGGAGCTATTCCTTGGTCCTCCAGCATTTTCATCTGAACACCTCAGCATAGTATATCAGGTTATTTTACTTTCATTGTGGAAAGTGGGAAATTATGGACATGAAGGCATGATAGTTAGGACAGTATGGAGAAGGATTTGGGTAGGTGGGTGAAAAGCAGAAGTGGGATAATCTTGAACAGTGTCCAGATGAGCAAGTCTTAGATGCCAGGCGCAATCTAAATAGAGGATGCTTAAGACATACTGCATCTGTGCTCTGGTTTTCTTGTGAGTTGCTTGCTTGGCATTGTCTCTTTTCAGCTACATCCAGAGGAGACCCAAGCCCCTTTGAGTATTCGCATCCCTTTTTTGACTTGGGGTGAAAAATGGAGTCTACAATCTGAAGGGAAAGACTACATTAGTAATACGGTGTTTGCTAGATCCACGTTTAAAAGTGAAGCTGCAACAGGTCCAGACTCACATGAAATAATGATGTATGTAACATTTGCCTCCATTATCTTTTTTCTTGAAAGTGAAAGCTCTTATTTTTAACTCTTAGGTAATACCTCTTACATAGTTAGTAAGAGCATTCCCTAGCCCTTCCATTCTTTATACTAGTCCCACTCCGCAGGGACAAAAGCTGTCACCTCTGTTAGCTGCCTTTTTTCCTTGTATACCTTCATATTCTAAATACAGCTGCTCTGCTGTTTCTTGATTTCAAAAATATTTTTAGATGTGTGTTTTCCTGGTATGGTAGGGGGCAAGTTAGTTCTAGTAGATTAGCACGGTGGTTAGGTGTGTGGTTCCAGAGGCAAGACTGCTGGGTTCCAATACCTTCCTGCTATCACTTACTGACTGTGTGACGTTGGGCAGCTGCTGAGCCCTTGTATATCCCAGTGTTCTCCTCTGTAGGATGGGATAACAGTATTGCCTTCCTCATAGTTGTTGTGAAGATTAAATTAGTTAATACGTAGGAAATGAATATCAATCAAAACCAATCAATAAAAGTAAATAGTAAAGTGCAATAATTTTAATCATTTGTCCACATTCTGTTTCCCCAGTATAGCTGTATTTCAATTTTGGTTGAGTCCATTTTCAGAATTAAAATTTTTATGATCAGGATTGTTTGCAGTAAAGACATATACGATATTTATATTTACTTTTTTGTACAATGTTCACTTCTCCTCTAAAAATATCCTCTCTTCACTGTCCACTTTCAGGCAACCACCTCAACTTCTCATTAACCAGAGTTCAGAATCTCTGCTGTACCCCTGTCATTCACATTCTCCTGCTGCTGCCACCCCTCTTATATTGATATATACCTCTTCTATATATCATTAGTTAAGGGTTTCTGCTTCTCTAGGAAATAATTAGCCAGCATATTGTCTTACTTAAGGTACTGCTATTCCAGGCAGACTGCAAACAAAATAGCCTGGACTGGGTAGAAGTTTCTTTCCCACCAGGGTGAACCCTGAATCAGGTGCATCAAATTGCCACATGACCCTCCTCTGAGCAGCGATGCAGGGATCTGGCTCCTTCTGTCTTGTGGCTCTGGCATCTTTAGTGTGTGGCTTCAGAGGATGCTGGGGTTGTCTGCTTTAAGTAGGGGCTACTCGGGAAGGAAGGGGAAAGGAGGATTGTGTCTAGGATTATTATAGGTTGGGCCAGGATGTAACGAACATGGCCCAAGATCCGTATCCCATGTTGATAATTCAGTCACATGACCACATCTAACCTCATAACAAGCTGAGAAGTGTTAGTAAACCAAGAGCCAAAGACGTACAGTGAGCTACTTTCTCCCACTTATCAATTAACCCCCCTAATATTATATGTCTTCCTTTCCCGAATCTTATATATGTTCCATTTATGTTAATGATGATCATCTGGTTAAGTCTCTAGATGTAGTTGTGGGACTTACAGTTGTGACTTCAGTGAGAACATTTCAGACATGGAAAGATATAATAGGGTTTTTGTTGAATTTTGTTTCAGTGGGTAAGAGATTATGAGTCCTCTTCGTGATTCTCCTTTGTCTTGCAGGACTCCATCCCATTTTGCTTCTTTCCCCGTCGTCCACCCCCTGCAAAAAGGCCGCCTCCCTTCGTGCCTTTTTTCTTCTCCAGAAACTGAGTTACGAAGACTGCTCAACTACCCCTTTAAATCCTGCTTACCTCTTTAACTCATATGGACTTTGAGGTTCCTTCCCTGTCCTCTAATCTGTTCAATTATTTATTTTTTAAAAATATTTTCAGATTTAGGATGGACTTAATCGACTGTTGCTTTGCGGGTGAATGACGATCCAGTTACGTTTTCATACTTGACTGCCTGTGTCTTTTAGAGTCTACCTCGTAGCTGGGCAGTTTTGTTCTCTTTTCTTTCTCTTCTCCCTTCAGTACATCCTGGATTTTCAAAATTTCTTTTGTTGGTGTTTTTAGATGTCTTTTTTTGAGGGAAACATTAGGTATGTGAAAATGTGGCTGATAATTTTGAACATAGACTTTGCATTCCCCAAAACTATACATATGTGTAGGGAAGTGAACTATATTTTGACTTTGAAGGGGCTGGAGTTGGATAGGAATTTTTTGGTTAGTTACCAAACTTTACTTTTAAACCTTTTGTAGCTCTAATGATCCAGAGTAGAAGAACAATAAGGTACTTTTCCTTCTTTCTAAAGTATTTAGTAGAAAGAAAATAAAATCTGGAATCAGGAGACGTGGCTTAAATCTCCTACTGCTTCATCCAGGCTAGGCAACTGAATAAGTCACTAAATTAAGTTTCAATTTTCTTACATGTAAAATGGTACAGTTAGTGCTAGCTGTACTAATCCCACAAGATCTTATGAAAACAAAATGAAATAAAGTACATGAAATCCTCTGTAGCTAGTAAATTGGTATATACATATTATTATCTTTTTGATGAAGGAGGTAAGGGACACTCCGGGAACTTGTAGACTTAGGGATGGGCCAGACATATTCTCTAAGTTTGAATCTGGAAGGAATGTTCTCATTGTTTCTGTTGCTCTTTTTTCAATGATTTGACATTCAGGATTTTTAATATTTGAGAATTAACAGTGAGCTGATAACATGAGCCTTCCACAGATGTTTCAGTAATTTGTTTAAATGATGAAATAGGTATATAGGAGGCACTTTGCTGATCTCTGAATAAGGAAGTGGCTCCTAGTATGAAAAATTCTGACCCTTAATCTTTGGATCTTAGCATATAAGCAGACCTCCATGTTCAATTTCTGTGCAAATCTGGTGAAGTCATTCTTCTTCTATTGTTAGATCAACACTCAGGTGTGAAATACTAAAAATTATGTAAAAAGCATAATTTTGTCCTATTCCTCTATTTGTTATGACTAAACAGTATGTTATAATTCAGTTGAATTTATTTTAAAACTATATATGCAGCCTTGATGGTAACAAACAATAGGGCTTTTGCTACTATAATTAAAATGACACTTCCATTTATAATTTATTAGAAAGTAGAAATCATGAAGCTATATTTATTTTGGTTCACTCTCAGCTTCCTCGAACTTCTTAATGAGAGGTTTATATACACCCAGAGGGAAAGGGGCCTACTGCATTGAATCATGCTTGTTATTTTTAGTTTTATGTTCCAAATTGAGGCTGCTGTAAGTTAATATCAGTATTAAGTAAGGCAGACCCTCAGCCTTTGAGGGGGCGGGAATGGTGAAGTTCAAGATAAGGGGAGAGAATATATTGTGAAGGTCACAGGAGTACAGACTCTGGAATGAAAATGGGGAGCAAAGTCATGATGAAGACTGCGAGAATCAGTTCTGTACCTCACCTTGCCTTTCTCTGAAATACTTCTGTCTAAAAGTACCATTTTCTCTCTTCTCTTCTTTTTTGAATCCAGTATTAGTTGAAGTTTTGTGGGTATAAAACTAAGGTGTTTTGCAGAATAATATCTGTGGACCAACTTCAGAAAGTTAAAGCCTGTTTCAGTTTTTCTAGCCCACATGCCTCGTTCAGGTGTATTATATACTCTTTTCACTGACACGGAAAAAGGAAAAGAAGTTTATTTTTGGTCCTAGGACAGAAGGACCAGGATGTTTTTAACTGCTCAGCCCTTGGCCCAAGGGAAGTGGTCCATACATACTTTTGCTCAGGATAGATGTCTTTCTGACCTGAAGCTGAGATGTCCAGGATGTATGTACCTATCTGTTTTTTTTTTTTTAAGTCTTTGAGAGGATTAGAGATGAATTTCTGATACCATCCTGACAGAATTGATCTCTTACATATGAGCCCCTACAGCGGCTTTCAGTGATAAGAGTCCAAGCATTTTTCAGAATACCCTCATTGCCAGTTTAGTTGGTTTCTCTCTCCTAACGTTAATTTTTAAATTATAGTTGACATACAATACTATATTAGTTTCATAGTGATTAGACATTTATGTAACTTACATAGTGATCACCCAATAAATCTAGTACCCATCTGATACCATATAGTTATTACAGTATTATTGACTATATTTCCTGTGCTGTACTTCAGAGTAACTGTTTTGTAATTATTAATTTGTACTTTTTAATCCCTTCCCCTTTTTCACCCATCCTCCCAACCCTTCTCCCATCTGGCAGCCATCAAAATGTTCTCAGCGTCTGTGAGTTTGTTTCTGTTTTGTTTGTTTATTTTGATTTTTGGATTTCACATATAAGTGAAATCCTATGGTATTTGTCTTTCTTTCTGACTTATTTCACTTAGCATAATACTCTGTAGAGCCATCCATGTTGTTGCAGATGGCAAGATTTCATTCCTTTTTATGGCTGAGTAATATTCCATTGTATATAAGTACTACTTCTTTATCTATTCATCCATTAATGGACACTTAGGTTGCTTCTATATCCAGGCTATTGTAAATAATGCTGCAATGAACATATGTCTTTTTGAATTAGTGTTTTGGGTTTTTTTTTTTCAGATAAATACCCAGAAGTGAGATAACTGGGTCCTTCTTTGTCTCTTGTTTTAATGTCTGTTTTGTCTGCTATACTTATTGCTACACCAGCTTTTTTGTTTGTTTCCATTTTCATGAAATACTGTTTTCCATCTCTTCCAGTCTGTGTGTGTGTCTTTCAATCTGAAATAAGTCTTTTATAAGCAGCTTATGTAAGGGTCTTGTTTTCTTATCTATTTAATCATCTTATGTTTTTTGACTGGAGCATTTAATTCATTTACATTTAAAGTAATTGTTGCTAGATATGTAGTTATTGCCATTTTATTATTCATATTTTTTATCTTTTTTCCCCTCCTTTTTCTTAAAGAAGTCCCTTTAACATTTCTTGTAATACTGACTTGGTGGTAATGAACTTTAGCTTTTTCTTGTCTGGGAAGAATATTTTTCTTATGGACCTGTTTCATCCTAAGAACCAGGCAGAAGAGTGGGATATATACTGACTAATATTGGCTTAAGTACTTACTTTACTTAAATGAATTTCTCATATAAAAATAGGTATACCGTTGGTTTCTTTTGATCAGCAAATTTGATTTTCTGGTTATTAATGCTGGCCTATGACCATTTTCAAGAGGAGGGAAAATTATTTGAGGAGGACAGTTCTATGTATCAGCTAAAATATGCTTCATTTTCCCACTTTTTAACCCCCAGAAGGAGACAACCACAAACAAACCTTTAAGAAATTTACCCACAAAGTTATAGTGATGTGTCTGGTGTTATGGCTTAGGTTTGGAATTGATTTCCATTAAGACTTGATGGTTCAACTTAGTGAATTTCTAATTACTATAAAATGTGGGCATCAGGAAACATTTAAGTCTTTAATCCACTTAGAATGTATTTCAGTCTAAGATGTGAAGGAAAGATCCAGCCTTTCATTTATCTCTGATTAGTTACGCAAATGCTAGTATATTGAATAAGTCTTTCTTTCCTTGATAATTCGAAAAACTGCTATCATCATATTCTAAATTATTATATTTATGTGGGTCAGTTTCTGTATTTAAAGTTTTCTTTCACTCATCTGTCTTTTCTGGAACCACTAATTTACTGCTTTTATTAATATGACTTTTGTTATCTGGTATAAAAGGACTTTTTTGCATTAATGTTTGTTTTAATTTTTTCCTGGTTATTCTCTTGTATTTATTTTTCCAGGTGAACTTTAGAATCACCCAGTTAAGAATCCCTTTCTACAATTTATGTTCCACTCTCTTCCCATAAAATGATCCTAATGGGATCAAGTTAAATTCCTAAATTTATCTTTCCATTCAGGAATATGGCAGCTGTATTCTCTTCTGTCTCCCATTAGAGTTTTATAGGAATGCACATTTCTTATTAAATTATTTCTCTTGTATTTTATTTGTTTTGTTTTGAATGGGATTTTTTATTTCTCCTTAGTTATTTTTTTGCATTTAGAAAAGTTATAGATTTATATATTTATTTTGCAACTGACCAGAACTGTGAATAAATGCATGTTTAGTTAGGGAAATCAAACAGCATGCTACAGTGTTGATTTAATATTTTTTGTTACAAGATGTTGAGGGACCCGAAAACCAACCTCTGTGTTAGATAATTTGCTAGGACTCATGGGACTTAGCATATACAGTTGACCCTTGAACAACATGGGTTAGAACTGTGTGGGTCCACTTATATGTGAGTTTTTTCAATAAATATACAGTTGTCCTTCTATATCCCCACGTTTTGCATTTGCAAATTCAACCAATTGCAGATTGAAAATGCTATTCTCAATCCATGTTTGGGACTCTGCAGAGGCAGAGGTGTCTGCAGATGTTCTGGAACTAGTTCCCTTGGGATACTGAGAGACAACTATAGTTAGTTTTTTGGGAGTCAGAAGTTACACGTGAATTTTTTACTGCCATTGGCGGGGGCTAGTGGGTCAGTGCCCCTAACTGCCATGTTGTTCAAGGGTCAACTGTAATTTTACTTTTGGCTGAGATTTATTACAGTGACTTAAAGATGCATGATTGGGTCCTAAGGGGAAAAGACACAGGTAGAATCTCATGGAATTCACGTGCAGTCTTCCTATGCTCTTTCTCTCACATGAAGGGTCACGCAGAGGACATAATCTGAAAGCAACAACAACAAAAAATTCAGCAACGCATATATGTGATGGCGCTTTTCGTCTGTTAAAAACCCCATTAAAGATGCAAAGCCTAAGGTTTTTACATGGGACTGATCACATAGGCATACTCTATCTAGTTTGTAGCAAGATTCCAGACTCCCAGAAGGAAAGCAGATGTTCAGCATAAACCGCAGTGTCTACACAGACAATCTTGGCAAAGAGAACCAACCACTCTGTCAGTTAATTGTTGACTAGGAACACTTCGAGGGCCAAGTTCCCAGATGCCAGCCAAGGGCCAGCCTTGCAAACAGGTCTTTCTAAGGATAAGCCTTACTCCTGCTGAGTTAACTCTTTTCTGTACTAAAGGACAGATTTTGCAGAAAGCCATTTTGAGTTAATTTTTATATATGATCTGACATATGGATCAAAGATTACCTTTTTGCATACAGATATCTAATTTTTTCAGCATTATTTGTGCGAAGGCTGTCCTTTCTCCATTGAAATATCTTTATCTCTTTGTGGAAAATCAATAGGTCATATATTTATGGGTCTGTCTTTGTACACTATTCTCCATTGATCTATTTGTCTGCCTGTCTGTCTTGTTAACAATATCAAACTGTCTTGATCATTCTGGCTTTATTATCAGTCTCTTTGTAAATGAGATATAATAGACATAAAACATTATATTAATTTCAGGTATACAGTTTATGGTTGAATATATGTATAGTGATCACCACAGTACATATAGTTAACATCTATCATGACACTGAATTTTTTTTCTTGTGATAAGAACTTTTAAAATTTATTCTCTTAGCAACTTTCAAATATACAATACAGTATTAAAACTGTAGTCACTGTGCTGCATGTTATATCCCCAGGACTGACTTATTTTATAACTGGAAGTTTGTACCTTTTGACCCACTTTCACCCATTTCTCCCACTCCCATTCCTGTCTCTGGCAACCACCAAGATGTTCTGTGTATCTATGAGTTTGGTTTGGTGGGATGTTTTTATTTATATTGGTTTATAGTCCATGCCTAGTCACAATGCTGTGCATTAGATCCCCAGAACTTACTCATCTTATAACTGGAAGTTTGTACCTTTTGACCAACATCTCCCCATTTCCCCCACCCCTTTGCCGGCTATAGCCACCATTCTTTTCTCTGAGTTTGGCTCTTGTAGATTTCAACTATAAATGAGATCGTATGGTATTTGTCTCTGTCTGAATTTGCCCTCAAGATTCATCCATGTTGTTGCAAATGGTGAGGTTTCGTTTTTTTAATAACTAAGTAATATTTCATTGCGCGTGTGTGTGTACACATATCACATTTTCTTTAATCGTCCATTGATGGATACTTAGGTTGTTTCCATGTCTTGGCTATTGTAAATAATGATGCAGTGAATATAGGGTGCAAATATCTTTTTGAATTGGTGTTTTCATTACTTTCAGATAAATCCCCAGAAGTGGAGTTGCTGGATCATATGGGGGTTCAATTTTTAATTATTTGAGGAGCCTCCATACTGTTTTCTATACTTTTCTGTACCACGTTACAGAAATCTGGAGTTTTCTTTGTGGGAAGGTATACATATACACATTTAATTTTTTAATAGGCCTATTCAGGTTATCTGTTTCTTCTTGAGTGAGCTGTATTTGTATCTCTGAAGGAATTTGTTTATTTCATCTTAGGTTCTACATTTATTGACATGAAGTTATCCATACTATTTTTCTTATTACTATCAGTAGACTCTCTAGTAATGTAATCATTTCATTCCTAATATTGGTCATTTCTGATTTCTCTGTTTTCCCTGATCATTCCGTCAACAGGTTTATCAGTTTTCTTGGTGTTCTCAAAGAGCTAGGTTTGGTTTCATTGATTTTTCTCTAATGTGTGTCTGTGTTCTTAATTCAGTGATTTCTGCTGTAAGTTTTATTTACTCTCCTGTTTACGTTGGGTTTTATTTGGTCTTTTTCTGATTTCTTAAGATTGATGTTTAGGTCATTGAATTGAGACCTTGTTTTCTAAAATAGGCATTCAGTGCTATAAACTTCCCTTGAATTACTGTTTTAGCTGCATCACACAAAATCTTTTATGTTATTGTTATTTTCTCTCAGAGAAAAGTATTATCTTATTTTCTTTTGATTTCTTCTTTGACCAATGGGTTATTTAGAACTACATTTTTACTTTCTAAATATTTGGTAAATTTCCAGATATATTTATGGGTTTGATTTTTAATTATATTCCATTGCAGTTAGAAAATATACTTTAAATGACTTGAACCCTTTATCATTTATTGAGGACTTTTTATGGCTGAGAATATGGTGTATCTTGGTAAATGTTTTTTCTGCACTGGGATAGAAAGTGTATTCTACTGCTGTTGGGTGGAGTGTTTTATAAATGTCAGTTATGTCAAGTCGATTGATAGTGTTTTAGTTTTTTGTATCCTGAATGATTTTCTATTTTTCTATCAATTAATGACAAAAGGTTGCCGAACTCTCCAGTGATAATTGTAGATTTGTCTGCTTTTTAGTTTTATTATTTATTGTTACATCTATATTGAAACTTACAAACATTTAGAATTGTTATATCCTTCTGATTAATTGACCCCTTTATAATGAAGTGAATTTTTTACTTTAAAGTTGGTTATTTTTCCCTATTTTGTTGTAAAATATGCACAATATAAAAATTTACTACTAAAATGACTTTTAAATATACAATTCAGTGGTAAAAAGTATACTCACTTCGTTGTGCACCCATCACCACTATTTCCAGAATTTTTTTATGACCCATTAATCAGTAATTCTCAATTTCTTCCTTCTAATCCCTTATAATCTCTAATATCTCTATCTCTATATATGCCTATTTTAGATATTTTGTATAAATAGAATTATAAAATATCTTTTTGTATCTGGCATATTTCACGCTATATAATATTTCTCAAGGTTCATCCATATTATAGCATATATCAGAGCTTCATTTCTTTTTATGGCTTAATAAGATTTTATTTTAAATGTCTACCACATTTTCTTCATTCATGTGTTAATGGTCACTTGTCTTGTTTCCATTGTTTGGCTGTTATGGATAACATTAGAAACATTTGTATATAGATGTTTGTTTGAGTCCCTGTGTTTTGGATGTTACTTATGGATTGAAATTGCTGAGTCATGATGGTTCTAAGTTTACTTTTTTGAAGACCATCAAACTCTTTTCTACAGTGGCTGCACCCTTTTACTGTCCCACCAGCAATTCACAAGAGCTTCACTTTCTTCATGTCCTTACATACACTTGTTATTTTGTTGTTGTTTTGCTTTGTTTAGCAATTATCCTACTAGGTGTGAAGTAATATTGTGGTTTTGATTTGTATTTCACTCATCATTAATGATATGAATGTCGTTTCATATGCTCATTGATCATTCCTGTATCTTCTTGGAAGAAATGTCTTTTTAAGACCTTTGTCCATTTTTTAATTAGGTTGCCTGTCTCTTTGTTACTGAGCTGTACGGGTTCTTTATATATCCTGGATATTAATTCCTTTTTATATATATTTGCAAATATTGTCTCTCATTCTGTGGGTTGTCTTTTCACTCTCTTAAAAGTGTTCTTTGATATACAAAAAATTTTAAATTCTAATGGAGTCTGATTTTTAAATTTTTCTTTTTTGGTGTCCTCTGAGAAACCATTGCTATATCCATGGTCATGTAGATTTGCTTCTATATTTTCTTCTAAGAGTTTTATAGTTTTAGCTCTTAAATTTATGTTTTAGTCTATTTTGAGTTAATTTTTATAATGGTGTAAAGTAGGAATTCAACTTCATTCTTTTGCAGGTGGATATGCAATTTTCCTAGCATCAGTTGTTGATGAAACTTTGCTTTCCCCATTGAATGGTTTTGGTGCTCTTGTCAAAATGAATTGACCACATACTAGGGGATTTATTTCTGGATTTAATTCTGTTCAGAGGTCTATATGTCCATTTTTATGCCAGTTTTGATTATCGTAGCTTTGTAGTAACTTTTGAAATTGCATAGTGTGAGTCTTCCAACTTTATTCTTCTTCAAGATTGTTTTGGTTCTTTGGAGTCCCTTGAAATTCTATATAAATTTTAAGGTCTGTTTCCCTATATCTGCAAAAACAAACAAAAAAAGTTGGATTTTTGATATAGAGTTCATTGATTCTATAGATTGCTTTGGGTAGTATTGTCATCTTAATATTAAGTCTTTCAATTCATGAACAGGGGATGTCTTTCCATTTATTTTAGTCTTCTATTTCTTTCACCAGTGTTTTGTAGTTCTCAGTGTATGAGTCTTGTGGTTTCTTGGTTAAATTTATTCCTATTTTAATCTTTTTTGATGCTATTTTAAATGGAATTATCTTCTTAACTTCCTTTTCAGATTATTGATTATATAGAAATACAACTGATTTTTTAACATTAATTTGTATTCTGAAAAATTACTGAATTTTGTTTATTAGCTCTAGCAGTTTAGATTTTTTTGGAGGGGGTGAGTCTTTTAGGGTTTTATTCATATAAGATCACATTGTCTGCAAACAGATAATTTTAGTTCTTTTCAGTTTGGAAGCCTTTTATTTCTTTTTCTTACCTAAGTTCTCTGGGTAGATCTTCCAGTACCATGATGAGTCAGAGTGGCAAAAGTAGGCATCTTTTTCTTGTTCCTGATCTTAGGGGGAAAGCTTTCAGTCTTTTATTAGGACTATAATGCTATCTCTGGGTTTCTCAAATATGGCTCTTGTCATTTTGAGAACGTTTTTTTTTTTTTGTAGTCATAGTTTGAGTATTTTTTTTTAATCATGAAAATGTGTTGAATTATGGTAAATGCTTTTTCTGCTTCAATAGATCATGTGTTCTTTTCCCTTCAATCTGATAATGTGCTTTATCACATTTGCTGATTTTATATGTTGAACAACCTTTGCATTCTTGGAATAAATCCTACTTGGCCATAGTGTATACATTTTTTTTTTAATATGCTGCTGAATTCAGTTTGCTAGTTGAAGATTTTTACATCTGTATTTTTAAGAATTTTTGGCCTCTAATCAGTACCTCATAAAATTTGCAGTTTTTTATTTTGGATCTTGAGAATAGGCACTATTTCTTGTCCTGTGTGGGATTTGGTCATTCTTTTCTCTAATTCTTTTGAGAGACTCCTTTCCCAGCCCCTGATAGTCTCCTCCCATTAACGTCCTGAGCAACCCTTAGCTGTATACTCATGGTACACTCAAAGCAGATAACCAGGTTCTTCCTCTGTGCAGCTTTTTTTTTTTTTGTACTTATTCATATGGACTTTAGCCCTCTTAAATTCCCAGGTTCATCATCTCAGCTTAGGGAGATCACTGGGCTCTACCTGGGTTCCTTCTCTCTTTGCTGTTGCCTGGAAACTTTCTGTAGGCAGTAAGCTTAGAGAGCAATAATCTCATTTCTTATTTCTTCCTCAGTGACCACTGCCATTTCTTGCCTGTTGTCTAAGTGTCTTGGGACCATTGTTTTATATATTTTGTCTGTTTTAGTGTTTTCGTGTGGTAAAGTAAATCTTATCCCTGTTACTCTGAGATCTTAACTGGAAGTGGAAAAAATGATCATCAGATCGGAGTCATTTTTGGTATGTAAATAGACTACATAAAAATCTGGAGCAGAGGATTTCAGGTTAGAGACTGAGAAACTACATTAAATGGTTAAGAATTAAAATTATTTTAAATTGTAAAGTTGCAGAAATGTGATACAAATGTAGTTGCTTATATCGTTTTTCTTCACGTTAAAACTTAAATTTTAACAGTGATAAAAACAATGTGTATTTTAAAATGAATTAATTATTTTATGGTGACATTGGTTAATGAAATCCAGTTTAGCTGTACATTTTAACAGTAAGGCATATATATATTTACACTGTGTGTTCACCTCCCATAGTTAGATTTCTTTGTCCCCACATACTTAATCCCCTTTACCCCGTCTACCTCCCCCTTCCCCATCTTTCCTCACCTCCTACCCTCTGGTAACCACTAGTTCATTGTCCATGTCCGTGAGTCTCTGTTTGTCCTGTACATTTGTTGCCTTTAGGTTTATTTTCCACATGTAAGTGATATCATATGGTTTTCAACTTTTTCTGTCTGGCATTTAGCATGATTATCTAGAGGTCTTCCATGTCATCACAAATGGCAAAAAAAAAAAAAAAGTATTATATTTACTTAAAAGTTAAATATATTTTATTTTTTTTAAGCATGTTGGAGAAATTAGTGCAGTTGTGTTAACTAGTAAGTATGTGGTGCCATCTAATGGCTAATATGGAAATCTATTAAATAACATAATGCTTAGCAGTTTTACATGCTGATTAAATTTAACACTGAAATTTTTGGTGGTTTAAATGTCCAAGGCACAATTTTTATTTAAACACTAAGGTATATGTACATATACCTTTTTATTTCAATTTGTAGTATTTTTTAAATTCAGCTACATCAGTCTTTTTCATCACATATAAAGGCATATGTATGCAATTAGCAAATTTTTAGTTGTGGTCAATCTAAATTTTGCAAATAAAACCAATTATAATAAGCAAATCAAGTTTACAACCTTTCAGTCTGCTTTTTCAGTTCTTGTTCCTCTTCCTAGTCCCAGTATGTGCTTATAGATTAATGCCATGTAGAACCTCACTTTTGTTGTAAACAGAAAATTCATTCTTCCTCTTTCCCTCCATTTCTTAGTGTACTTTAGAAAATGTATCCAGAACATGATAGTGATTAATTAGATTGGCAATTTTTAAGTGGTTTTCCAGATTCTTAGGTATCTGTGGGACCTGGAGGCTATCATGGAGGTGACTCAGGTTTAGAACATTAAAACATTAGCATCTCTGAAAGCCCTGCACCAAAGAAGACTGTCCAGCTCTGCTCAGCCCGGTGTTTTCTAAACGCATTTCATCACGGAACCTTCTTTCTTTCTTTCTTTTTTAAAAAAATTTATTTTAATTAGTTTCAAGTATACAGCACATTGGTTGGACATCTATATAGTTCATAAAACGATCCCCCCAATTGCGCCCTCCCCGCCGGCCCTCCACCTCGCCATCATATTAATGCCAACTGCATTCCCTCTGCCGCGCTCCCCATCCCCACTTCCTTTGTTTTTAAAGTGTTAAAATCTTGTTGATCTGGTACTCTTTAGACCTTATATTAGGAATTGTTGTTCTGTATAAATAAAGGAATCCTTTGTGTATATGCACGTTCACAAAAAAAAAAAGGATAATATGGTTTTTTATCTGGTCATATAATAATCCTCATTCATTATCAAAAGGTTAGAAAATTCAGAGAAATATTTAGAAAATGTGTAATAAACATAATTCCACTTGCCACAAATGACAACTACTAATATTTTAGAATATTAACAAATAGCCTTTTTATATACATATGTACATAAATAATTTAAACAAAATGGGTATCATATGCTGTAGATTGTTTTGTATCCAGAATTTTCTCTTACCTAATATTATGATTATTTCCCCATGTGACTGACCGTTTTTTATTTTATTTTTATATTTTTCTGATTTTTTAATGATCATATGTGGTATTTTATTATATGGGTGCACTATTATTTAATAACTTATGTAATAATCTGTTTCTGGATTTTTAAGTCTAGAAATTCTTTTACTGTTACTAATAGTGCTTCAGTAAGTATAAAAAATGTATAATGTTTGTAATAGTTCTGATTATTTCCATAGAAAAAATCTTTTATATTGACAAAATATTCTTGGAAAGGACAATCTGGGTCAAAGAATATTTTAATTTTTCTCTACTGATTTGAAATTTCTTCTTTATCATATAGCAATTTGCTATGTATATTGGATTATATTGAACTTTTATATTATTTTAATGTGTATCGATTCTTTTGTTAATATCATGCTACTTAATTATAATTCGGTAATATATTTTATAATATCTAGTTTAGTGAAACCTCATTATGTGTCTTTTTAAACATCTAGAATTGATTCACATGTAAATTTATTTCTCCCATCATGCTTCTGATTTTCCCAACACAGTATATTAAAAAGATGATTTCTCTCCACTGCTCCGCAGCCATTTTTGTCATACCTCAGAATCCAAATGTGCATGTCTGTTTCTGGCCTTTCTGTTCTGTACTATTGATAATAATTCTTGATGTCTCATGGAGCATCACTAGACAGGTTTTTATTTTATGCTTGCTAAGCAACTTTTTAATTACTGTTTTAGCTTTTCAGGTACTCTGATAACAGGAAGGTGAGTGTTCTGATTTGACATTCTCTTAACATTCCTGTAACTCTAAAACACTTTTCTCCAGTATAAATTTTAAAAGTTGTCCATATATCCTCTCCCCATTTGGATTTAACTACTGTGTACCAGAATCTAAAAGATGGGTTGACCATCTCTATGCCTAAATTTATTGTTATCCTCACGCAGGTCTTCTAGGCCCTGATAAAAGACAAGATTTTGACTTCTAAAAGTGAGAACAAGACAGTAGACAGCAATGAACTCAGCAAAGATAATGCTATTCTGAAAAGCTGCTTACAGGCCGATCACTTGCTGGCAGCACTCCCTAACTTACTCCACTTACACCGTTAACATTACACTTCTTAGCAGTGTTAGGGTTTGTAAGTAAAATCTCTAATGTGAATTTTTGAGCATAGATTATGATTTTTTATGAAACAAATTATTCTTCATTCCAAAAACAAATTCTTACTGAATACCACCATATTTTAGGTCCTCTGCTAGGCTTTGGGAAGGGAATCAGTGACAGTCCCTGCTTTCATGGAGCTCTTTTGGAGGAGGCAGACAAGTACACTGGCAATTTTGATCCATTGTGATAAGTTCTATGGAAGAGCATGTTGAGGACACCATGAAGGCATATAATTAGGGCCTCTTAACTATCCATAAAGTCCGAGAAGGCTTTTTGGAGGAGTCCACATCTGAGCAGGGTCCTGAAAGGTAAGAAATTTGAATTGGCAAGGTCAAATGAAGAGATAAGGGAGGCAGAGGAGGGCAGTTCAGTCAAGTATGTGGAGAACACTGGGGTTTCAAAACTTGGAGTTTCTTCTTCACAAAGGAGAGCTTGAGACATATTGGAAACCTATAACACATTTTATAAGTTAGCAACTCTCTTAAAAATTTTCATTCCTGATTTATAGGCAGTAATCGCTGATTTATCTTGGACAATTAGCAAAAGATATTTCTAGTTTTTAACAGTGTTTTTAGGGGCTCCAATTCCCTTCTTTTAACTGTAAAAGACTATTTGCTTATACAACATACAAAGGGATTACTATAGTATGATAAAGACATGTCACTATGCATCGCATATATGAGATGAAAAAATTCTGTCGTAGCCGTCATAATGTCACAGTGCAAGGCATTACTCACGTATCTGTGGTGATGCTGGTGTAAACAAACCTCCACCCCTGCTAGTCATTTAGTATAGCACACACAAGTACGTATGGTACATAATACCTGATAATGATAACAACTTACTTGTTTATGTGTTTACTATACTATATTTTTTATTGTTACATAAAAGCATACTCTTTCCACTTAAAAGTTTGCCCTAAAACATCGTGCCATGGTACACTAACAACATTCTCATACATCTTCTATTTACTATGTCTCTTGAGTGCACCATTTTCTCTTTGATTTAATTTTGTGTTGTTTTGTACAGTGACATGCCATACGAGCTTATAGCCTAGTGCACTCTGTGATGCTCATGCGACGACAAAATTGCCTAATGACACATTTCTCAGAATGTATCCCTGTCGTTTAGCGGTGCATGAGCGTACACCCCTGTCCCTTTCATCTTTCAAACTTTTCACTCTAAAAGATCTAAGGGGACTGTGTAGCAAACTTCATTAATAATTGACTTCAATCATCATTTAGCCAACAGTGACTTACTCAAAATAGTATTCTAGCAAGTATCAAAGTTAATTGAAATCTAGTTCTCAGAAATATTCTCCTTTAGGAATGTTTCAGTGCTTTGAAGTTAAAGGCTAAGTGGATGAATATATATGTCTCAAGATGTCAAGAGGAGCAAAAACATGGGAAATATTTTTCAAGTGATTTAAAGATGTCACTCACCTGAATTTAAAGAAGACTGAAGGGGAGAGACAATAAAAGAGGAAAGAATATGACACAGGAAGAGGTGACATCTTTCTCTTTAACTTAATGGTCTGAGTTGTCATAGACCTCACCTAGCCTTTATGTGTTTTTTGCACTAGTAAAGACCTAGGATTTTATTTAGAAAAGATCAGGTTCCCAGCAGTATTTATTCCAAATTGCATAAGGAAAAGTAATGTTTAATAGTCTAAAGTTTCTATAAAGGGAATAATATTGTATCTATACCCTATTTTTGTTCTTTGACATCCAAATTAGTTTCCCTGTAAAATTTATTAATACTGCCAAATTTTTACAAATATCAGTTTTGTAAATACTTTTTTCTTTTATAAGAATAGTTTCATTGACAAATCCTTTTTCTATTTGTTTTATTCTGCTTTTTGATTTATTTCTTATTGTGAAATAATCTCCAAATCTATCATTTACTTAAAAAAAGCTTTTCTGAGTTAGTGGATCTATTGTAGTCTTTTTATACAATTATAATGATCATTTATTACCATTAACTCATTTCTCTGTTTTGAAAATTCTCAACATTCTTAATGAAGATGAACTTTTAAAATATCTTCATTACAGTGACATTAGCCATTTGGGACTTCTTTAAAATAGGATCTTCTTAGCCTTTCTCTCAAGCAAATTGTTAATCTCAAATCTTGTAAATTTTATCCTCCTCTAGGCTTTCTTGATAGCCCACTTCATTTCTTATTCCTCAGATAAATAATATTTCTGTGATCAGTGTTTTGGATATTATTACAGGTCATTTTCTGTATTTTCTACATTATGTGGTCTGATCTGTGTATACTAAAAACTTAAATAAACACTTTTGAGCCATTTCTTCTACACTGTAAAGTAATTTCACTCTTGGAATAAGGGCTTTTAATATATGTTTGGTGAATTTATTTGTTTCATTCTGAACCTTTTTAGTGTCCTCAGACTTATTTTGAAATTGGAGACCATACTGCTGTAATGGGAATTGGATAGCGTCATACAAGGCTTAGCTGTCATGTGTTAGAAACTTTACACTGCTGATTTCTGTCTCGTATTATGTCATTATTTATTAAAATTCTTTTTCCCTGACACATTTTACTGAGCTGACATTTTCATCACCTTTATGAGTGTTTGGCCCCTGGTGGTGTCATAACTTGAAATTATACACATTGAACTTAATCTTGTTTTGATGTATTGTTTCTTTAAGATATTGAGGTCCCTCGTGTATCTGTCTTTTAATGAATTAGCAACCACGCCCCACCTGGTGTTCCTAGGATTGTTTACAAAATTAACATATTCTCAATTTCTTCAAGTTATTGGTAAAGGTATTAGATAACACTGTTTCATAGAGTGATTCTCTTTAAGCTGATCATGAGGCACCGAGTTTTGGATGTAATCTTACACTTTTTTTGTATATTGATTCTGTTGTGTGTGCGTGTGTGTGTATGTGCACGCATGTGTGCGTGCACACTCAGTCACATACACACCTGTTTGCTATTCCCTGACTTCAAGTTGCTGGGCCAGAAAAAAAGATTATTCAGTTAGGGAGGGAGTGACTTTAATGGCCTCTATGGCATTAGGTCTATTCACCAATAAGGGCAAATGTGATAAACCAGCAAGGCTGGTACAAGGCAGAAAAAAGCGAAACTGGCTCTAATTCCGGTGCATGCCTGAGAGGTATCCTAGGTGGTGTGGCCTGCCACGAAGCCTCGTGGTTTATTTGGGTTTTCAAATCTTAATCTAGAATTTAGATCCTGTCTGTAAGTTTGTTGATTAAACTGAAGTTTCATTTTAGAGAAAATTATAAGATTTATTTAAGAAATCTAGACCTCATATATATTTTCTGTGTCTGTATAACTAATCACTCTTTCATGGAAAGAAATAGTTATCTTGATTTATTTTACTGAGAAAGAGTGCTTCTTGGTGTCATGTTTTTCTAGATAGTGGAAGTTGGTATATTGGTAACCTGTACTGGTATTTTCTCCCATAACTTCCATGTTTTTTTTTTTTAATAATAGCATTTGACATTTAGTCCACAATCTATATTTCATTTTCTGAATATCAATATGATCTTTATAAAGGAAAGATCATTTGGTAAAGCATGTGAATGAACTACCTTTTTAATATGTTCACGAAATTAATAAATTGTGTTTTGTTAGATGATTGTGATATAATGCATAGATTATAAATTCTCTATCATTGGAAATAGAAGCGTTAATGAAGTAGGTACAGAAGAAGCATTTAAGAATTAATATAGGTTGTTCTATGTGTTTATACCTTCCTAGTCTGTGTATGTGAGATAGCTTAAAAGATCAGCTCCAAGAAGAGCCTCTTTCTTTCGGCCTGTTCAGCTGAGGCACCTAGTTTGTCAGGCTATCATCATTTCTTGCTGGGATTACTGGTTACGTTATAGACTGTCTTACTAGTTCTCCTCCATTCCCATCCTTACTTCTACAGCTGAGTAATCTTTTCAGTTCCATGCTTAAAGTGCTTTATTGAGTCTCCACTGCCTTCAGGATAAAGTTCAAACTTCTTAACAATTTTTACACGAGCCTTCATGGTTTTACCTCTGTTTATTATCTAGCTTTGTTTCTTGCCACTTAACACCTTTTATTCTACTCCCTTAGTGTGTCGTTACCTCTTGCCTCTGGAACTTTTTACTGTAAATAGTCTTCTTTATTTTTGCTTTGGCCCTTCCTCTTTCTTATTCTAGGCTCTTCATATTTCAGTTTGGGAGTCGCTTTCTCCAGGAGGTCTTCTGTTACCTCCCAAGTCAAGGTTAGGTGCCCCTGTAGTATTTTACTAAGTCTCCGAGTTCAGTAACCAGTTTATCTTGTTCAGACTTCACTCCCATTGCTTAGTATTTATCGAGTAAATTGATGTAAAGTTAGTGCTTCTCAGACTTTTTCAGTGATAGAAAAGAGAACATCCATCCTCTAGGCCAGCGGTCACCAACCTTTTTGGCACCAGAGACTCATGAGGTGCTCCTATGAGAATCTTATGCCTGATGATCTGAGCTGGAGCTGAGGCAGTGATGCTAGCGCTGGGGAGAGGCTACAGATACAGATGAAGCTTCTCTCGCTGGCCTGCCACTCATCTCCTGCTATGTGGCCCAGTTCTTAACCGGTACCAATCCCTGGCCCAGAGTTGGGGACCCCTACTCTATGGGTATACAAAGGCACCTGCTGAAAAGGTCAGAGTTTCTTAAAGTTTTATAATTTTTTTTTTCATTTAAAAATATTTTTTCTAGTCAAATGACTAGTTAACAAAAGTAAATTTAATAAACATGCTCTAATTGTAAATCACTGTATTAAGGACATGAAAATAAAAACTGATTTTAGGTTACGCAATATATGCAGTGGAGCTGCATATATTTTATTTTATAAATTTCAAAAATTTTAAATTTTTGTTTTATTTTTACCAATTAAGTAGAAAAACTTTCTTATTAAATTATATAATGTTCCCATAAATCTCCAACTGAAATAAACACTACTGAAATACATGTCATGATACACCACCAAATTTTATTTCTTTCAATTTTATCATTCCATTGCTTGTCTTTTCTCTTTCTGATTGCAGATTCTTTCTTCAGCTATGTGATTAATGCTGATTTTGTTACATGTGATTTGGTTAACTTGAAGCACCATTTCTTATTTTCTAAAACATTTTAAGTTGAAATTACTCCCTACTTTAATGATTTAAAATTTGTATTTACAACCTCTAAGACTCAAACCACTTTCTACTTGCTTCTGTTCTAGCGCTGCCGTGCTTGTTCAGTGATGGTTCAGTAACTCTATCTTCCGTTAAAATTAGAGGGAAGTTTTTAGAGCTCTTCTACAAAGCTTTTAGTGTATTTTTTCTAATTTCAGGTATTTTTGCTTTAATTGTATCTTGATATTTGATAGCAACAAAAATGGTAGACGTCACTTTCCAAATGGAGCTCTGCATTCTCTATTCAGTATACATTGGAAATTCAAGTAAATAAATCTTAACACGCAAATTATTCTATGGCAGTAGGAGCACAATATGCGTGTCATGTACTGGACTTGTTTAGTGGTGATAAGAAAACATATGCCTTTATGGGAGATGGACTTTTGATTGCACACATATGTATTCAGACACAGTAAAACAATATACCTTGAACTCTGTGTAGTGTTTTCAGCAAAAACTGTGTCTTCTCGGAAAGGATCAAGTTTAGGGCCAAAAAAAAAAAAAAAAGATTTTTTAAGGCGAGCAAAGGGCATTTTAATTTGACAGAAAAAAGAGAGTGACACCAGTGAGATGACAGGCTAGGCAGTCCCAACACTTGTCCCCCCACAAAAACAAAGAACTGCTGATGAAAACACCTCTAAGGGCAGGTCTGGAATACAGTGAAGAAGTTGCAGCAATCCAGGGAAGCACACAAATGGAGCATAGCCACATAGGAAAGCATCGGGAGAATTTTCTGTGCATCACCTCATCCTGTAGTCACAGAGCTTGACACCAAGGGAGAGTCCCTTGGCTATGACCTCCTTTTAGAAGAGAGAATAGCAGACAGGCTGCAGCAGCTTTCCCCATGTCATCAAGGAACTCAATAGTCTCATCTCTGCCATGGACACCTTCAGCTTTGCTTTTGCCAGTGAGGACTTTCACAGTCTTTATCAACACTGACTTCACTTGACAGAGCTGCACAGATTCCACCCCGCTGAGCTCTGGGGAAGCCTCCACTGAATCTCCCCTTCCCTAACCCCGAGAATAGAGCTACTGCAGCACCCCCCATGTGGGGTCTGGAGCCACCTCTTTGGTCCTTCCTGCTCCCAAGCTGGATCTGTTATCACCCCCTTTACCCAACTCCTGATCCTGGTGCCACTGTGTCCATGCCCCAGGTCCTGGCTCTACAGCCATTCCATTTGCACCCACGCGGTCGTGCTGCAGCTGATCTGTTTGTGCCTGCACCCCAGGGACTGGTGCTGCTGTGCATGTGCCTGGCACACCCATCCCCAGGACACTGGTACCACCACTGAACTCAAGTGCATGCCCTGATGTCAAGAGAGATATGCTTGGCTACAGCTCCCCACACTGGTGAAAAGTGTAGTATAAGGACCCAGCAGCACTTAAAATCATCTAATCAGAAGAGAGAATAACCACAAAAAGAAAAAAAATAGTGATAGTGAAGAAAGCCTATGGAATTTATGGGATACTATCGAGGGAACCAATATATGCATTATTGGTGTTCCATATGGAGAAGGTAGTTAGGGGAGGGGACAGAAAGTTTACTTAAATAATGACTAAAACCTTTCTAAATCTGAAGAGAGAAATGGACATCCAGATTTATGAAGCTCAAATGTTCCCAAACAGGATCAATGCAAAGAAGACTGTATTGAGAAACGTTATAATTAAATTGTCAAAAGTCAAGGACAAAGAATTTTGAAAGCATCAAGAGAAAAGCAACCTGTCACACACAAGAGACTCGCCATAGGACTATCAGAAGGTTTCTTAGCAGAAACCTTGCAGGTCAGGAAATAATGAGGTAATATATTCAAAGAGCTAAAAGATAAAACCTGCCAACCAAGAATACTATACCTGGAAAAATTATTTTTTAAATAGGAAGGCAAGATTAATTCTTTCCCAGACAAACAAAAACCAAAATGCGTTTGTCACCATTAGATCTGCTATTCAAGAAATGCTTAAGGGGGTTCTTCAAATTGAAGCAAAAAAAAAAAAATTGCTAAACATCGACGTGACAGTAAATGAAAGCATAAATAAAAATTTTGTTAATGGATATAAAAAGCAAACTCTGACTGCCAGAACACAAATGCAGGGCAGGAATAAAAGTGTAGCGTTTTTGTATGCAAATTGTTATCAACTTAAAGCAAATTATTATAACCACAAGATATTCTATGCAAACCTCAAGCTAACCAAAAATATAGAACCTATAATAGATGTACGAAAGATAAAGAGAAAAAAAAATCAAAGCAAATTACTAGGAAAAAACTGTCAGATAACGAAGGAAACCAACAAGAGAGGAAGAGTGGAACAAAACATCTGTATGACAGACAGAAAACAGTTGACAAAATGGCCACAGTAAGTCCTCACCTGTCAACAGTTACTCTTAACTCTTATGGATTAAATCCACCAATCAAAAGATACAGAATGGCCAAGTGGAATTAAAAAAATCAAGATCAAGCAGTATAGTGTCAACAAGAGTACTTTAGATTTAAAGACACACACAGGTTGAAGATGAAGAGACAAAAAATGTGTTGTATGCAAATGGTAACCAAAAACAAAGAGGAATGATTACATTCATATCAAACAAAATAAACTTTAAGTCAATAACTGTCGTGATGCAAATTTTATTACATAATGATAAAAAGGCCAATTCAACAAAAAAAATCATTATGAATGTATGTGCACTGAACATCAGAGCACATAAATATATAAAGTAAATATTGACAGATTTGAATTCACAGATTGACAGCAATACAATAATAGTAAGAAACTTGAATACCCAACTTACAGTAATGGGTAGAAAAACAATGAATAACTCACTTGAACAGTGTGCTGTGAATCAAATGGACCTAACAGACATATACAGAACATTACATCCAACAGCAGAATTATTCACATTCTTCTCAAGCAGATACAGAACATTCTTCGGGATAGATCACATTAAGACACAAAACAAGTTAAGAAAATCAAAATATCAAGTATCTTTTCTGACCACAATGGAATGAAACCATAAATCAGTAACAGTAAGGAAATGGGAAAATTTACAAATACACGGACTAAACAACACACTTTTGAACTACCTTAGGTCAAATAGAAACTTGAAAGAAGATTTTAAAAGTATCTTGAAACAAAAGAAAACAAAAACCTAACATACTGAAACTTATGGGATACAGCAAAAGCAGTACTAAGATGTTTATAAGTGACAAATGCCAGCGTTAAAAAGGAATATGGATATGGCACATATAGACAATGGCGTATTAGCCATACGAAAAGATGAAATTTGCCGTTTGCAACAACATGAATGGATCTTGAGATTATTATGCTACGCAAAATTAGAAAAAGTTGAGAATCATATGACTTCATTTATGTGAGATATAAGACTAAAAGCAACAAATAAACAAGACAAAAAACTCAAAGATGCAGACAACAGTTTAGTGATTACCAGAGGGAACGTGGGGAGGTGGGGAGGTAGATAAGGGTAAAGGGGATCAAATATATGGTGATGTAAGGAGATTTGACTTTGGGTGGTAAACAGTGCAATATACAGATGATATATTATTGAATTGTACACTTGAAACCTATAAAGTTTTATTAATCAGTGTCACCTCAATGAATTTAATTAAAAAAAAAAAGAGGAATATGGATGACAAATAACCTAACTTCACAGGTCAAGGAACTAGAAAAGGAAGAAAATTTAAGCCTAAATTTATCAGAAGGAAGAAAATAAAAACTAGAGCAGAAATTGAGAATAGAGAAAAACAATAGAACAATGGAAACAATAAAACTAACATTTTTTTGAAAAGATAAAATTGACAAATCCTTAACTAGAATAAGAAAAGAGTGTCCTACTGTTATGAATAATTATATACCAACAAACTGTATAACCTAGAAAAATGGTTAAATTCCTAGAAACATCCTACCAGAACTGAATCAAGAAGAAATGGAAAGCCTGAACAGATTAATAATAAATAAGAAATTTGAATCAATAAGAAATCTCCCAACAAAGAAAAACTCCAGACCAGATGGGTTCATGGGTGAATTCTTCAAAAAATTCAAAGAAAGATTAATACCAATCTTCCTCAAATTCTTCTCAAAAAATGGAAGAGGGAACACGTCCAAACTCATTGTGTGAGACCACCATCATACCAAATGCAGCACAGACACTTAAAAAAACTACAGGCCAATATCCCTATGGAATATAGATGCAAAAAAATCCTCAATAAAATTCTAGCACACTGAACTCAACAGCACATTAAAAGGGTCGTATAGCATGATCAAGTAGGATGTAACACTGGGTTGCAAGGATGGTTTAACATAAATCAGTCAATATAGTATAGTGCATGAACAAAATGAAAGGAAAAATAAAAACACGATTATCTCAAGAGATGCAGAAAAAGCATTTAACAAAGTTAATATTCATTCATGGTTAAAATTCACAACAATAGAGGCATATATATATTCACAGCTCCTATTCACAATAGCAACTAAAAGAATGAAATATTTAGGAATAAGTTTAACCAGAGAGAGAAAAGATTTGTACACTGAAAACATCATTGGTGAAGGAACTTAAAGACAAATAATTGGAAAGACATCCTGTGTTCATAGATTAAAACAATATTGTTAAAATGACCATACTACCCAAAATTCAGTGTAATTCCTATCAAAATCCTTATGGACTTCTTTATAGAATTAGGGGAAAAAACAGTATTAAAAACAGTATTTGTTTGCAACCTCAAAAGACCCCAAATAGCCAAAGAAATTTTGAGCTAGTTGAAAAAAGGTGGAAGAGCATCATACTAGTTGATTCCAAAGCTACAGTAATCAAAACAATATAATACTGGCATTAAAAAAAGACATGTAAACTAATAAAAAATATAGAGAATCCAGAAGGAAATCCATACATCTACAGTCAACTATTCTTCAGGAAGGGTGCCAAAAACACATGATAGGGAAGGATAGTCTTTTCAGTAATGGTGTTAGAAAAATTGGGTATCTACATACAGAAAATGAACTGTGGCCCTTATCGCACACCATACACAAAATCAACTTGAATGAATTAAAGACCTAAATGTAATACATGAAACCATAAAACTATTACAAGAAACCATAAGGGAAAAGCTTGATAGTAGTCTGGAAAATGATATTTTTGGATATGACACCAAAATCACAGGATATGAAAGCAAAAATAGAAAACTGGGATTTTATTAAACTAAAAAGCTTCTGTACAGCAAAGGAAACAACACAGTGAAAAGGCAACTTGGAATGGGAGAAAATATTTGCAAACTGTAAATCAGCTAAGGAGTTAATATCTAAAATACTTCAATAGCAAAAGAAATTTCAAAATTGATTCAGGATTTTTTGTTACGATATTTGAATGAAACTTCAGTTTATTACATGTACTTAGAAAAAATACTGGTTCAATCTGGTGTGACATTTGAAACAAGTTGAGGAGCAATTTTCTTATCAACTTCATCAGATAACTCTTTCCCAGAGGGCAGTTTTATTTCTAAGATCCTAGGCAATGTCCCACATCACTGCCATCTGTGCCATCCCCTCTGTTGCCCCTATAAGTTACTCAGAGTGAATTATATCACCTCTGAGTAAATGTTTAACTGATTTTTAAAAAATAAAATCAAGTTAATAGTTAAATATTATACTCCTTTCTTTGATATATATGTCATCTTTCCAGCTTTGCATTATTTATGTCATATTGTAAAAATTTCAAGGGAAACTTTATTTGTGTAAGTAGCTGTTGCAAAAGGAAATTTAAACATCAGATTAACCTTTTCTCTTTCTACATTGTTTCTCAGAAATACTGATAAATTCTCCATTTTAAATTCAAACCACAGCAAAGCAGATTATGGAATTTTTCTGATTAGAATATTAGAAAAAATATTAAATAAAAAGCGTTTCTTTTAAAATGGAAGTTGACTTCCTATACAGTTCACATTTTGTTCAAGAGATGGAATTGCATCTATTAAATAAATTATTAAAGTCTCCATGACATGCGCTCAGAGGATTAGTGTTTCATGCCCAGCAGGACAAGTCAGTAGTCCAGACCAGGCCACATAATGCAAATTGTAAGTTGTTTCCCTTTATTCTTATTTGTTAAAAGAATTATAAGAAGCATAGGTTCTTTTTGTTTAAATTCACATTTAAAATATGACTAGAATAGTTTTGTAAAATTTATATTATAATTTATACTTTGTTTTGATACATATTTTTACTTAGAGAAGAATATTGTATATCTAAATTAATATTGAAAATACGTTAGCTTAATAAATATTTCCCTTATGCTTATTTTTATGTGTATTACAGTACTTTCTCATAAACTGCATAGAAAGTGTTCTTTTGTGACAAAATGGCAAGTAGGACTTAGGTGAGTTCTGCAGTGCTTTCGAGTCAGAATGGATCTGCTCTTGCTTTTACTTTGTAAGATTATAATTTTGTAATTTTCTTTCTATGACCAATTTATCTGTAGAAATTTACCAGTATTATTTAAGCTTGAATTTTGACAAAATGGTATCTTTTACAAATTTACCTTTTGCAAATATATATATATATATATATATATATATATATATATATATATTCATTTCTAAATATATAGTAAAGATAGCTACTAAAGGTAGTTAAAAATAAGTAGCAAATAATCATTAATATTAGATAACCTAACTTTTTGTTATTTTCTGGTGAGAGATTATGCCTTGGACTCTTTTTTGCTTTGCATTTTGTCTTTAGGTAATTCATATAGAGGATTATATTGCTCACAGAAACCTTATCTGTATTTTAACCAAGCATTACTAATGAGCATCAACATACTGTTTTATAGAATACTTTTTAAAACTTTTATTTATTTTTCAAACATGGCATATTATATAGGGATGTACCATTGATTTTGGTTTCTCAGCATAGTGTTAAAATGAACTTTAGAATATTTCAAAAAAGTATCTTGAATAGAAAAAATGATTTTTTATAATTTGTATATTTATTTTGAAGAAAGCTAAAATCAGTTTCTGTCTTTTGATGTGTATAAAAGCTAAACCATAAAATATTTTCTCATAATATACATAGTGAGCTATATTACTTCGATCACATAGCTTTCCCTTATTTTTTATATTGCAGGTTGGCATGTAAGACAGCAGTGTTGCTTGGTGTTTAAGACGATGGGCTCTGGAGTCAGAATGTCTGGGTTCAAATCCAGGTTCCACCATCTCCTAGATTGGTGCTTTAGACAAGTCAATTACTCTCTTGGCCTCAGTTTTCTTACCTAAGACTAAGATAATGTATAGTACTCAACTATCATAAAATGCTTTGAGCTTTAAAGTTTAAAATGGAAAAATTATAACAGTGTCTGACAGGAAGCAATAGGGTTTCATGTTTAACATTTTGGGCTCAGGGGTCAGTGTGCCTGCATTCAAAACAGGATACTATCACTAAATAATAATTTTAAAATCTTGAAGATTCTGCTTACTCTTCTGAATTTCAATACCCATACCTGTAAAATTGGGTTGTAGTGAGGTTGTAGCTTTGTGCTGTTAAATAGGGATTTTGAAGGTCCTCCTTAACAGGTAATATGCATTTTAAAATAGCATTTAGTTGCCTGCAGTGGATGATCTAGAATGTTTGAAAAAAGTAGGTTTATGTGTAGATAGATTAACCATAATTTCAGAAATACTTATTCAGAATGGCTTTATAAGCAGTTTTATAACATAAATAAGACTTTAGGGGTAAATTCCACTCTTATACTAGATAAAAATATATTTTATATTAGTGAGGTCTAAGCCAGTATAATTTTATTCAATTTTTGTAATGGTGTTATAGCATTTACGTTCTTAGTTTAATGCAGTATATTTTTATTACAGTTTTATGCACAACTGGGCTTTTGTCAAATATTTTTATACTTAGAACTGTTACTGCCCAACTTCTAGTATCATGTCATTTGAAATAATAAATATTATTTTAATAAGGATGAAAATAGAAATCTGAAGCTTTCTGATACTTTATTAGATACGCTATTTATTTCTTGTCTACAACCATATCACCATTCAATGCATGTAGGAAATGGGCATTTAGTCAAGTGATGGATAAAAAGGAAGCTGTGTGAGTAATTTATTTACATTAGGCATTTTCACCTTTTCTTAGTAGGGAAAGATTTTTTAAAAAAAAAATTTGTCCGAAGTCACAGTATGTATTTATCTAAAAATCTGTAAAGTAAGAGATTTACTATTAATAAAGCCTAGCACCAATCATTTATCAGTTTAGTTTGTATTTAGTCAGTGACATCTTTCACATGGAATAAGATGAGCAGAGGAGAAAACTCCCACATCTTTTATAACTAACCTGATCTTCACCAGAACACTATATTCATATTTCTCTCTCTTTACTAGGCATCTACACTGAAACGTTCTGTTAACGTTTCTCATGCAACATGTCAGACACAAAACTCATTATCCACCTTTCCCTCTTATCCCCCATTCTCTAAACCACATACTTTTCTTATATATTTTCATTTTTGTTAAGGACGTTACTCACTGAAGCTAGAAACTTTAAAATTATCCTAAACTTCGTCATTCATGTCCTTGACATCTAATAAATTGGATTATTATCAATTTTCCTTGAACAGAGACTAGAATTCACTTCTCTATCATCACCATTACTACTTGATTTCAGAACACATATTTCACCACCATTTATTCCCTGTTGTATCTCAGTTTTCTCACTGTTTTAAGGAAAATAGTTCAAGTACAGAATCTTTAGGATGGCACTCAAGGTTCTATGACAGTTTGGACCTTGCTTTCATCTCCCGTTACAGCTCCTCTGGTATATTCTTGATTTTTCCTGAACACACATTCATTCATTTACAGATGTTTACATAATGTCAGCTAGGTGGCATTGTGCTCTGTGCTATGAGAATGCGCAAGTCAATATGACAGCTGTGACTGCCACCCATCAGTGCTCATAGAATGCACGCACGTTTTTCTGTGTGTCTCACCGTGCTGTTTTACCTGTCCTTTACGGTATTAATCTTTCATGCCCAACTCAAGTGTCACCTCCTTTCTGAAGCGTTTGTAACTTCCCCAGGTATTATTTCTTCTTTGTGTTCCAGTAATACTTTATAATCATACCTCTGGAACAGTACTTACCATATCATACTTGTCTATAGTTGATCTTTCTACCTAGATTAAATTTTAAAGTGGGAAGGAGGGGGATGAGAGGAACACAAAAATAAGGATCGAGGCACAGGATAGGAAGAGGCAAAAAGGGAAGGGGAGAAGGAAAACAGGAGAAGCAGTATGAGCAGTAGTTAGGAGGACAGACTCTGGAGCCTGACAGGGTTTGAGTCCTGACTCTTCTACTTAATAGCTGGCATGTTGTTTAATTTCTTCATATCACAATTTATAATGAGATTATAATAGTATAATGGTGAAGATTAAGAGTTAACAAATATAAAGTGCTTAAAAAAATAAATAGCACATAATATTTGCTATATGTGCTTGTTGCTGTTTTTATTAGCAATAACTAGCTTTCTTAAATCAGGTGAGCTATGTTTTCTCATTGAGGTTTTTAAGAAATGGGAGATATTTTTTTAGGCTGCATGGTCTCTAATCCTGTTTGTTCACTTAAGGCATCAAATTTTTGAGTGTGTTTTGGGCCTGGGCTAAAAGGATATCCTATACTTGTTTGCTATTTACAGAGTAATCTTGAATATAAGTGCATCGAGCATTTTGCTTCTTCATAAAATATATTGAGCACTTTGCTTCTTTATACCAGATTCTGTCCTGCTTCTGACATTCCTAGGTTTGAGAAATCCTGATGATGATTCTTGTTTTCATTTTTACCTCATTCTTCCAGCTTGATGGATATCACTGTTTTATGTCATGTACTTTAGATTCTTTTATTAAAATACTGTTCTCTTTCCTGACTATTCTTCAGCCTGATAACAGGATGGGCAGGGCTGATGTCTGGGCATAACTTCTTGGTTCTACTAGCAGGACCTGTTTCTCTGCAACAGCCTGATATTCAGACAGCACTTCTACCCATCCCACCACCGCCTGCCCTCGCCCTCACGGCCCCTGTCTCACAGTACCACCGTCTGCTCCTACCCCTGCCGCAGTGCTGTTGACCCAGCTTTGAATAGGTAGAATGTCATGTCAGTTTTATGCCTGGGATGCTTGGCTTTCACAAATAATGAAAATTTAGGAGATTAAAGCACTCATTGACTGGTTAGTGACTTCATTTTACACAAAAGAGTTAGATGCTAATTGTCCTGGCTCTTTTTGATTAAATAAATTATATTAGAGATGACATTTTAGTTGCTACTTGAGCAGTAGAGGAAGAATGAGTAGGTTGTAGGGTATAGAGGGTTATTTGAAGCCTACGATTCATTCTCAATTAATACTTAATATTATATGTAAGGCACTGGGGATCCAAAAATTTTCTTTCTGTTAACTCCAAATGACATGTAGTGACAAATAATGCAGACGTTGAAAGGAAAGAGAGATTGCCAAGGATTGTAGAAATTGGAGACTTTGTTCTCACACTACAAAATCCCCCTGGATGATTTCATGTATTCTCTTGAGATTGGATTATCTTGAGAATGTGGTATTTCATCGTTAAAAGAGTTTCATTGAGTTTCTGGAATATAAAGTGATCTCTTGTCTCTGGACCATTGTACATGCTTTTTCTTCTACCTGGAATAGTGTTAACTTGGCTAATCCTTACTAATCCTTAAGATATAATCATACAGGCCATAACTTTCAGAAATGCTTACTTGATCTTTCAACACTGTATTAAGTGTTGCCATGGGTCTCACAGTCCCCATTCTTCTTCCCACTTATAGCTTTTATTACTCCATTTCATAGCTTCACCAGCCTGTTCATGGAAGACAGGAACTGTGTACATGATAGTGCCTGATGTATGGCTGCTGCGCCAACAATGCTGGTTGGTCGAGTGGATGAGTGGGTCATAGTAGAGACGAGACTTGGTCATTCTAGGCAAGGGGAAGTGGATGAACAAAAACAAGGTGTGTGGTAATACATAGTAGTTGATTCTGAGGCGATGATTAGAGCCATCTCATTGGTGTATAATTTAAAAAGGAGGCTGGAGCTGTGAATACCAGGTTATTAAGCCAAAGTTTGCTTTAAAAAGGGGCATTGAAGATTTTAGAGATATGAATAATAATATACATTCTCACAAATTTGATTAATATATCCATGCATAGAAAATAATTTTTTCTAATTCTCATGTTAAAATTTTTATACCATCCTTCATGAATGAAACGTAACTGCCTATTTTGTAGACTCCTGTCTTTTAAGATTGTTGCAACATAATTTCTATGGAAACTTAGAAGATTAAATAAATGCCTTTATTTAATTGAACAACTCTCATTGAACTGCAGTTTGTTTTTATAAACTAAACTCTTGTGAACTATGACAGTTTAAAAATATAATTCAAATAAGGCAGTGATCTAACATTTCTGTGGAGGTTTCCTTCTTATTTGTAGCGTAAAGAAGAATAAATGCTTACAGCTGTGACTTTTTTTTCTCTCTAGTATCTCCAGAGGCAGTTGGATTTTTGTCAGCTGTTGGGGTGTTTATTATCTTGATGCTGCTCCTTTTTCTCTATATTAATAAGAAGTTCTGTTTTGAAAATGTTGGCGGTTTTCCAGATCTTGGTTCAGGATACAGTACAAGGAAGAATTCACAAGATAAAATTTGTAAGTATCATCACTGTTTCTCTTGTTTGTCCTTTATATCTGTACTACCCTATTGTTTTTTAAATATATAATAAAAAGGTTGCCTTTGACATAACTGTAAATTAACATTTGAGCCACTGTTCTATGAGAGTAAATAATCTTTCAAGTAAATTATTTTCAATTATCTTTCTGTTGCTCACAAATTGCTAATATGTTGCATAAAGATTAATTACATACTATCGCAAAATAACATTTTTATTTTTCATATATAAGGTTTGCTATTGAGATTATAAGTAGACATGCTTTAACAACGAAGTATCTTGTTGCTTTTTATAGATTAAATATATTGTCCAAATAACTCTCTGGAGAGCTTTTTTCCTATTTCCCTAGAAGGCTTTTGAAAATATTCACCCTCTTCTTTACCTGCTGTTGAATTCTCAGCTGATAGATAATTTTATTGCTTGCAGAAAGTTATTTTCTCTAGTAATTTAGTATATGGTTAAAATCTGATTATAAAAATTAGTGTTCCTCTTCCTCCCTTGGCACCGTAGACATTACATCACTTACTGTGACTTGATACTAGAAAAGATGAGGGCTGTGATGTTCTTTCCCTTACGGAAAAGTTTTCTCTGGAGTTATTAAAAAAATTTTTTTCTTTTTATTAAATTTATTGGGGTGACAGTGGTTAATAAAATTATATGGATTTCAAGTATCCAAAGAGTTCTTTATTTGCTGTTTGCAGAGACCAGCTTATATAAATGAGCAGGAGCAAGTTGACAATTACACAAGCAAGGAAGAATTTTGAGCTCTAGCAGAGGAGCTTTGCTTTTCTTATCTGTGTGCTCACATTGGAGCGATGTCTTCTCTTACGTCTCTGATAACTTAAAAAATGATAGCCTCATTGTTTATAAAGATCTGTTCAGTGTTGAATTACATCTCTGACTTGCATTAGGGAACTATAGTACTGGATGTGGTTTTGATTAGATTAAACTTAGGGTTTCTCATACTTAAGTCCATCTGTTTTATCATATGTATAGAATGAACTGGTTAAAGAGATCTCTTTGGGCAGCCTCCAATAATTCTCTGGTTCACCATTTCTGGTGTGTTTGGTCTAATCACCCCTTTACACTCTTAAAATTTATTGAGGAACCCAAAGAGCCTTTGTTTATGTGAGTTGTATCTATTGATATGTAGCATATTAGAAGTTAAAAATAAGAAGTTTTTAAAAATAATTTTAATCAATTTGTTAAAAACAAACAATGAGCCTATTACATGTTAACATAATAACACTTTTTAATTAAATAATATATTTGTTATGGGAAGAGGGACATTGTCTGGCATTTTTGGAATATCCCTTCAACGACCAGTATAGAAGGAAGACACAGCTGGATTCTCATATCTGCTTCTGCATTCAGCTTGCCATGTAGCGTCTGGAATATTTCAGTGTCATTTGTGAGCAAGTGGAAGTGGAAAAGCTAAATATCTCAACTGTTATCATAAAAATTGTTTTGACTTTTAAGATCCATTGGAAAAGTCTCAGGAACCTTCTTAATTTTTCTGAGCCTTGGTTTATTTAATAGGAATAATAATATCTACTTCCTAGAGTTATTATAAGATCAAATGAGATGGAATTTGTAAATCATAATGCTTTATATGTTCTGGCTGCTGAGCAAATGTTCGCCCTCTGCCTTTCCCCATTCTAACCTCTGCACAATTGTTTAGATAGTTTTCCCTTGATGTTTTTCTTAATTTGAAATGGTATTGGTAGTTTGTTAATAAGATATAGTAGTTCCCCTACATAAACTATTAATAAATGAACTAAAAGTATATAATAAAAATCCTTTTTATACTTCTTCTTGCAGGTATAGACTTAAAAACCAATAGTATTTGAGGGGAAAATATTGTCTTGCTGCTGTTATGATAGCTATGGAGTAGGAAAAAGTGTCATTACATTTCAGCCAAGTAGTTTGATTTTTCTTTTTTTTTTTGGAAGAGTCTTTGCTTCAACATGTTTCCGCCAATGTGTAATGCATTTACAGAAAGATTTAAAAAGCCACAATGTGAAATACTAATATTGAGCTCATGAGCAGCAACATTTAAGTAAATGTTAAATTCAGATTCCAAAGTAGTTATTTTAAGAAGAGAAAATTTCGTTATTGCACCTTTTAGGGACAAGGAGATAGAAAATGGCATTTTTCAGAAATTTTCAGCAGAATCTGCCTTCCGTGTCCTCTCTGATGGACACAATCAGTAATGCTGTAGAAGATTTGACCACGGCCGTTGGGGAAGTCAGCTATGCTTTAAGTGACTCAGTGGCTGCACAGGTAACCAGTATGATAAATGGCTTTCGCCCAGAAGAGGAGAGCTGTGCAGCAGCGGAAGCTGTCAATATCTCTAAACAAGGACATGCCATGTCACCAGACGTCTCCAGAAACACTAAGTGTCAGAAGACGCAATCCAATATAGAGCACAGAGCAAATCAAAGAGCTTATTATAGTACTTCAGTTTCACAAAGGCAAGATCAAGGAATATGTGAAGAAAGAGTATTTAAACATATTGATGATAGTCAGCAGACACTATCAAACAATCAAGAGACTGATAATGCTGGTGATTCTTTGAGAGGCCGTGTGAGTGATGGCAGGACATCAGTTATGAAGCAGAACGCAAGGGCTGGATCTACTTGTCAAGAACTTGGACATACTGACAGATATAAAAACATTGGATTAGGAATTTCCAGTAATGGTAGGAATGATTTAAAAGAGGTAAGGTATCAAGAAATTAAAGAAAATCATATAAGGAAAGCTGAAAAACATATTAAAAGTAAAGGATCCAAGGGGAATGAGTGTACAGGAAATGAATGTTCTCCAAAAGATATTTTTGCAAGCAATAGACAGATGACACAGAAACCCATTATGGAAGAAGACGTACATCCGGCACCATCAACTAATTCTAAAGATAAGTTACATGGAAAAATCAAAGAACAAATAAATCCAACAAAATGCTACAAAGTGAAAGGAGTTATAAAAACAAAGAAAAATGAAGCCATTTCTGCCAAGGAAGGAACAGCAAAGGGTAAAGATGAAAAATATTCTAAGTTAATACCAGAAAAAGGTGAGGTCTCCTAATGTGGGTTTGAGTGTTAAGATTTTTCTTGATTTTTTTTTTAATTAAGAAAACACCATCCACATTTCTGAATTTTCCTGTTACATGCTCATATATCTATTTTAAGACTTTCTTTACTCCTCTTCCTGGGAGACATTTTTAAAGTCATTCTTTTTTTTTTTTTTTCCACAGTCATTTCAAGACCACTTATATTATTTGTATGCCTCTTAGTTAAGTATTGCTTCTGGTTTCTACATTATTTGGCCAATTTTTCAGCAGCCCTAATTTTTCGTAATGTCCATTTATTTTATAACCAGAAACTCAATGGTTTTCTTAAGTAGTGCGCATGCTTTCGTTAGAATTTATTTGGTGTGCAATAGTTGCATTTTAAAATTTTACATTTTTGTAACTAACACCAAAATTCTTTATACAATCTTGCTCTTCAAGTCTATCCCAGTAAGTATCTATATTAAGTGTTTTATCTTTTCCTTTCAGAGCAGATTTTATTTTAAATAACATGCTTCAGGATATGTGTCTATTCATTTAGCCATACATTAAGCATTTTATATGTCTGTTGTGTGTTTGCGTGAACAAATCTATTATTATTCATGAGTTCTCTATGTAGAATTAAGATTCCAGCTAAGCATTTGTATTTTTCAATCACAATATTTGTGACAATTTTCAAAACAATTAGCCAACAGTTACTTGGTTTTGGTTGCAGAATCACTTCATACTGCTGGTAATTACTTCTGGTAATACCATAATCATTTCCATTTATTGCTGATCTGATCACAAGGTCAAAAGTACACTGGCTTTTATGTACAAAATATGCACCTGGAACTTTTCTATAATTTTAGATTCTCATAAAATAACAAAAATCTGCGTAACAGTAGAAGTGAGGAAGACTTTTTTAGTTCTGCTACATGACTTTATATGTAATAGAGATCTACTTTTTATCAATTATATAATGCTTTTTAAATGATTTACTAGAGGTTTATCCAGTAATTAAAGAGCTAACTAAAAAGAACTGCCATTTTTTGGAAATACAGTCAACCTTCTGTATCTGTGGATTCCATATCTGTGGATTCTACCAACCACAGATCGAAAAATTTTTTAACTTTATGCTGTTGCTAATGCATACTTGTATGTAGTTATGCCTATGATGAGTGCACCTATACTGAACATGTACAGGCTGTTTTTCTTCTCATCATTCCCTAAACAAAACAGTACAGCAACTATTTATGTAACATTTACATTATATTATTATAAGTTGTCAGGTTATTTAAAGTATAAAGAGGCATGTATATGGATTATATGCAAATACTACATATAAGGGACTTGAGCATCTTTGGATTTTGGTATCTACAGTGGTTTTTGGTAGTTTTATTACTTGAAATAGCAGAAATAAAGAAACATACAAAATTAAGTAGAATAGTTTACACATTATTTTATTCAGAAAATAACACTATAATGCATACTGGTTAGTAATAAATACTTCACAAGTAGCAGTATAGAGTTTTTGATCTCCTTTTGATTTGTTTTTATTTCAGAAGCCTGCTCGTACCTAAAGAAACCAAATACCTCTCAAGTTTTCTGGATTATAGTCAGGACTAAACTTAAATATATTATATTCTAGAAATTTTTTTAAAAATTATTTGACCTGTAGATTATCATTTCGTATAGCTGAACTGTAATTTACTAGTTCCGATTTTCTGGGTTCTGATGTAGAGCTTATAAGGTACAGAAAGAGGAGGAAGCATTTCCTTCTCTATGCAGGGCTTCTCTAGGTGGTATTATGTAATAGATGAAGTATGACGGTAGAATTTCTAGATATTGTCCTCTCCTGCTGCCTTTAGACCACCATGGTATCCCACAAAGTACCGGCATTTGTTAACTGGGAGTCACAATGCCTGCGTTGTAGACCAGATCTGCCATCATCTCCGCCATCCAATAGAGCTTTCTGCAATGAAGGAAAAGTTCTGCATATCCATATTGCTCCATGTAATGACCACTAGCCACATATGGCTATTGAGCACATGAAATATGACTGATGAGCACGGGGAACTGAATTTTAAGTTTTATTATTTTTAATTATTTGAATAGCTGCATGTGGCCAGTGACTACACATTGAGCAATGCAAAATGTGACATTGGTCATATTTTCACCCTTTTATTTTACTAGTTTTATTTAACTGAATTAAAAAATGGGACTTAGATCAGTGACATCCAGGCTTCTTTACTTCTAACTCCAAACATTCAGTTTCTGTTCCACATTTTAAAATTACTTATTCTGTCTCCCCACTTGAATTTCAAATCTCTATTTCTTTAGTACAAATGATCTCAACTAAGTATAAAGAGAAAAATATCTAGACTGAGTTTATAAATTCTACCTTCTGTTGTCTCTTCATTCTTCTAGAGTTAATTTTCAATTCTAAGAAGGTTACATCTTAGTTTAAATGCTTCTCAGCAGGTTGCAGTTTCAAATTTTTTATCTTTTTAAAAGATAATAACTAGTGCTTTTAAAAATAATAATAAAATTATACTCCCTAAAGATTTTATGTGAAATTTAGGTATATGTAAGGAAAATTTTGCTGGTAATTCTACTGTTCACAGATAAAGTTTGGTGTGTACCTTTCCACACATTTTTGTATGTGCATACAAATATATACTGCATGTATGGGTGTGTTTATTGCATGTAAGTGTGCATATACATATTTTTAAATGAGACTATAAATATACCTTCTATTTTATAGCTTTCTCTTTTCTTCTAACATGATGTTACAAACTCTTTTCCTGTGAATACTTGTAAATTCACCTCATTTTTAATGACTGCGTAGTATATCATTGCATAGATATATCATACATAATTTACTTAAGACCCAGTGATAGATGTTTAGGTTATATTTTATTTTTGTTTTCTTTTACTATTAAACAGAATGTAGTAAATTGTCTTAAATACATATCTTTGCTCACCTGTTAATTATTTTCTCAGGTTCGATTCTTAGAAACAGAACTGGTAAATTCCTACAAATGGATCAAAGACTGTGCAAATTTATGTTTGTTGCTCTCTAGAAAAATTTGATGTCTTGTAATTTCACCAATAATATATATCTGCTCATTTCTCTATTGGAATCCTAGCACTAAGCATTGTCAGTGTTGAAAATTTTGGTCAAGATGATAACCAAAAATATCTCTCGTATCATGAATTATTTGAATCAGGTCTATATGTACTGGCAGTACTTACAACTACCTTTGTGTACTACTGATCCTTTAAAAACAGTTGCATAAGATGGCGAGTTCTTTTATTTTCTTTATGTGTAACATCGTTGGAAAATCTCTGTGACTAACATTTTTTATATATAATTTTAACATTTCAATTTTTATTAAAGCATAATACTTAAATCTTAGCGTACTTAAATTAAAACATTATAGTTCTCTAATGCTGAAAATTCAGATTGTGTGTATTTGTATATATATGTTTATATATATATATATATTTGTGTGTGTATATGGATATATATGACATATATATCTCTGTGTATATGTGTGTGTATATATTGCAAATTCATCATAGTGTATTGCATTACAATTTGATGTGCTCTCTTTGTCATTGCAAATAGATAATTCCTACATGGACAAAGATGAGCATGGTTCATCCTCTGAAAGTGAAGATGAAGCACTGGGTAAATACCATGAGGCCTTATCCAGAACACACAATTCCAGACTACCATTGGCAGATTCCAGACAAAAGAATTATACTTGGGAAACAAGACAAAAATATAGTCCTCTATCTGCAGAGTATGATGGATACAGTAGTGAAGCATCAATAGATGAAGGTAAGATAGGTTAATTATTTTTTTAGATGACACACTATAGTATTAGATTATTTGTATCTAAAATTCTAGGTACCTGTGGTTGCAAAATAAACCAAATAGCATATACAGTAGAGTCAGAGTTCTGGGAATATAATTTATTCAGATTCAAATCTTTGGGCCCAAGCCAAAACAAAACTAAAACCAAAACACCCAAAAGCAAAACACTAAATAATTGAAATACTGTAGTAATTCTAGCTCTCTTTCCACAATAAACTTCTTCCTAGCAAGCATGAGTTGGAAGATGTGAATCTGTTCTCTCAGATGACATCAGTTTTTAAATACCTGTTACAAGAACTGATATAGTCTAAGTAGCTAATAGTGTTGAATATGATTCCAGTGTGTGAATGTATGCTCTCTCATTCAATATGGCCCCTAAACATGAGCCAAATACTTCACATGGCACACAGCAGAAGAAATGGTGATCTGTGCTGTACGGGAGGAAGAACTGTCTGAGGTGGATTTATTGAGAGCTGGTACTGAATTATACTGTGCTTTGAGGATGATTTAAGGAAGTTTCAAGGATTATTTTATCTCTAATTTATTTTTGCCTTATGTAGTGACACTGACTTTAGAACTCAACCTATGTAGAAGTTATAAGTCCACTCCCACATGTTTTTACCTCTTTCTATAAGAGAAATAAACGTTATTGCCATTAATTAAAGCATATTTATCTTCACATTTAGTAAGCTATTCTTGTTACAACATATGATTACTTACATAATAATTATTATCTTTATACCAAGATCTGAAGAAAAGAGCAGTATATCGTAGCATTTTTATTATACAAAATACACACTGTCCTTAGTTTTATAGCTGTGGTTTGTGTTTTAGGGCTGATTACAATTGATGACTTAAAGTCTTACCCCAGCATATACAGTTGTCAAAGGAGCTACATCATCTTTTTTTGTATTTGGCTTAATGCTAATTAAAGATCGATATACATCCTTTTTATTTCTACTAGTACATAGGTGTGATAAATTAATCGGATACTGAGCGCTTACTATATAGAAGGATCATTATGAGATACTAGAGAAGAGAGAAAAAAAATATTAGACATGGACTCTATCCTCTAAAATACCTTTCTAGTACTAGAGAAAATGAGACATATGCTTACAAAGATAATTAAATAATGCAAAGCAGTAAAGCCAGTCCTCAACTTATATACACCTCTGGCAGAAAGAGAATGGATTTTGAAGACTGACCCTTTTCACGTTCTGGCTCTGTGACTTAACATATTAGCTATGAAACCTTGGGTAATAGAGTTAATTGTTTATAGGATTGTTTTATTGTCTCTAAAATGTGGATCATATCTTCCTGATGAGGTTGTCATGAACATTAAATGATACATGTGGTAGTTTTTAGCATCATGTCTGGCACCTAATAGGTAAGTAATCAGTAAATGGTAGTTGTAGATGAGGGTAGTGAAAACAGTGATGGTGATGCTAATGAGTAGTCATGAGCAAGCCCTGAGTTTGTATGTGACCTTGGGCAATTCCCTTTTTTGCAGCCTCAGTTTAGGATTTTAATTTTTCCCTCTTTACTGCTTCCCATCATTTCCTACACTTCTCTGCTGTCTGGATTGCGTCTTCCCTATCGTCCTGTTATTCTAGTTTGGCTCTGTGTCTGTGGCAGAAGCAGTGAGTAGGGAGGCATAATCTCAGTGGCTATTCTGTTCTAGCCTTAACCTCTGGAGCTTGTTGGTGAAAGTGTCCTGGAATCACCTTGTCATTTTATTTAACCTGTATGTGTAAGACCCACTCGTACGTTCCTGCCACTTTACCCTGAATTACTTGATAAAATATCCATGGTAGATTGATTTTAGGAATTCTAAAATTAGATTTATATATTTCATAAACATTCATTGAAAGCTTTTTATATGCCATACTAGATAGTGTGGATAAAAAAGCAAATAAAACAAGCTTGCTTGAAAGAGCTCACAGACTAAAGGAGGAAGACCATGACTGTGTGTGTAATATGATGTGATGAGTGGTCTGGTAGTTTCATGAACACAGTACTGTAGAAATACGGAGGAGGAGGTTACCCAGACTTTGTTTGGGAGGTGGGAATATGGGGAAGTCTCATTCAGTCTTCACAGAATAGGTGCACTGGACTTAAGTGAGAACTGTTTCAACAACCAAAGAATAGTGATTGCATGAAAACAGAAGAGAGTGTACTTCAGTGTCTTTCATTTAGAATCTGTGTTTGGAGAACGGGCAGGTAATAGGATTAATTACTGTGCTCAGGAGTTTGGACATTTATTGGAAATACAGAGTCCTGGAAGGTCTTTAAGCTGGACAGGGTGGCACTTTTAGATTAATGTATCTAAGAAAGATTATTTAATTATTGTAATGGAAGATGAATTGGAGGTAGGAGCTACTGGAGGCAGAAAGACCAGTTATGTAAACAGTGATGAGATCCTCATTGGCAGCGATTTTAGGGATAATGAATTTATATATTTAGAGATCGTCTCAGTATATCTTGATGAATGACTGAATGTGTGTATATAATGAGTGAGAAATCAAGATTTTTGTTTAGAGAGCATTAGAGAAACAAATTTGTAGGAAGAGATCACTTAGTTTTGGTTATGCAGGATTTAAAGTGTCTGTGAAATATCCAGGTTGAGATGGATATCCTTATTGTTAAAATGTCATTGAGATTTAGGATGGGGAGATGACCAAGTGATGATGTAAGATACAGTAGACTAGGAGATTGGTTTTTGTATCATTGGTTATTGCTATTAAAAAAATCAAAGATTACTATGAGCCTAAAACAAATTCAGTGGAGTCGGGGAAAAACAGGTAAATTTGATTAGAGAGGGAGATTTCAGAGCTCAAGGTCTTAGGGAAGAGCAATTTCAAGAGAGAGTAAATTCTGACTGTGCCAACAGGCAAAGATGCAGAAGTACACATAAAATGCTAACAGATTTTTAAGGAAGGGAGTGAAATACCATCCACTGGTGAAGATGCGAGAGAGTGTCAGAGAAAATGGCATTTGGGTTCAGCTTTAAAGAACGGGTAGAAAGTTGTGAAGAGAATAGGTAGAGATATTTTAGATAGAGGGAACTTCATAAACCCCAAAGTAAAAAGTAGTAAAATGTAGGAAATATTTCAGGAACAGAGAGAAGTCTACTTGGCTTCAACATATGTAAGATATAAAATGGAAGGAAAGATGTGATCTGGAGCCTGGAGCGCCTCTCCGACTAAAGTTTGGATTGTTAGCCAGTGAGAACCCACTGTCAGTTTTTCACCAAGGGACCACGATCTGGGATGTGTTTTGAAAAGGTTAGTTTAGCAACAGAAAGACTATAGCAAAAGACATCAATTAAGAAGGTCTTCAGAATGGTCTATGTGGAAAATGCCAAAAATCTGAATTATAGTAGTGGTGATGGGAATATAGGAGGGTAGGAGAGATAGTACAGAGGTAGAATTTTCTGGATTTGGGAATTGCATGTTTTTGGAACATTAGAAGGAAATGTTAAACATGACACTGGTTTCCAGCATATATGACTGGGAGAATGATGAGGTCGTTAATATAAATAGGAAATACAGATAGGTATCTGATTTTTGTTGAAAGTAGTGGGGTAGGGGACATAAAAGTGATTACGTATAAATATATATAAATATAAGACAGGATATTTAAGAAATTGGAAATGGCTGTGGAGCTTGGAAATCATGCATGGGGTTAGGGAGAAAGGTTTTCAGAGAATAGATACCATGGAAATGGATTAAATTGATGAGGGAGAATATATGGAGGGAAAAGATCAGAGAATCATTTTTTTTCATTAACAGGAGAATTAAGGGTATTAAACAGAGAAGAGAAAATAAAAGCAACAAAGTGGATAATCAGGAGAGTGTTGTATTTTACCAGCCATGGAAGGAGACTTTTGAGTGCTGCAGAGAGATTGGGAAGGGTGAGGATGCAGATAGGCCCCTTAGTCCAGCAGAAGTTGATGAAATAACTTTCAGTTACAGTTTTAGTTGCACACGGTAATAAGTTAGATTGGATGTTATTAAGAATAAGTAATAGTAGTGTAGTGTATGTATTTATTTAGTGTAGTGTGTGTATATATTTACTGATGAGTAGTGTATGTATTTGCTGCCTGCACTTTCTTACCACCTCCCCTCTCCGGATCAACTTCCAGAGTCAAGAAAGAGGTAGTTGAAGGGATTTGTAACCCGAGTGTCCACCTTCTCCCTCCAACTCAGCAGTCTTGTTCCTCCTCTGTACATATTCGGGAAGCAGGGGATTTGGTTCAAATACACATTCGAGTTTCCACCAGATGGTTGTGCCTCTGCGTAGCTGACTCAGCAGAAATATTGCTCGCTTCAAGCCGGTCACCCCAGAGCACGACTGAGTACACAGTTCTCTTGATGTATGATTTGGTTCATTTTCCTGCGGTACAAGTAAAGGGATGAATAGAGTAGATTATATTTACCCTTACTGCTCTGACCCTCTATTCTGCATATTATTCTGCAAGTTTATAAAGATCAGACTTGACTAATGTGGGCTGAGGTAACTAAATGGAAAGAAAAGTAGTTTTAAATGTACATTTTTTACCTGACGTACTGTTAACTCATTAGTGCTGGTAAGGAACTGTTAGTCCATTTCTCAGTGCTGAGTAAATCCAGCAAAGAAGCATTGGAACAGCCAGTATTGGCAATATGAGTAGAGGAGGGTCAGGGATGGCTGGGCAGGGGTTGGGCGAGACCAGGGCAGGAGAACTTGTGCCATTGACTGAGCTCCTGCTGTGCGCCTGACGCTTAGTTGCTATACCCATCGTCTTTATTCTTCACTGCAGCTCACGTGGTGGATAAGATTATCCACATCTTGTAGAGTGAGAGATTTTAGACTGAATAAGTAATTTTTAACGTAAGGTCACACAGTAAGTTATAAAAGCTGTACTTGTTGAGTACACTGCAAAATTAATATTTTAGCTTCTGTTAGGTCATCACTGCTACTTTAATATACTCCCTAAGTCTATTTCATTCATGAGTAACCCCTTCAGTTGGGTCCTTAAGAACAGTTTATATATCATAGGTCTGAAATACAGGTATTCTGGTAAAAGAAAGAAAATGTGATGGCAAATCTGTTGATCAGCTTTTCTCCTCTAGGTGGCCATATTAATCTTCCATTTTTTGGAACTACAAAAGTGGATGATATCTATGAGAAAATTTTCTAGGAAAAATAAAATAATTTATTAAATTTCCTTCGTTAATAATTTTAATTTATTTTTACTATGTTCTTGAAATTAAGGGCATTTTCTGATATCCTCTCTTATTTTAAAAAGTTAAATAGGTTGTGGATATTTTGTTTAAGTTGATAAGGTAGACTAACCTCTGAAATTCCATTCACACTAATTAATACTTTCTATTCTTATGTTATTTAGGAGAAGCCTATTGGAGACTTTTATATAAAGAGCAAATTTAGTGAAATGATTAGACTGTCTTCTGTTATTTATAGCTATTCTTTCTTAGTTCACCATAGAGATTATCAAGCTATATTTACATATTTTGCCATAGTTGTATTATTAAATCATACGTTTTTTTTGGGGGGGTGAGTTAATTTAAAATTTTATTAAAAAATAATTTCCAGCATCACTTACGTCTTAGGGTGTATGCCTTATAAATGTATACATATATGATACCTGTCATTCTCTTTCTTATGACTACTTCATAAGCTCCAGAATTTTGATATTATCTTAAAATCAGGGACATTAAAACATCTTTTATTCTTTTTATTTAAATGTTACTTTTAAAATAATTTGATACTTGAATACTAAATTCTTTGTTTATATTTTCTCTAAGTGTATTTTAACTGCTTTATAAAGATTTTTTATTTTCACATTTTCTTTTTGAAGAACATAAGCACAAAAAAATCTGTATTTTTGACACAAATGTTTGGTCAAAAATAATGAAAGATATTATGTGGTTTATTTAGGTTTTTGTTAAACTTTTCCTTTGATTTCAGGTTTTTATTCATGAACATTTCTCTTAAGAATTCTTTGTTGTGTATGTTTGTGTGCTTTAATATGGTCCATTTGAAGAGAATTTGATTTCGAAGACTTTTCCTGCATCTTTGTATTTTGGAGATCTCTTTTATGCGATGAGATCAATCGCTCCCAGTAGTATAGAATACTTTTGCAGGCCGCCTATGCTCTAAAGATGAGATGCATTTGTGCAGTTTAGGTAAAGGTATAGCGTGCTGGGTAAATGAATTAGAAAAAGGCATCACCTGTGAACAGACACTAACGCCGTGAGAATGTGGTTCAGTGAGCAGATAGCACCTCTGTAGGAAGAAAAAGGCAACTCTTCCTCCATGTTTAAGATTTGACAAAGCCAACGCAGGCTGTCTGTCTTTCAGCACCCACCTCTGCCAGGTACTCTTTGCAGTGCATAAACTACACAGCCTGACACGGTGGCCCTTAACATCTGTGCTTAGGCACTTCCAGCCTCCAAGCCAGTAGCTGAGATTGCTCTATTTTCCATGGTGACTCTCTCTAGATTCTTCACAGTTTGGGTGGTGGTGGGGACGCTGAATACTTGTCTGGTAGTGGGTAGCTAGAATAATAGAAATTAAATGATAGTCATTAAAGATACCCTACTTGAGTGATTATCAAACTAACACCCAGAGACATGCGATTTTACCGAGATCATCTGTTTCATTAGTGGCAAAAATGAGGTTATACGTGTTTATAAACAGAGGACAAGTTTATGTTTTTCAGGCACTGCTGACATCTTTGTATAGAATATTTAAGTTTCTCTTCATAGAGATCTTGGATTTTACTACTTATTTATCTAATTATTATTGCCCCAGTTTTGACAGGAAGGACAGCAGCTGAGAGCAGAGCCATGGCATGCCCGGGGTTGCACGGCTGTAAGAGCTGGGGTGCAGCTCTAGGCTCAGCCGATTCTGGAGCGCAGGCGCCTGCCCTTAGCAGGTGCTCCCTGATGTAGCGCAGGGATAAAGAAACTTTTTTTCTTTCAAGAATGCTGTCTCATTGTTCTAAGGGAATTTCATGAAGACTTTGGCCTCTAGGAAAAGGAGGAACCATACTACAGGGAAATATCTGGGGTTTGGTCTCAAACTCAGATGTGAAGCGCTTACTATGCCAGCTGTATTGAGCAAAATCGGGGGCAGCTCTTCTGCAAGCTGTACCAGGCAGTGGGACCCCCGAGTTTGTATGCGGACTTCTTATGCTTGGAGCCCAGTGCAGAACGTTTGAGGAAGTCCTGGAGACTTCTCACTTTGCTCACTAGGTCTGTTCCAAAAGAGCCGGAAGGGGTTTATTAAGATACTATAAAACTGCACCGTGACAGACTCTGGTGAGAATTGACTTGGATAAGGGGAGAGATTTTCAGAGTTGGTTCACATGGGAAGTTTTCCAGTTATCTAGGATACAGATAGCTAGAACAAGCCTCCTGTCACCTTGAGTTATGATGATGCTAAGGATATCACAGCAAGAGCAAAAGGGTCTCTACAGGCAGCATACTACATGTGCCTGCAGTGTCACACCTTACTTATATTATTTTTTAATATCTCGGCAGAAATCTTAACGGTAGACCTGTGCTTTGGAGTTTGTGATAGAAGACTTAGGAAGCCCCACCTAATATTTTGAGTCTTTGTAATGGTCTCAGCATGATTAAAGGTACTACTATCAATACGATACACAAGTATAGATTCAGGAATAGTAAGAAGGCACATGTTACAACTGTGGGCTTCTCTGGTAAGCATGAACTAGTCAGCCAGTAAAAAGCCGTGCTTTGTCATGAGCTGGTAGGAACTTAAACAGTAAATGCAAAGAAGTTAGTGGCTTTCACATATGTTCATATCACCTAGAACCATCCATCATTAATATTTAGCTTACTTCTTGCCAGAAATTTTTTATGGTTGTAATTTAAAATGGTTTATATGTAGTAGCATGAACATATTTTTTTAAAAAAATTTAATTTAACCTGTTAGAAAGAAAGCTAAACGTTTTCTTATCGTGAGCCCTTCCCCCTTTCCCATTATTATAAGTTTGGTATATATCCTTCTAGTCCTTGTTTCCATATTTTATATACACATGACAGCTATTCATTTAAAGTGTACTTTTGGGTGTTTTTAAACATATGAGTGGTTTTATCTTAGGCGCATGAGGGAGGGAGGGAGAGGGGAAGAGAGAGAAAGTGTGAACTTGGGCTCTGTTGAGCTGTCAAGCTTGACTCCTGACTCTGCCATCTTACTCCCTGTGCTAGTGTTTTCTGACCTGGTGAATAGCCATGGTGGTAATAAATATAATACCAAAATAAGTTGATAACAGTGCCATTCACTGAACAAATGATAGGTAAGGGTCAACTCCCATTTTATTTAATAAAATTTATATTATTATCCCGCCGTTGACTAGGCATTCAACAAGTTGTGAAACTCAGCAGACTATGAAAAAGGGGTTCCCTATCCAGGGCATCTCCTCAGCTTCAAATCGCCGGGCTTCTATGATCTCCACCCTGTCGTAGGTATGCCCGTGGTCCAACACCGAGACGGTGCCTACAGTGACTTCCATCACCACCGACCCCTCACAATTCTTAGCTCTTCTGGAGTCAGTCCTGTAGAGGCTGCAGCTACCATGAGGAGCTACATGAGGGGATGTAGACAGGCAACAGGTAGATACAACCTAGGTAGACATTGAGCGTTGTCCACTGGAGTGCCATTGCTAAGGCTGTCTCCTCTGTGTCTGTGGGCATGTGTAAGTATTGCTGGGTGGTAAGGCAGCCCTTAGCCAGAGCTTCTAAGGGAGCCAGATAGGAGGCCTTAGGTCAGCCCCTAGACTGCTTGTGGTGTCCAGGAGGTGGGACTTGCAGTAGCTTCTTGCTTAGACACGAACCAGCCTAAAAGAAGTTTCCAAATGAGGAAACCAAAGTTACACCGGTACTACATATGGCTGAATGTCAACCCTGAGCTGATTACTGATGGTGTTTTGATTATTAGTGAAATAGGTGAAGTCTTATAATTTACCAAAAGCGTTATTTCCTAGACAAAGAATGTGGGAATGTATTTGTATGTTTATGTAATATGTGAATGCTTAACATTTATTCTGTTATTAAGAGATGTCTAGTATATGTTAAGTGAAAAAAAGTAAGGTGCATAAAAACTTGTGTACTATACTACTTTTCGTCTAAGAAAGGAAGAATATCTATTTGCTTATTATTTAAAACAATGGAAGGAACAATAAAAACTTTTTAAAAAGTTAACTATAAGGGAAGGAATGGGGTAGAGGGGACAGGGATGGAAACTATACTTCTGACAAAACTTGTTTTACATAACTATAAACCAAAATTAAATTTAAAAACCTATTTCCTAAAAATCAAAGCACAGTGAAACAAAAGACCGTAACTACATATTCAGTTAACTGAACCATTCGGAGAGGGGTGTTTGAGTTGGTAGGTGGATGTAGTTACTGTAATCCAGGTGGCATATCATGATTGTTTCAACTACAGTAGCAGCAATGAGGACGGAATTTGGGGGATTTGAGACATGTTTTGAAACAAGGATCAGCAAATTTTTGAATTCATATTTTGCGGGTAACAGAAAGTGAGAAATCTAAGATGGATTCTTGTTTTTTTGGTTGATCAATGAGGATGGTATGAGAAAAACTAGTCTAGGAATAAGGAATTTCTGGATGTGTTAAGACAGCTTTGAAATACCCACTTAGAATGTCAAGCTGACAGTTCACGGTATGAGTCTGATTTCTCAGAGTAAAGGTGTGGGCTAGAAATAGGAATTTGGGAAACACTGTATAGGTGGTGTTTTAAAACCAGGGACTCTGTTTAAGCATTTCCTTATGTACTATACTACTATCAAGCCTGCCTCACGAACTATTCCAGATTTTCGATTAAGATAATATTGAACAAGGTACTGTGAACATGGAATGTGTTTTCTCAATTTAAAGCAGTTTCCTCTTCTCTGGGAACTACCTACAATCTCTAGGGCTAGACGTCAGCAGTGATGTCTCTTACCCAAGTGGCTGTGGTTGATTGATCCCATGTTCTAAAGAGAAAATGCATAAGCTTCTGCTTTTAGGTCTCTGGAGGATTCCTGGTTCATGCCCTTTTTAAAGTTTAGTTTTTCGGTCATTTCTTGAATCATGACATATTTTTGTATTTTTCTTATACATTTATATATATATTTTTCAGCTTATTTAGAAACAAAAACTTAGTTTCTAAACAAAAACTTAGTTTTTGTTTCTAAAATACAGAAATATATACAGAGACACTTGTGTTCTATAATCTGAAGCTCTGTAATGAATTTAGGCAATTTTTGAGATCCTTTAGAAATTTCACTTCGATTTTTCTTCCATTTAAGCCATTGCTGGTATCTTTCATTTTGTGGGAAGCTTCTATTGCTTGAGACAGTCTTTTAGTGAGTCAAGCCCATAAGAATATTTTGTTTCAATTTCAGAACTTATCATGGTGCTTCTAGCAAATGCAATAGATTTATTCTTTCTGGATCTAATAGCGTTGATTTTAAGGATATTTTGCTGCTCAGACATTTTTATTCTGAAAATAAAAGTATCTTAACATTTTCTTCTTCCTTGGAATTTCAAGAAAGTGATTCTCTTTAATAATAGTTCATCTTATTGAATATTTATAATTTTTTATGCATTCAGATTTTTAAGTAACAGGTATTCAGTGGCACTACACATACGTGTTTAAAAATTTCTATTACAGTGAAAATTGTTAATTTTCATCAGTACAAACTAATCCACAATATATTCTTCTAATGTATTGTAAAACCTTGTCAAAACGAAGGTGTTTATTCAAAATATTTGGTGCTAACTACAAAGTAAATGCTTTTTCTAAATCAATTAGGTTTCTATAAAAATATATGAGATGCTTTGAATACAGTTAATTTGAAGTTTCTTTCTTTCAGAACCTAACATTTCAAATTAACACATTTTAAAATTTGTAAGTTTTGTATATTTTAAAGAAAGACATATTTGGAGTGTGTATGTGCGTGCGCACACATGTATGTGTGCATTCAGTTAAACTGAACTTTAAAAACAATGATGCTACTAACATTTTTGGAGGAATACCCTTCTATGAGGTGAAGGCTTTGAAAAAACACTTCCTCTGGCCATTTCATGTCTCTGATTTAATAGCAGTCATATTAATAAACAAGAAAGACTTTTACCAAATGAAACACACTTCTCATCTTCCTCAGTTTTGGATTAGAATAGCATATGAATGAGATCTACTCTCTCAATAAATTTCTTAAGCTCTCCTGGCATGTTCTTACCGAAATACGAAAAAAACAAAGAGGCACAAAGAAACTTTTGGAGGTGAGGGTATGTTTCTCACCATGATTGTGGTAATAGTTTCATGAGTATACATATATGTCCAAACTCATCAAATTATATAAACCAAATTTGTACAGTTTTTGGCATATCAGTTATACCTTCATAAAACTTTTAAAAAATAAAAATAAAAAAAAGTAGAATAGCATTTGGAGGTACCATTTTGAAGGTATATTTATCAGTAATAACTAGTAGACTCTATATGATATTAAAGGCAATAATAAATGAGTAAAATTATGTTAAAACAAACTAGATTTTGTTAGGCCTTTAAGGGAAGATTTGATATTTTTTGTTTCCATTCTAGCTAGGACATATTTTATGACTTTTAGAACTTCTAAATCTTTAGAAAATTATTATATTTTAATTAATTTGCTGATATTTAGCTAATTTTATTGTATGTTCTATTTGTCCTTGAGAAAACATTCTTTTATATATCATGTTTGATAATATAAATTACGTAGTACAAAGAAAATTACTTGATTTATTTAATAGTACTAAAATTTATTGAACACATTTTTCAGTATTGTTTAAATATTGAGATTACTTTACGTGTAAAATTTACTCATTTCAAGTTATAATTTGTTGATTTTTAGTAACTTTACTGAGGAGTAAAGTTGCCATAAATCATCTCTCGATGATCTTATCATTCCCTAATAAGATCTCTCATGCCCCCTTACAGTTAATCCTCATTCTTACTCTCGGACTCAAGCAATCACTAATCCACTTTCTATAAATGTGCCTATTCTGGATATTTTATATAAACGAAATCATAAAATATGTAATCTCTTGTGTCTGATTGCATTCACTTAGCATCATGTTTTTGAGTTTCGTATCTTGATGCAGATGTGTCAGTGTGTCAGTGGTTTGTTCCTTTGTATTACTGAGTTATATTTAATTGTATAGATATACCAATAGTCTCTATGCAGCCATCTGTTGAACATTTAACACATTTCCAGTTTTCAGCTATTGCTGCTGCTATAAACATTCACATTCAGGTCTCAGTGTGATTGTCACTGAGTGCACTAAGATCTTTGTGTGCATTAACACAATCTTCACAACATCTCTATGAATTAAGTGGTATGATCAGCCCCATTTTACACATGAGAAAATTGTAAAATTACAGCGGGCCAAGGATTTGACCAAGCAGTCCTATTCTAAATCCTGTTTTTAATCACTGTATTTTCTACTTCTGTAATGAATCGGTTAATATAAGATTTATTTCATATTACTACGGCTTTATTATATTGATTGATGTAGTTAAATGATGATTCTAATTAATTTAGATCTGCCATTATATAGTCCTTTAAAATCATAATCTAAACTAATGTTGTGTTTTCATTGGATTTGTTATGATTAGAGATTTTTATTTCTAAGAATAAAGGCAGCAGTTATTTTGCCAAATTCATCCTTGTTTGCTTAACACCTGTCAAAGAGTATAGTGTTTAGAAAGGTAGCCTGTAACTGTGTATTGAATTAATGTAGACAAAAAATTTAAAAATTGTTTTTTTCCAGCTCTATGTATAATTTTTTCCCTTTTATTATTTATTCAACCTTTTCCTATATATCCTAATATGAAGAATTTAATGTAGGTTATATTTTCAGTAGATTCTGATTAACTATCTTGAGACTGTTACAAATGTTTTAAAATAAAACATAGTTTGGGAAACAGATTGGTTATAGCTCAAGCATTGGGAATGCGAGTTATATGATGCACAATATAAATAACAAAATGCCTACTTTCTCAGGTTAATATTTTTTGCAGGAATACTACATGGGTGATGTGGCCTCTGTGTGTTACATTAGGGGCCACTTGTTCTATTGTCTCATTGGTGCTAACTTTGATTTAAATGTTGTGGTGTCCACTAGATTGCCCCATTTTAAAGGTTTCTTTTTCCATTTTCTAATGAGTATTAATTTATGGGTTGGTACATTGAGACTGTGTGAATACCCTGTTCCCCAATATCCAGTGGTTTTAGCATTCACGGATGTCTTGCCTAAATCAATTACCATTTTTTAGCATAGTACTCACAGGTTCCTTTGGTAGTCAGTGTTATAATCTATTCCCATCCTTCTTCATGCAGATGCTCAGTCGCCCCAGATTTGGCTCTTGGTTGCTCATGCAGGATGACTCCTGTATCTTTTTGACACAACCTCATCAAATCTTGATCATTTCTTTAGATACTTTTTGGCAGAAAAAGTTCTGTTTTCCTCTTCTGTTTTCCCTGCCAAACCCAAGGATCAGTCATTTGTTATAGTAGCCCTGGCTCCTTTCTGTGAGGAATGGTGTTTAGAAACCAAGATCTAGATGTGTTTCATACTACGGGGTGCTGTTGCTTTCAGGCCCTTTCAGGTGACAGAGTTCATTCTGATACCACAGATTTCTTCTCCTTTCGCAACCCTGTTATATAGCCCCTTTCACCCATAGTAAGAGAATGGTTCCCAGCAACATTCTTGCACTTATTTATTTTGCTCAGTCCTACAACACACAAAAAATAATTTAGGAATTCCCACACAGTACTACTTTCAACAGTAAACCTATTAAATAAAATTCAAGAATTGTTCGCATTACATTTATCGTTGGAATACATCCTACTAATAAGGGTGTATAAGTAATGTGATCAGAAGTTATCTGGATTAATTCTTTTAATTTTCTTCATCGTGGTTAATTATCTATTTGGTATAAATATAATTCAGTGCATATTTTTTGTTGCAGTGTTAGGTTTGTTATCAATCTTTTCAATTATATTTTTGAATGTGTAAAACAACATAGCTAATTAAAAAAGTATATTCAGATAAATTCCGTTTCCTGTTTATTTCCTCCACTTCATTGCAACTAACCTGTATAGATAACCTCTTTTATTAGCTTCTGGTTTATCTTTCTAAGTTTTGTTTTGCAAAAATATGTGTTTTGTTATTTCCCCTTCATTGTTATTTGAAAGGTAGTATACTCTATGTGTGTATATATGTATAAGTATTCTTCTTTCTCATTTTCTTTTGTCATTTAATGTATTTTGGAAATCACCATGTGAGGTCATAGAGATCCTTTTTTACATCTGCAGGTTATTCAGTCAGTGTCCTACGTGTAAAGGAAATTCCTTTCAGACTTTCTGTAGAATATTAATGTCAAATTTCTTTGTAAGACTAGCTTTATATCTGTTGCTTTGTTTCCTTTATAATACTTAATAGGATTGAGACTGCTAACTGTATTTTAACTATTTTTAGCAAATCACTGAACTTTTTTGTTGTCTTCTCTGTATAACTTTTGGACCCTTTTGTATAATGTAGACAAGTTTCTTGGTTTGTATTCTAGACTGAAATCCATCAGGAGCAGATTGCGACAATGCCTTACTGAATTCTTTGCAAGCTCTTGTTAAGTTACTTTTTAAGAACAATCTATTTGAACTCTAATTATAGATCTTTGGTATATTTAGGCTCTTGGGGGTTTTTCCCCATGGTAAACTGTTTGAGACCAATTTTAGGTATTAAAAACTCTTTATGCACAGAAACAATAACATTCTTAGGAATTTAATAAATAAAACATTGACATTCAGGAAGCATTATAAATGATTAGAGGTCCATTCAACAGGTTGCTAACAGGAAATTAATGAGGTCTATTAATTAAAAAATAATTTCACTTTGTTAAAAATTTTTAAGTTTTTCCTTTTAAAAAATTTAATGTTATCTTTTAAGTTTTAGGTGTGTTATGAAATGCCAGGATCATTCTGCTATATTCTCTACATTTCCTTATAATTTCCACTATTACAGTTTTATACAATACCTGCTACACTACATGACTGTAATTTTCTACTTTCAATCATTTACACATAAAAACATTGACCAATTCAAAGAAGTCCAAATTACACCCAAACATGGAAGTTTGATATCCATACATACAATATAGATAAAACATTTTTATACAACTTTAACTCTTTATGTCCATACATAGAGGATATGATTATATTGTAATGGACTCTTTGCCCTTTTACTACAGTGAATCACCAATTTGTGCCACAGTATTTTTTGGAATGTCTGCTGCATTGTGCACAGAGATAGAAAAGTAGCTTTTTAAGAGAAAATGAACTTCTTTCTGCCGAGTCTGAAAAGCAGCAGGTGGTTGTGTATGGCTAGAGCAGTAAAATATGAGACTGAAAAGTTAGCTTGATATAGATCATTTAGGTCTTAGCTGCTGGCTAAGCAATTTGGACTTTATTTTCGGCGATGAAGAATCATTAGAGATTTTTAAATAGGAACATTACGTGCCCTGACATTTGTTCTAGGACGAAAGCACTACAAAATCTATTATGGATTAGAGATGTGAGAAATTAGAACTAAGAACATAAGTTAACTGTTGAGGCAAGAAATCTTTATGGTTTAGCAATAATAGGAATCTTGTCAAGTCGCTAATGTAACAATTCCTAGCTTTCATTAGGCAATTCTGTGGATTATGTCTGTAGAATGAATGCCTTAATGTTCAACTTCTGGTGCCAATCTCATTAAAACCTAAAGCCATTAACCATTTTTTAACCCTGGTCTAATCATCACAATGCTTTTATTTTTTATGAAAGTAATTTATGTACATAAAAGTACATAAAAAATCAACAGTTTTATTTGGTTTGCTTCCTCATTTTTGTGTGGAATGTATTTTCCAGTAGCATACAGAGGGATAGTGTATTGGGGGTGAGCTTTCTGAAATGCTGCACTTATGAAAATACCTGTTCTATTAAATTTATTGAGGTGACATTCGTTGATAAAGTTGTATAGGTTTCAAGTGTACAATTTATCCTGCATTGTCTGTGTATTGCATTGTGTGTTCACCACCCAATGTCAGATCTCCTGTCGTCACTGTGTTTGACCCCCTTTACCGTTACTTACTCCCTCAACCCCACTTTCCCTCTGGTAACCACTAAACTTGTCTGTGTCTCTGAAGTTTTGTTTGTCTTATTCATTTGTTGCTTTCAGTTTATGTACCACATATGAGTGAAATCATATGGTTCTCAACTTTTTTTTTTGACTTATTTTTTTAGCATGATAATCTCAAGATCCATTCATGTTGTCACAAATGGCAATATTTCATGTTTTCTTATGGCTGAGTAATATTCCATTGTATGTATGTACCAAATCTTCTTTATCCAGTCATCTAATGAAGGACATTTTGGTTGTTTCCGTGTCTTGGCCACCATGAATAATGCAGTGAACATTGGGGTGCGTATGTCTTTACAAATACATGCTTTCAAATTTTGGGGGTAGATACCCATAAAAAGGATTGCAAGGTCATATGGTAATTCTATTCTTAATTTTTTTGAGAAACCTTCATACTGTTTTTCATAGTGGCTGTACCAGTTTGCATTCCCACCAACAGTGTATGAGGGTTCCTTTTTCTCCACAACCTTTTCCAACACTTATTATTACTTGTCCTGTTGATAATAGCAGTTCTAATAACGTGCAGTGGTATCTCATTGTGGTTTTGATTTGCATTTTCCTAATAGCTAATGAAGTTGAGCATCTTTTAATATGTCTGTTGGCCATTTGTGTGTCGTCTTGGGAGAAATATCTATTCAGGTCCCCTCTCCATTTTTTAATTAGATTGTTTGGTTTTTTGTTGTTCAGTTGTATGAGTTCTTTACGTATTTTGGATCTTAACCCCTTATCAGAGGAGTTGATTGCAAATATCTTCTCCCATTCAGTTAGTTGCTGCTTTGTTTCGTCGATAGTTTCTTTTGCTATGCAGAAGCCTTTTAGTTTGATATAGTCCCATTCATTTATTTTTGCTTTTACTTCCCTTGCCTTTGAGGTCAAATTCATAAAGTCTTCTCTGAGACTGATGCTCATATGTTTTCTTCTATGCAATTTATTATTTCAGGCCTTACCTTTAGGTCTTTGATCCATGTTGAGTTAATTTTGGTGTATATGGTGACAGTCTAGTTTCATTCTTTTGCATGTGGCTTTCCAATTTTCCCAGCACCATTTATTGAAGAGGTGTTTGTTTGTTTTACCAATGTATGTTTTAGGCTCCTTTGTCAGAAATTATTTACCCATGTAGATGTGCGTTTATTTCTGGGCTCTCAGTTCAGTTCCATTGGTCTGTATGTCTCTATCTTTGCCAATACCAGGCTGTTTTGATTATGGTCGTATTGTGGGATAATTTGAAGTCAGGCAGTGTGATACCTCCAGCAATATTCTTTTTTCTCAGGGTTGCTTTTGTGATTCCATGCAAATATGATGATTTTTTGTTCTATTTCTTTAAAAAATGACTTGGAGTTTTGATGGGGATTGCATGAAATATGTATATTGCTTTGGGTAATATGGTCATTTTAACTATGTTGATTCTTCCATTCCTTGAACACAAAATATCTTTTCATTTCTTTGTGTATTCTTCAACTCCTTTTTAATTATCTTATAGTTTCAGTGTAAAAGTCCTTCACACCTTTCATTAAATTTATTCCTAGCTATGTTGTTCTTTTTGTTGCAGTTGCAAAAGGAATTGTTTTATTCTAATTTCCTAACTGATTAATGGTTTGGCCAGGTATGGGATTTTAATATGGAAATCATTTTCCCTTAGAATTTTAAAGACACTGCTCTGTTGTCTTCTTACTTCAATGTTGCTATAAAACGCCTGTGCCATTTTAGTCCTCAGTCATTTTTAGATGATTTATTTTCTCTGGAGATTTTAGAATATTCTCCTTCTCCCCTATTGTAAAATTTTGTCATGATGTACCTTGGGCACAATGGTCTGTGAGACAATTCTGTTTTTCAGACAAATCCTCCATTATCCTTCTCGTTGGCATGTGACGTATTCTTGACTGCCAACGCTCTTGGAACTGAGTAATAAAAGTTAGCTGAGCATCTCATCACTCATCATACAGAGAAGCGTTTAATTCTCTGTTTTCAGTATGATGCCTCTCCCTCTCTTCTTTCTATGCCTAATGTCCCTTAATTGGTTGCTTCAATACTTAGTATGAAGTATGCAGTTTGGGGAAGAAGGTGGTGTTAATTATGCAGGCTTTCATTCACCTTTTCTTATTTTTAGCACACACCTCACCCACCACCTTCCATTGTATCTGAGCCTTCTGAATCTCTGTGGAATGAATTAGTTTGTTCCTCATCATATTCTGACTTAGTCACATGAGTCAGGAAATGAATATACTGGGGACAAACTTAATTCAGATATATCTTTGATTATTATTATCTATGTGATATACTTAACTTTTCTGAGTCTAATTTGTTGAAAAAGGTAAGAGTTAATAAACTTGGAACTATCTTAAATTGGGACAGCTGGCTTTTTATTGATATTTTATTAGTCAAGAAGGCAAAGTAGCTTATTTTTTACCTATCAGAATGTTACTCTTAAAATTTTTAATTGAGTTTCCAGTTACCATTTGCATTTCACCTCTGACAAACCTTTTAGAAACCATTTCTAAACAAGGATGTCTCTCTTCGTACAGAACATTTAGAAACACCATATAAATAAGTTTTTTGATGCTATGTTTAAAACATATTTTGCTCTTCTGCTTAAGACTAACCTGGGTTTTGGTAAAAGTTCTGTAATTATACAGGTAGAAGAAATCTTTACTTGTTTTTTAAGTCACCTAAAATACTGATGTAAATTAGACCGAAAGCCTTATTTTCATAAGTTTATGTTCTTTAAAGTTCATTTGAAGACATTGTATTATGAAAGTTGTACTGACTTAAATATTTCTAATGTTTAGCTTTTGGAGTTCGTGTCTCAGCTGGCAGCAAAACCATGAGTGAAGGAATCTATAGGGTATAAAATTAGATAAGAATTGGACCAACTAAAAGATAATTGAGACACAAAAAATATTTCACATTAATTTTAAACCTGTGCTCCATGGATGAGTCCTGTGGATTATGGGTAGTGGTTTGCTCTGGGAGTAAGATAAAATGAGGGTTGGAAATAAAAATAAGGAGAATAGAGATGTATCAGCTCCTTATCTGTTCTTTTATTGGTTTAAATAATTTAGATTTTATTTGAACAAAGGGAAGTTTTTTTTTTTGGAAGCCATTAGTTAATAGTATTGATAATTGAAATTAGAAGATTGAAAACAATTTGAGCACGGAGCAGTATAAATATCTAAATTAGGCTTCCCTTTCTCTCCTGTTGTTTAGTACCTTCCACTGGTCTCTCTGTTGTACCCTGTGGTCATCATGCTTCTGCCTGACTTTGTACTTTTGTTGATAACATACCCTAATGTGGAACATCCTAGTCTCTTTCTGCCTGTTGAGCTTGATATTTCAGGTCCAAAGTTAAGACTGGCTCCTGTCGTAAAGACTCTTACTATCACTCCCGCATATTGATCTTGTTATTCTAGAATTTCTATGGCTCTTGCTTATATTGTTTTGGGTTTTTTTTTTTGTTACATATAATAATTTATTTACTTCACTTCAGTGTGAATTTCTAGTTTCTCACATAGTATTCACTGGATACAAATTTAATAAATCAATTATTTTTACATTTAATTGAAACAAAGTCATGAACCTGATTTTTCCAATTAAAATCTGTTTTCCTCATTATTATGAGGCATTAATTCTGTTGATTTATATATTTGGACTTCCTGAGTGTGATTCTTTAACATGCTTTGTGCTTTTTCTCATTTTGCATTCTTGATTTGCCCACAGAATGGGATAATAAATTATTCCTGTTTGACAGCTATACTCCTGCTTCTCTATAGGTTGACAACAGGATCCTCCTTTACGTGTGTAGATTTCTTATGACTAGTTAGGAGTAAGGAGCATCATCTTCAGAATATACCGAATACATAACTTTCTGTCCCTGTCTGCCCTCCTATGGGTATTTGATCTTTTTAGTTGGTGCATCTGGACCTATACCTGCAACAGGTTACAATGATGGTTGGGAAAGATAGTTTACCCCTATCCCAGGATGATTAATGGGACTTTCCTTGGGACATTTGTTATTCTGGAATTGGTGACTATGGGCACAAAGATGGAACAAAGAAGAGGTACTGCCACACCCCCCCCCCACACACACACACACTCTGTCGTAAATCTAGAGCTAACACCCACTGACAGCCTGAGTCAGACACTTTCTAAGTATTTATTACAAGGTAGCCCAGAATGGTTCTCTTACCCCCAAATATCATTCCATCTCCCACATCTCCACTCCCATCCCTGAGACTGAGGAAGGGAAAGAACTAGAGTTTGAAAGCCAGGAGAATGGTATATTAACAGCTCTTTTCCCCCATCCCAGTTTGCAGTGGGTGCTTGAAACTCTTGGAGGGCATGGAGATATTTCTGAGGCTTCATGACAAGGAACATGGAAAGCAGAGGAGGAAATAAGAGCTGTGGGGGACAGGCATGCCAAGCATCCAGCAAGCCAGGAGATGCCCTGGCTGTTAAAGGGATTGAAAGCATGGAATGCTGAGGCCTGGGGAGAGAAGACTTGGCTGCCCTATTCTGGGGAGGCTTAATGAAGCTGAATAGATGAAGTGCATGCATCACCTGTGAAGCAGCCGCCCCATCAGCAAAGCTGCTACAGCTGACCAAAACTAGAGTGAGGTTTGGGGTACTTTCCTACCACCTACAGGCAGCCAGTAAGGCAGTCCTAGCAATTCTTGTGATTTTTTTCCCCCTACACGTAGTAATGAGTTGTAAAAGACAGTATCCCAGACCTGAGCTACCAGGGTGCTGGAGTAGAAGGAAGTTTAGAAGTGCAGACCACACTTTGTCTCTCACTGCAAGTACTCTGAGCAAACACTTATCTGGCATCCATGGGAAAGAGTAAGGAAAGCTAATAAAACGCTTACTATATAACCGGCATTGTTTTAATCCTTTAACAGCTCTGTGAGCTATGGACTATTACTACCACTGTTTTACATTAGAAAACTTAGGTACAGAAATGGGATTTAAATTAGACCTTGGAATGGAGTTTTTAAATTCTTCTAGTTTGAGATTCTTTACTAACAGAAAGTAACCGGTAATGTATGAAGTCTGCCTGAAGATCAAATTAAGGGCAGTATGGGGAAATCCAGTGCACAGGTAAAAGATAGAGATTAGAGTGAAAATTAAGCTGCTTCATGTTATATTCCACTGAATACAGAGTGTTTAATAAAGTGCTTATATATTTAAAATCAGTTGGACTCAGCTTTAGTATTTTAAAAATATATTTGATAAATATAAATATATCATGAAAATCAACTATATTAATATGAAATAATGAAATCCAGTGTTAGAGTTATATCGAGCGTATATTGGGTAATTTGGGTGATGGAGAGTTGATAAATTTCCTGCTGATGTGAATGAAAGAAATCGTGTTTGTGTGTATGTGTATCCATAGGTATGACCCAAATATTGTCAGATTTCTCCATTATATGGACATAATAAATAGGATCACATTTACATTCATGTTCAAATCTTAATAATACCAGCTTCACATACTCATTTATGTGGAGACTCCAGTCTCTTGCATTTCTCATTCTTTCAGCTATTTTAGGGAGCTCTTAAGGGGTGCTATTCATTAATTCACGGATTAAGCCAGGTTGCTAGTCCCTGTGTTGCTCTAAACTGTTCTTCTCTGGCCACATGTGCCACCCAAGACATGTCAGCACTGCTCTTAACTGTACTAGTTGGCCTCCACCACCATGGCACTCGGTTATCCCCGAGACATGACAGACAGCTCAGCATTCTTTTGCAAGTGAGAAAAATAATTTTGCATAATGCTTAGTTTGGGGAATGCTCTGTCTCAGAGTTGTAGGCTCCAGCAGAGTTTAAAAGAGCTGTGCTTTCAGTTCATTCACAGCATGTTCTCTGCTCAGAGTGTGAATACATGGCCGCAGTTGTTAGGCAGGATGGGTTCATCTACTCGCCATCACCTTGCATGAGGGCCTCCACTTTTCTCTGACGTCAGGCCCTAAAGCTTAGATTGGTTTTCTGTGACGCACATCTCCCTAATTGTGAATGTCAAGAGTCTCCTTGTTCCTTTCGAAAATTTGGATTGTCTCATTCACTTCGCCCTCCAGTATGCCAGATGCGTTTACGAATAATCTTAGCTTAAGGTGTTTCCTGGGAGGCTCTGCACTTCTGTATATAAATCAGTGGGTGCAGGTAGAACCACAGGGAAATGAGGGAGTAAGTTGTGTAATGAGGGTATCATGTAATCCATCTACGAGCTGTGTCTGGATCTCAGCTATAGTCTTGCTTTGGCCTCTGCTGTATTACTATTAAAGCTTTATAAGCAACATTTTTTTTTTCCTTAAACCTACTTAAGTTAAATGCATGGTTATACAGGTCAGTACTCAGAGGTCCTGTAAGTGGCAGACATGGCTTCTGGTCTTACTATAAACTTACTTTGTACATGTCACAGGTTCTCTGTACTTTTTTTGTGGAAATGATGGGGTTGGGCAGTATGATCTAATGTTCATTCTAGCTCATTTTCTGGAGGCCCTGTGGTCTTAAGTAGAACTATTAAAATTTCATTTTATTGCCTTCATAATTTTCAGTGTCCTATGTAAAGTTAGTTATGAAAAATAAATTATTTATGCATGCATTTTATAGTCTGTAAGCATTCTTTTAGTTCTTTTTTGTTGGCTACTTTTCTAAAACTTATCATCAGTGTCTGTCAAAATTAATATGAAAATATTCTGCTCTTCCAGCCTTGGTGCTGTAATACAGATATTCTCCTCAGTAGGTTTGTAAATAATTGGGGGAAAAAACTCTGAGCTAATAATTTAATTACCTTTGGAGAGCATTAAAAACTAATTGGTTGTAATTGTGGGCAAGAAATATGGAAATTTAAAGGGTGATGTCCTCTAAAGAAAGAGGGAAAATTCTGTCCACAGCCCATGCTACTGTTACTGCTGGGCGAGACTGAATTCCCTTTTATAGGGTAGTTTTTAATTTGCTGTTGCTATTATAATTTTGAATTTCTGTGCATCACTTTCTTTACCATCAATCAGTGGTTGAATTGTTATAAAACTTTTTTTTAAAACTGCTTTCTTACACAATAGTTACTGGACAGATGTGGCTAACACTGTTACCTATAAGGTCCTAACTAAATTCAGGTCTCAGGCAATGAAGACATCTTTGATTTATCCACTCTGTCATTTGAACTTTTGTTTAAATTTTCCATCTCTACAAGAAAACTGAAAAGATATATTCTGTGTACCTGAACTGATTCTCTGTCTTCATTGAAAGGACTTCCATGCCTTTACTGTATTTCCCAAAGGCCTGCCATTTAATCTTTTTTTTCATTATCTCAGATACCATTGAATCCTTTCTCCTATCCCATTAATTTCATCCTTCATATTACTGCACCTTGACATTAATGGACTGTCATTGTAGAGGATATTATGTTTAGTATGTCTGTAATATTGAATAGGACTAATATGAAATTTTCATAATTGAGTTGAGTTGCCCGAGCAGTGATGTCGTTCATATCTGGAGGGTTTCTTTAAATGATGAGTCAAATTTGAAGCTTCTAAAAGGAAAACTTTTAAAAATGTATACATTTATTCTTGCTTAAACGAATTTTAATCCAGAGGCTAACCAATTATGTGTCACATTTCAAGTTATTGGTAAATATTTATGTTTTAAGTAGCCTCAAAAGTAGACCTTTATAGATTAAGACCCAGTTATCTGTCTTTTCTTATTTTTTAAAGTGCAAATATTCTACTGTGAACATGACAGAGCCTAGAGTCTGGTATAGTAGATAGTCAGGATTATATCTTGACATACTTATCTGATAAACCACAATTTAAATTTAACAGACTCAAGTTTTTCTAGACCTAGGCCATTTCTAGACATATCACTAGTTATAGAAATTCAGTAAAGGAGTTTTTATTTAAGGAATTTAAATAAAACTAACACTACTGATATTAAAACTATAATTTGAATTTAAGTTTAAAAAGAACCTCCCAATTTACAGTATAACTTAGATCCTTGATTTTGTAATTTCGTGTACATTCAGGTTGTTGGCAAAACTTCATAAAATCTATTGTTATATCGTGAGTGTTGCTGTTTGAATTTTGTTCAGCTTTATCTCCTTCACTATTTAGAATTAATTTTCTAAGATTACTGTAGTTGCCTTATTTATTTTTTCAATTATCTCTTTTTTTCAATAGCGTAAAGATCTATTATACGGTGGCTTTGCATTTTTGGCATTTCATTGCAGAAAGTATCAATTTGTCACATAAAAAGAAAAATTAGATATACTTTATTCATGTTAAAGTCACACCCTAGCTTTTTTAAAGGCAGCTTTGACTTAGAGTTGCAAGCCTGAGGATATCGATTTGAATTATGCATGACTGTCTGGTGTGCAGTTGCATTAGCCTGCTGGGTGGGTAATGTAAACATGTTCTGAATTTTAAGTACATGACAGTGTATGAGTGGCAGGTTAAAAATAGAACTAATAACCAAGTGCATATTTGGAAATTTGATTTTTACAATGTAGAACTACAGAGATGATCTCTGCAAATGGTTGACTGCCAATATAATAACTTATTTTGTATTTTACAGATAGGGAAGTTGCTATCTATAGTGTTCTAGGTCAGTGGGTTTTTTCCTAATTTGTTGAACTTTTGACAATAGAAAACAAAAACAGTAATATATAAGTGAATAAGGATTACCTTTCACAGATTATGCGGTGGTTGGTCAGACATCTCGTTTCTAATACATTTTTTAAAATAAATAGGAAGTTTTTGTTGCTGGTTATAGCACCCTACTGTCAGCATGTCCATTTTGAATGCTTGAATCACAAACTAAACATTGTAGTTTACAAGTGAAATGTGACATTCTTGTCTCATAAAATTGTGTGCTCCCATGGAAATTGGAAAATAAATCAATTCAAAGTATAGTCCATATCTTTGACACCTATATTTTATTATACATTTCTAAATATTAATTTTCTCTAAAGCTATAATAGCTCTTTAATTGTGAAACAAAGTGCTAGTTCTATCATTTGATAGTAAATATTTTGGTTTCTAAAGTTTATGTGCTTATATATGAAGTATGTGTATATATTTCTTTGTAAATGTTGGTAAATTTGACCCATTTTTATTTTTCATTGATATTATTTGATATTTTTCTTATTGATTCATAAGAGGTCATGAAGCTCTTTGTTGTATGTTAAATATTTTTATAGTTTGGTTTTTTATGTTATTGATGATTTTCCAACTCAGAATTTTAATATTATGTTAAGATTTTTCAATGTTATAATTTATGGCTTCTGGATTTTATGTTATGTTTAGAAAGACCACTATTTTAAGGTTTGAAAAGGTTTTTTTTATGTTTTCTTCTCATATTTTTATGGTTTCATTTCTTACATGTAAATATTTGAATCAGCGGGAAATATTTTGATATAAGGGCTGAAGTGGAGATCTAGCTCTCTCTTCTTTTCCAAATTATGAGCCTTTTGTCACCATATTGTTTACTGAAAAATGTAATATTTTTACCACTGATTTGAAGTACTACTTTTATCATATAGTAAATTTTTTTGGACTTTTGTCTGTCTCTGAACTTTATTCTTTTCCAGTTACTTCCTCCATTACACTGTCTAATGACATATTGTAACATATGATTTTTTTGTCAAATTTGTTTTCTGGTTAATTTTGTACATTCTTCCAGATAAACTTTAGAGTAATTCTTGTGCTATTTTGACTGGAATCACATTGACCTTATAACAAGGGTTTTTCTTTTAATTACCAATGTGAAGTTTTTCATTGCTCTTCCTTTCCATTTCAAAGCATCTTTTAATCTGTCTTCTCAATATTTTAAGAGGTTAAACAATTCTTTACCTTTGCTGTATTCTCCATTTGGCCTTCAGCTAGGATCATTTTTCAGCAATCACTTATCCCTTTTTATTGCACAACTTAATTCTTTCTGTGGTTCATTTCTTTATATTCTTAAACAGTCTTAGGTCTCCTTACATGAACAATGTCTATCCTTCTAACTTTCTTCTCTGGGTTTTTTTTGAGGGGGGAAAGGTTAGTATTTTTTTAAAAATCAGTTTAATTGAGGTACTATCCTTTTAATCTCCTGAGTTACTCTGTACTAAATCCTTTTTTCTTTTCATATAAATTCTCTTTAAAGGTTAGTTACCAGCACCTTCATATCTTCACTAGCCATTTGAAAGCTGAATTTTAACTTCTCACTCCTGTGAAATTTTTGACATTTAATGTTATTGTGGTAAAATGTGCACAGCAAAAAATTTACCCCCTCGAAGTAGAACCTCATGTAAATGGAATCATACAATATTTGTCTTGTGTGTCTGGTTTATTTCACCTTACATAATGTCTTTGAGGTTCTTCTATATTGTGCCACATATCAGAACTTTATTTCTTTTTATGGCTAAATAATATTCCATTATATGTGTATACCACATTCTGTTTACCCATATATCTGTCAGTGGGCCCTTGGGATGTTTCTGCTTTTTGGCTGCTCTGAATAATGCTGCTATGAACATTGGTGTCCAAGTACCTGCTTTAGTCTTTGCTTTCTATTCTTCTGGATATCTGCCAAGAAGTGAAATTGCTTGACTCAGTTTTTACTTCATGTATTTGATGCTCTGTCACTAGATGCTTATATGTTTACAATTGTTATATCTTTCTGCTGGATTTAGCCTTTTATTCTTATGAAATGTCCCTTTTTATCTCTAGTAACATTTTTGGGGGGTGTTAAAGTCTACTTCTTTGATATCAGTATAACTAGTCCTACTTTCTTTTGGTTGGTTTAGCAAAATATATCTTTTTCTCATTTTTTATTTTTAACCTGTTTGTGTCTTTTAATCTAAAGTGTATCTCTTGTAAACAGCATATAACTGGATCATATTTTTAAAAACCCAATCTGATAATTTCTACATTTTGGTGGAATTGTTTAATCTATTCATGGTGAATATTATTGATATGATTAGGATTATGTGTCTGCCATTTTATTTTTCTGTGTACCTCAAGTCCTTTTTGTTCCTCTGCTCCTTTTCTACTTTCATTTGTATTATGACATACTTATAATGTAGCATTTTAATTTCTTTAATCACTTTTCACTTTATTGTTTGAGTATTTTTTTTATGATTGCCTAAGGATTTACTATTTACATCTTAACTTATCCAACTCAGCTTCAGACTAATAGTAACTTAATTCCAGTGATATATAAAAATATTACTCTTATAGAGCTCTATTCCCCTTCTCCCTTTTTGTTGTACTATATTTATACATGTCATACCTATTAATGTTATAAACCAAAGAATACACCGTTATAAATTATTGCCTTACCATTGTAGTCATCTTCTCAGCCCACCTACCCCCTTTGTGCTGTTACTAGCAAATATATTATTCATATCTTACATTTCTATATGATAGGTCCGGGAATATATTATATACACATTATTTTAATATATTTCATTTTTAAATAAAAGAAGAAAATATGTATTTTATCATCTTTTGTAATTAATTACCTTTACCGTGAATCTATATTTTTTATTGTGGATTCGGATTACCATCTGGAGTCACTTGCTTTCAGCCTGAAGAACCTCCTTTAGTGTTTTCTGTGAGGCGACTCTGCCAGTAACATATCCTCTCAGTTTCTGTGTATCTAGGAAAGTATTTCACTGACCCCTTTCATCTACTAACAATCATAATTGCCTTTGTATCCATGAGTTTGTTTCTATTTTTGTTGTTATTGTTGTTTATTTTGTTCTTAGATTCTATGTGTACATGAAATCATATGGCATTTGTCTTTCTCTATCTGACTTATTCCACTCAGCACACTACCCTCCATCATGCAAGATCTTTTTCCATATTCTTACTTCTACTCTGTGTGTGTCTTGTTATCTGAAGTGAGTCTCTTGTAGGCAGCACATGAATATTTTGTGCCAGTCCTTTCTGTCCTGCAAAGTTTCTTTTAAGAAATCAGATGCCAATCTTATACCTGCCCTTGTGGGTAACAAACTGCTTTTCTCTCTTTGTTTTTAACCTTTGGCATTTTAAGTATGATGTGTCTTGATACGAGCATCTTTGGGTTCCTCTTTTTTGGGACACTCTGAGGTTCTTGGGGTTGTATGTCTATTTCCTTCACCAGGTTAGGGAAGTTTTCCACCATTATTTCTTCAAATAGGTTTTCAACTTCTTGTTCTCCCTCTCCTCCTCCTGGCACCTCTGTGATATGAATGTTTTACGTTTGATGATGCCCCATAGGCTCTTTAAATTATTTTCATTTTCTTGGATTCTTTTTTCTTGTTGCTATTCTAATTCGATCCTCTGCTTCATCTACTCTGTTGATTCCCTCTAATATACTCTTCATCTCAGATATTGTATTTTTCATTTCTGACTGGTTCTCTTCTATAATTTTCATCTCAATTTTTATATATTTTTTTATCTCTTTGTCAGAGTTCTCACTGAGTTCACATACTCGTCACTAAAGTTCATTGAGCATCCTTATAACCAGTGTTTTAAATTCTGCATCTGTTAGATTGCTTGACTCTGTTTTTCCTGGAGCTCTGTCGCGTTCTTTCATGTAGGACATACTTCCTTGTCTCCCCATTTTGGCTCCGTCTCTGTGTCTGTTTCTGTGTACTAGACAAAGCTCCTAAGTCTCCCGGTCTTATTAGCACGGCTTTGTGTAGTAGGTGTCCAGTGGCACAGTCCTGAGAAGGGTCCAGTTGTAATCCAACGTTAGCCCTAGGCTGTGCCCCTCCAGGGCCACTTTGTAAGGTTCAGCAAGCAATCTCCAGATGGTTGAGACTCCACGCTGTGCGTATAGTTGCTTCAAGAGGCTACTCCAGAAACGGATACTAATTGGCATGACTGTGGGGCTTGGAGCTGCTCAGCAAGTGGCATGGGACAGACCAAGGACACCACTGGATGTGGCTTCGGTAGGGCCGCAAGTTGGGAGGGGCGGAGTTTCAGGGAATCCGCTGGGCAGAACAATCTCTGATATCCAGTTTGATGACAGCTGCACTTCATCCGCACCCTGGGAGCTGGGAGGGCTCAATGGAGGAATGATGGTGCTGCCAGCACTTCTGCCCTGTAGGAAGCCTCACCTCCAGCCCTCGACCCCAAAGCCCTACAACTCAGCAGCCCCCTGTATGTCCCTGGCACCCCCTGCCCCACAAGAAGCTGACCTGGCACTGGAGCTCAGAGTGAGTGGGTTCGTGCAGCTGCCACAGCCTCTGCCTCGCTCAGCCACTTCAGGTCTTCGGCCTCTCATCTTTGCCCCCTCCTGCCTCCTACCATTGCAGGGACATTTCCTATTTCTCTCCCTAGTTGGAGCACCGCTGTTCATCCAGACCCCAGGTGACTCCGCTTGCTGTTTGCTCTGTGCTTTGGTCACAACTCTGGTGTAGTCAGAAAAGGAGGTGAACAAAGCCTCTCCCCTCTACGCCATCTTGTCCCTCCTCCCTGTTTGGAGTTTGCTGAGCTTCCTAGATGTATAGGTTATTGTTTTTCAGTACATTTGGAAAGTGTTTTGATATTACATCTTTGAATTTATTTTTTCGCTACTTTTTTTTCCTTCTCTCGTTCTGGTATTCCCATTACTTGTCTGTTGGTGCTCTTAATGATATTCTATGTTTCTCAGAGACTTCATTTTTCATTCTTTTTTCTCCTGGTTCTGTGGTTTGCGTAATCTCTATGGATTTCTCTCATGCTCCCTCATTCTTCTGTCAGCTCATATATACCGTTGAGGCCTTCTAGTGAAATTTTTATTTCAGTTGTTGTAATTCAAGTCCTTACTTTCCATTTGGTTATTTACGATAATTTCTACTCTTTAATTATATTCTGTATTAGATGCAACATTCTGATCATACCTTCCTTTATTTCTTTCACCACAGCTTTCTTTAATGCTGTGAGCATGTTTATAATGGCCACTTTAGTGGGGGTAACTCTGACATCTTGTCTTTCTCACAGTTTCTGTTGCTTCCCTGTTTTCTGGTATGTGATTCATATCTTCCTGTTTCTTTGAATGCCTCAAATTTTTAGTTAAAATTTAGGCATTTTATATAGTATAGCAGCAACTGTAGGTACTGGTGACCCCACCCACCCTGGGGCTTGTTATTGCTCTCTCCTTATTTATTGTTTGACAACTGACTGGGTGGTTTTAGTGAAGTCTGTTTCTCTGCCACTATGTTCATTCTCTGATGTTGTTCCTGAGGAGCCACAGCTTTGGGTGTGTCCATAGTCACCATGGTTGCCACTGGTTTTGGTAGGGCTCTCCTCCTCCTTTTCCCTGACCACATACAGCTGTTAAGCTCCACTAATTTCTCGGTGTTTGCTCTGGTGCTTTAAACAATGCTCTGAGGCTCTATAAACTAATCCAGTCAAATTCTGTCTCCTTTCAATGGACCGTGTCTGAGATCAGTGTTGGATTTTTTTTCTGACCTCAGGGCCGCTTCTCTCAGTGATCTTAGTCTCCTGTTCTCTCCTGCAAAATAGCTGGTCTGGAGTTTATCTGCACCCTTATTGAATCTGTAAGTCTTCCCATTGCCTTTTATCGCAACCTCCTCTGCTCTTGAGGGCACCTTTAGGCTTGACCTTCTTCACTCTCTGTTGCAAAGAAGTCAGTTTTTGGGGGGAAGAGATTAGGAACTATTTTATGGCCTGTTTCACACCCCACCCCCAGCAACATCTCTAAGACAGGGCTTTGGAGATTGCAATGGGGACAATGGCAAGCTTCTCCCTGAGTGTTCACTTGAGGGAGGCAGCAACCTGAGGTTCTATGGCGGTGCCTCCCCTCGTGTGGAACCATCATGCCTCCCCAGCTGCAGCAAAGGTGCTCAAAGCCGCAGTATTCTCAGCACGGCCTGTCCAAGGTGAGAGCCCTCCACTTTATGACTGGAGTCTGGGCAGAAGAAGGGAGCCCCATCCTTTAACTGCACTTGTCTGGACTGAGCTTCAGCAACAGGTAGCTGGAGACGGGCTGAAAAATGCTGACATTTTGCTCTTCCTGGGAAGAGATAGAGCCCCGTGTTCTTAGCTGCAGCGGTGTGAGCAGAGCCACTTTGTGCCTAAGCTGGGAGGGATGAGAGGGAGTAGTCTTGGTTCAAACACAATAGATGCTTATCTTTCTTAGCAAATTTTCATAGATGTTCTTAAATAAATATTTCTTTGTTTGTTCATTTCTAGATACTTTAAGTAATCTTTTTTATAAAATAATTTTCACCAGTTTAATTGGGGAGTGGGTCTGTAGAGCTCCCTGTACTGTTGGGTTGGAAGTTGGTCTATTAATTTGTTTTGGGGTGTTTTTTTTTTCTTTTTCAGTAAGGGAACTTTTTATTTCTAATAATAATTTTTAATTTTTAAGTTATATTGGCATACAATATTATATTAGTTTTAGGTGTAGAACATAGTGATTAGACATCTATATAACTCACTGAGTGATCACTCCAATGAATCTAGTGCCCCTCTGAAACTATATGTAGTTATTACAATAGTATTGACTATATTCCTTATGCAGTACTTTATATCCCCATGACTATTTTGTAACCACCCATTTGTACTTCTTAATCTCTTTCCCCTTCCCCCTTTTTCACTGACTCCCCCATCTGGTATCCCTCAAAATGTTCTCTGCATCTATGAGTTTGTTTCTGCTCATTTGTTTATTAATTTGTTTTTTAAATTAAATCTTTTGAGCATACACATAAATACAGATAATTTTATAATGATATATGCATTCTCTAGCTTTCTTAGATTCTAAAATTTTACTATAGTCCATGAACCTTTTATAAAGAAATGAGACATTAGCGTTGAAGACTTCTGTACACATTCTTATAGTTCTTAATTTGATATGTATCATTCTCATGCCTTTTTTACATATTTAAAAAGTTTACCCTCTGCTAACGGTGTGTGAGCATTGTTACTGATCAACACTTGTAATGGACAGACTTCTACATTTTTGGCAATCTAGCAGGTGATATTAAATATTGGGATGGAGTTCCTAGAAAGAACAGATAAGAAAAAAATGAAATCTGTAAAGAATTGAAAGGAAAGAGTATGATCATATGATTGCCCAGAACAGGAAAGAGACTGTGTAGACAGTCTCTTTAATAGAAAATCTTTAATAGAAAAGATTTTATCCAGCAGCTTTGCTCATTAGTTCTCATAACTTCTAATAATTCGCCTCTAGCTCTGGCTGGGAACTCCTGTATAATATTGAATACTAGTGAATGCTTCTTATTCCTGTTTTAAAGGGGATGCTTCTAATGCCTTTTATGATGTTTGCCTTTTATGATATCTCTGTAGGTATTTGGAAGATATCATTTATTAAGTTAAGAAAATTCACTTCTCATTTTCTAAGATGATTTTTTAAGTTTATTGATTGATATTTAATTTTATCAAATGCTCTTTCTGATCTTATGAGATCACTTCATTTTTAATTTTTTAATTTGTTTTAAATTATATTAAAAGATATTTCTGTGTTCAACCAACCTTGCATTCCTGAGATAGAATCAAATTTGTTTACTCTCGTTTCCTTAGGTTTTTTACAATTATGTTTCTAAAGGAGCTTACTGTAAACTTTTCCCTTCTCATATTACCCTTGTTTGAATTTTAGAATGAAGCTGAGTTTCATAAAACGAGATGTTTTGGATTATTTCCCCTTTCTTATTTTTCTAGAACATTGTATAACATTGAGAGTATATGTTCTCTAAATGTTAAGTAAAAGCAATCTGTAATATCACCTTACTTTTTGTTTTTTTTGTGTGTGTAGATTTTTTTTTTAATGTCTATAGCACCTGGTATTCCTAGGTGGTCTCCCATCCAAGTGCTCTGCTTAGCTTCCGCGATCAGATGAGATCAGGTGTGTTCAGGGTGGCATGGCTGTAGTCTCATTTTTATTGATTCAGTACCTAAATGTTGTAGATGTGATTGGGTTGACTAAATTACTTCTTGAGTCAGCTTTTGTAAATTTTGTTTTCCCAAGAATTCTGTATGTTTTCAGAATTATGACTAAAAATTAATAGTATTTTTTTCTTTGCTTACCCTTGTTAGGATTTTTTTTAGTTTTTTTCAAGGAATCTAGGTTTTTATCAATTTTCTCTATTGAATATATTTTAGAATTTTCATTATTTCTGTGTTTTTTATATTCCCTTTTTTCTGTTTTCTTTGGAGTTAACTTTTCTTTAAATCCTTGAGCTGAATACTTTATTGTCTTTCAGGGTATTTTGTTTTCTAACATACATTTAAGGCTATACATTTCTCTATTTTAACTGTATCACACATTTTGGTATATAATATTTTTACTTACATGTGTTTTTATGACTTCTCTGATTTCTGTTATTTTTTTTTAGTTCGTAAGTTAATTTGAAGTTAAAAAATTATCAAATATAAAGAAAATTTCCAAATGTAAACTTACACTTAATGGCTAACTTATTTGGGGGGAGGAACAGGTTATCAGTGTTCAGTATGTCCATCAAAAGAATATGTGTTCTTAAATTCTTGGTTGCAAAGTTTTAGAGATGTCCTTTAGTTAAACTTGTTGTGTTCACATCTGCTGTATCCTTCCTAAGTATTTTTTTGCTTTACCTTTTAATTATTAAGAGAGATGTGTTAAGTCTCTCACTACAATTGTGAATTTGTCTGACTTTTCTCTTAGAACTCTGTTCATTTTTATTTAACTATCTTAAAACTATGTTTTAAGAGACTTACATATTTACAAGTTTATTTCTGGCAAATCATTCCATGTGTCATTACATGGTAATAACCTGTATTATTTTTTATTTTTATGGCTTTTATAGGAGGAGCTCAAAAACTATTTTATTTGATATAATATACATATACAGCTTTTTTTCTATTGATATGTATCAATAATATCTTTTAGTATGTTTTAATATTCAGTGATTCTATATTCTTAGTTCTTAGTAAATCTCATAAAACTTTAGTCCCTATATGTTTATTGCAACACTTATAATTACATGTTTTAATTTCTTTCTACCATGTTATTTTGTTTTATTCACTTTATTTTTTCTGTGCTGCTTTTTCTTCCCTTTTTTTTTTTGCCTTTGTCCTGGTGTAATTTTTAGGAGTATAATGTAGTATGCAAAATTTTTGACAGTCTTCACATTTGATGGTATCTGTCTCTCTATAAACATCCTCAGGAAAGAGGATCTTTCTAAACATTCTGAAGAGCTTTAGAAATTTAGAAACACTGAAAGAAAACATCATTCACATTGAAGTTGAAATTACTTATAAGATCCAGCATATTATGTACTAATATTTACTTTATATAATTATTAATTATTATAAATGTAAAATATCTATAAAGTGTAGTGGTCACTTTCATTACTTGGTATAAACATCTTATTCCCAGGAGAGCAACATGGTTTTTTTTCCCTTCTCTCTTTTAACTCTTAACATGCAACCTTTCTTGCCCACCTTCCTACCATTTTTTTTATTAATTTATTATGATGACATTGGTTAGTAAAGTTGAATAGGTTTCCAATGTAGAATTCAGTATATTGCATTGTGTGTTTACCACCCAAAGTTAAGTTTCCTTCTATCACCTTAAATTTACCCCCTTTACCCTTATTTACCATTCCCCCTCCCTACTTTCTCTCTGGTATCCACTAAACTGTCATCTGTGTCCATAAGTCTGTTTGTATTTCTTTCCAACTTCTTTTGCATTGTGCAGTCACCATGTGTTTAGTTGTAGAATTACAAAGCAAATAAGATCTTGAGAGTTATATCCTTATGCAAGAATATCTACATCTCAAATATTAGAAGGTAAAACTGTGTTTGAGCAAATAGACGTCAAGGAAGGTGATTCTCTAGTACTCTTTCATAAGCCATTGTATCATTAGCAGTTTTTACTTTAAGGAAATTAATCCCTTATTTTATACCAGTTCTAAAATGAAAACATTAAGTTGTATAGATTCATAGTAGTTCAAATTGCAAGTTTTGTTTTGTTTAGTTTTTTTTTTAATTTCAAGGATCTTAGCGATCTGGCTTACTCTTTTCACTTTATATACACAAGACCAGAGTTTAAATGTTTAGTTTCTTAGTAGCAGATCATGGATTCTAAAGTATACTTCCTTCCTGTTTTGTGTTCCTTATTTATTCTCCTCATCCCTGATGTAAAAGCTTCACCAATTAGTATTTCTTTTGAGGTACCTTGCATAGTGCTTAGCATAAAACAGATACTAAAATAAGTGCATGTTGTTTACCATTTTCTGGGAGAGAAAGACAAATAAATACATTTGGAATTGCTCTGTTTTAAGTGATGTGGGAACAAAAGAGGCACGGTGAAATCAGATGGGTGGTTTTCAGTACAGGTCTACACGTTATTTTCTCAGACTACTCTTAATACGACATGGCGCTGGGTCTCTGGCAATCATGAGAAACTGATTTAGGTGGATAAATTTTCTCCGTCATTCCACTCAATTCAGCAAGGATAGTTTGAATGTAATTTTTTTCCACAGACTTTTGCTACAGTTCTTAGTGATAAGAAAAACAAGTATTAAACATTTCCTATAAGTACTGATAGGACTTTCAGGGATGTATTTTTTTTCTCTCAGCTGATTCTGATTTAAACTGAGTAATCCCATTTTTTTTTAGCTGTTCTTATGTTTTCTATCTAGAAATATTTTATAACCTTTCAATAACTACAAAAGATGCTTTCCCTTCTAGAGATGGAGAAACTGAAGCAATATGAGGTTTGACTTGGAACCTCTGTATGGAATTCACTGAATTTGTATATCGTATGTGCTGTTTATAAATTCAAGAGCTTTCCCTTACTAAATCAATAGTCACATATTAGGTAATAAAAACATTTGTGTTTACCCTATACATTTGATCGTTAGATCATAAGTCCTTGTAAAAGGAATAATATGTATTACTAGGTTGATGTCTATTGATTATAAAATAGAATAATTAAAGCTTCATTCAAAGGACATATCTGTCCACATTTAATAATAGAATTCTTATGAATTGTTATGTCATATGAAGAGAATGAAACTTAACGATTCTTGTATGTACATTTGTCTTAAAAAGTAAAATCATATCTCTGATAGGAAGTCAGTTCACCACCCCTTCCTTATTAATACTATTGGATATGCTGAAAACATTTATTATTGGAAGTCAAATTTGATATTCAATTTCTGATTTTTAAGAAATTGTTCATTTAGTAAAAGGTTTTAGTATATTAAGAAGAAATATATTGCTACAGTAATAAAGAAAAAAGTATAGATAGAAAGAGACGATTTAGACATAGTCCACATAATTTTTACTGGTAATTTTGCCTGATAATAAAAAAAAATACTATTCTATTTTGCAGTATTGTTTTTGTTACAAGCCAGCAGTTAATTTTGGATATTCTATATGTTCTAATAGATGAGTTTGGGCTTTATAATATGAATGTTGCTTTAGGTTTTGCTTTGGACCCTGATGGACTGTTGTATTGGTCTATTTTAATGTTTATATCTTTTTGTTTTTAATCCCTCTTATTTTTTTACACAGTGATTGGAAATCTCAAATTTTTAAAATAATTTTTCAGTCAGCTGTTTTGTTTAATTAAATACACACACACACATACTATTATTTTTAAAGCATGAATAGTGCTTTGGTACAAACAATTAGAAATTCATGATGTCTAGATGGCTTGATTCCTGCCATGTCAGTTTTCTTGTGTTTGATGAGACACATAAAGCAGTTGTAGGAGAATGCTTGTCACTGGTATCCATGGTAACTCCAAAGATACTTTGGAACTCAGATGGATAGAGTAAGCCACAGTAATAGGTCTCATTATAAGGGCAAAATACATAAAAGGTTCAGGCATATGCTTTTAATTAGTTTCCAAAAATAGCTGGAACTGGAGAAGATGCAGTGAAATAATATAGTTCACCTTTAGAAATAGTATGGGCTGCATTTGAAATTTAATGATTGTCTTTTACTAAAGGAAGAGAGATTTACACTTCGAACACTTATAGTAGTGTAATTTCTCAATCATAATATAGACTTGGGAGTGCACACTGATAAAAGGGAGGTTTGGTTTTATATCGATAAAAATGTAGAATTTGCTTATCATTTTTGATTCTTATCCTTACAATACAGTTTATTCATAACAACACCATTTAGACTTTTCCTTGTAGGTTCTAATGTACTTAGGGAATGTACTTTCTGTCTACACAATTACAAGAATGAGCCCATGCGTTTTGATTTCAAAATGCAAATAAGACAGTAGCCAAAATTCTTATTGTTCAGATATATTAAATTTTTGATCTCCTTTGGAACAGATTAAATTTGAATGAGTTAAAACAGGATTCAAGAAAAGTAGACTATAATAATTAAGTATTTTCTGTTAGAGAATTATTATGGATAAAAGATTAATAACTCTTTTAAGACAAAATTCTTTCAAGATTTTCTTTTGAATTGCAATCTGTAAAGAATAATCTTGTATTGCATTGCAGTTCAACACATTATTTCTTCCTGTTGCTATAGAAACTAATTCTGGTGCAGCTGTGATTGCTAATCAAAATTCTAACATACAACCTTTTTCCCCCTTAGTGCTTCATTTTATTTTTAGTTACAAAGTAATACATTTCAATGGTGAGTGGATAACAATGGTCAAAACATTAATGTAATGATTTTTAAGAAGTTGAGCCCTTTTCTATGGAAATAAAAAGATATTCTTACTGTATAGGTTCAATATGAATAACAGGAAAACAAAGCCTTTTTCCTGAATTACAAAGATCTATAATTGCTATATTACATCAACATTGTGAAGCACTTAACTGCTTCATAATCCTAAATTGCTACAATTTCAACCATCTATTTTTGAAGTGTCTGGTTACTTGGTGTTATAAAAACGACAAAAGAAAAAGTCCTCAGAATGCCTAAAGTCTTTTAACACAAAATGGGAATGAAAACTGCCTTATTGTTTTATTCTAAAAGAATTGAGATCACATTTCCAGTTTATGTCATAAGTAAAAGCTAATTAGTTGTTCTCATTCTTGTCTTTATTAGTATATAACCACCACCCCCACCAGACTACACCATTCACATTATCCAGTGTAAATCTATGTATATATTACAGGCCAGAACTGAATTATATTTTTCATCTTTCTGAGAACATAGGTTCTTTTTCATTTCATAAAACAAATGTAAAAACTTCTCACCAAATTATTAATAGCAAAAAATATAATATATATAAACTCAACATGGCCCAAGCTAATTCTAAGATTAGATCTTTGGTGTGTGTTATAATATCAATTATAGTATATTATGACACATATTGCATTTAAAAAATTTTATCTGGTCTATCCAATAAGTCAATTAAAGCTGAAATTTATTTTAGGTTATTGATTGATTTAAATTATAACTCACACATGTAAAAAAAGTCTATTATCTGTTATATGAGTAAAATAAAACAATGGGAAATGTAGCAGATATGATTTAATATAATTGTGTTAAGTTTTTATCTTCACTACCGATGAGCATATTTTATGTGCTGATTGATAAGAGCATATAAAATTCTAGAAGCATATAGTCTTGGAGACTTGAGAAAATGCCAGATATCTACATTTTATTAGTTTTGTTGCATCTCTGATGTAATGTGAATATTATAAACCCGTGGTTATCTATATACCTCACAGATAACTGGGAATTTGTTCTTTAAACATGAGGATTCTTTAATTTTTTAATGGAAATCTTTCTAATTTGTATTTTATACTTAGCTTAATTAAATCTTTAATGATAATTTGGGTTCACGATTAATAAAGTAGGTGGAACAAGTGTGGAAGTGATGAATTAAAAAGCTCATGTGGATATAGATGGCACGAAGTATACTGCTAAATGGCTCTGCTATGAGCAGTAATCTTATATCTTGTTTTTTTAAAAATCCTTGATCACTTTTTGTTATGGCCTCTTATGAGTTGGAATAAGGTGACATAACATTCTGTACAGTTTTACAGGGTAGAATTCTTACAGAATTAATCCAGAAACAAATTTAAAGTTCTGTTATTTTTTCTCGATACTAAATGAAGAATGAAAAATATCTGGTTCTAGTTCATTTATCCTTTCTAAGTCTTACATACCTTATAGGATTATTGTATCAAGCAGTGCTAATATAAATAATATAATAATATTTACTATTACTGTGAAGGACTATGCTAAGCACTTAAATCATTAACTCAGGTAATCCTCAAAGTTTTCAATGAAATTGATACTGTTAAAATTTCTAATTTACAGGTGAAGAAATAAAGGTATCAGAGATGTATATAAATTGCCCATAGGCAAACATCTCGCAGGTGGCAGAAGTAGATTTAGAACTATAAAGTCTAATACCAAAGCCTGCATTCTTATGTGTTAAATATCAAGTATAAAGTATTATTAAGTATTGTGTAGACCATAATTTAGCGTATAAGCATAAGGTGTTGAAACAAACATAGGCATCTCTTTGTCAGCCTTCAACCCCAACCCTGTCATTCACACTGTCTGTTATTAATGTTGGAGGAAGTATCTACACCCTTTCAAAATTTTCTGTTAGGATGTTCATGAGAGTCTGGTCCAAATTTTACGAATTATTTTCTAGCAGAAGAAAATTCCCCCTAGAAATGCATTTCTTCTAATTCTTCATAATGTTTCCTTTGTATAGATTTTATGATACCAAGGGTATTTCTTTGATGTTGATATGGGACTTAATTTGTGTATAGTAATGCCTGTATCATATTTATTTTTAAATATTATAAAGAGTTATGTTTTATATAATTTCCTTTCCCATTGGTTCATTCCTTCAGCAAACATAAGCAGGCCTTCATCTTATTTAATGTTGCCTACAACTAGCATATATTTGGTATTCATAAAATATTTATTTATCCATTGAGAACTTACATTGTATACTTGGTGGATACTAAGATTCAGTTCCTCTACTCAGAATCTCAGAACAAGTAAGAGATGTAATTCACATAACCATAAAATTCTCTCACGTACAATTCAGTGGTTTTTAGTATATTTACAGAGTTGTACAGTCATCACCAGAACTTAATTTTAGAACATTCTCATCACCCTAAAAGAAATCTTGTACTCATTAGCAATTTCTCTTCAAAACCATTCCCCGGCCCTAAGCAACCACTAATCTTCTTTCTGTCTCTATATATTTGCCTGTTCTCCACTTTTCATATAAATGGAATAATATAATAATTGGCCTTTTGTGACTTGTTTCTATCACTTACCATGTTACTAAGTTTCTTGCATGTAGTACTATGTATCAGTAAGTACATTTCTTTTTATTACTAAGTAGCATTTCCTTGTATAGATAGATACCATGTATTCATTCATCACTTGATGGACATTTGAGTTCTTTATACTTTTTGAATAATGCTGCTGTTAACATTGAGTACAAATCATTGAGTAGACCTATATTTTCATTTTTCATAGGTACATCCAAACGTAGGAGTGGAATTGGCTAGGTCACATTGTAATTCTCTGTTTAACATTTTGAGAAACTGCCAAATTATTCTACAAAGCGGTTGTATCCTTGTGCGAACATCTTCAGTGCGTGAAGGTTCCAGTTTTTCAAATGTTGTGAACACTAATTATTGTCTGTATTTTTTACTATAGCTCATCTAATAGGTGTGAGATGGTGTCTCCCTGTGATTTGGGGGAAATATTTTTTAAACAAAGAGTTGCACAGTGTGCTAAATGCTATGGAAACTGGGTACTGAATGTTGGCACAAAAGACATTAAAGAGACCAGAAAAGGTTTTATGCTAGAACTGAAGTCTTGGCTATTGCAAACAAAGGATATCCCTAGGTTGACATTGGAAACAAAGAACAATGTAATGAGTGCCACGTGCAGTATTAGTGAGGCATGAAAATATCTATTTCAAGGGACCATAAGTAGTCTTGCAAAGCTGGTACATTGATTTTCAAATTGCACAGGGATCATGAAATCAAGTCAGTGGATCTTGACAAACATTTTTAAAAACGAAATTGTATTGTCTATAAAACAGTTTTTGCGCATAGTAAGGATAAGCATTATTAGTGATACTTTTTTCTAGAATTTAAAACATACATTTGTAAATGTATTTATTGTTGTTTGGGTGTTGGTTCAAGAGTCTGGAACCCCTGGTTTAGAGTGTATGTTGAAGGACAAAAAGATGTAGAAATGTGTTTTCTTAGTGTGTACTCTAGAATGATCAACTAGTTAAATAGAATGTCAGGGGAAATTTTCATGACGCTCTTGTGTGATATGTGACACATGTGTGAATGCTTAAAATGCTAGGATTATAACAGTGTTTTAATCCCTGAATTTTTTTAGGCTCAGAATGACTGAAACTGTCTAGACCAGTGTTTCTCAACCTTAATTCATCATTGCTTCCCTACAGAGACAATTTAAATTTAATTTTTAATATTCAGTTAATGAACTTAATTTGCAGTTAAATTCTGCATAACAGGAGAAAATAATACTAAGTAATTAAGATTTTGTTTGGTAGGGTTATATTTTGATTGGTCACAAAATTTGTGATAGCTACGCTTTTACCCCCAACTCCCGAACTAATTTTAATCCCTTTGGGAGTAACATCGCCCCTATTAAGAATACGTGATCTAACTTATTCCTGTTTTGTTCAAAATTAGAAGACTTGGAATTTCTACTTCAACCTGTAAGGAGTAACTGGTATAGGACTTACTTTTCTATAAATAATTAGAACATTGTGGGAAAAAATACAAGAAACAACTGTCTTGAGAATTTGGACAATAGACAGAGTAGGACTGTAATCCATGAGAGAAGGCAAATCAATGAGGTAACTAACATCTATTGTGGACTCAGTTTATTGCCTGGAGACAGTTTCCTGGCGGCAGTATAAGGAGTAGAAACCAGAATGGACTCTGAAAATTGCTTGAGTTGAAAAGACAGAGATTGAAGTTCAGGAAGACTTTGGAAGTTAGAATTTGTGGGGCAAAGCGTTGGAGAGGAGACAAGGTGAGGTTCCAAAGACCTTCAGTGTGGTTCCTGCAGGTTGTTAGCTGATACGTGCATGCATGTCTTTTCCAAGACTTGGAAAAGAACCACCAGAAAGCAGTAGACAGAACAATTCCCAGAACTTACACAGGGCTGAAAATAATTTGCATTCCTAGTACCTAGGATAGAGAAATCTTATAATACCTGAGGATCTGGGTAGAGTCCTCAGAAGGATCATACCTTTAGTAGAGCAGCTAATTCAGCATTAAAGGAGGCTCTGGACCCACTCTAATAAAGTTTAAAAGGAATCTTCAAGAGGATAAACTGTTGTTGAAGAAATTTCAGTGCATGCCAGCACAAAGACAAAACACTTTTTAGTGGAATACATCAAAATCTATCATTCAACAATGTAATGTTTGCAGTGCCCAGTATCGAATTAATAATTTCCAAGTATGCAAAGAAACAGGAAGCTAGGACCCTTAACCCATGGCCGGGGGTGAGGATAAACAATAGAAACAGGCAGAAATAACAAAGATGGTGGAATTAGCAAACAAGGATCTTAAAACAACTAATATAAATATATTCAGGAATGTAAACAAAATTACAATGAAAAATGAAGGATATAAAAAAGACCAAAAGTGAATCCGTAGACATGAAAAACGCAGTATCTGAAATGAAAAACAGCAGCTAGACATTAAAGAATTAAAGATCAGTGAACTTGATTTAGCAATAGATACAATCCAAAGTAGAGCACAGAGAGAAAAAAAAAAGACTGAAAATTAAATAAAGTTTCAGTAATCTGTGGGTCGGTAACATAAGAGAGAAGGGAGGAAGGGAACACAAAAAGTATTTGAAAATGTAGTGGCTGGAAATTTTCCAGATTTGAAGAAAACAGTATTTCTGCAGACCCAAGCAGCCCCAAGACTTAAGCAGCCAGAAGAAATGAAAAAAAAAATTAGATAGACAAAGGTAAGAGATAATAACAGACAACTGTAAGAACTAGAAAATAATGGAATGACATCATTAAAGTGCTAAAAGGAATTTCTAAAAAGCTGTCAATATAAAATTCTATACTCAGCAAAAAAGTCTTTCAAAAATAAAAGCAAAGTAAAGACTTTTTTTTCAAGCAATCAAGATGTTGAGGAATTTGTTGCCAGCAGACCTGAACTACACTAAATGTAAAAGGAAGTTCCTTCGGCAGAAATTAACAATTAATAGATGGAACTTTCAGTCTACAAAAAAGAATGTAAATATAGAAGACTTTTATTTTCTCAAAACAGTAGTGGTGGATTGTGGGGTTTGTAAAATATGTAGAAATAAAAATAGGACAGAAGCACAAAGGGTGGGAGAACTATTCTGTCGTAATATTCTTATGTTATATATGAAGTTATTTGCAGATAACTGTAAATAAATATGTTACAAATCCTAGAAGAACCACTGGGAAATAAAACACAGCTTATGGTTAATAAACTAACAGTGGAGAGAACATGAAATCAAAAGTATTTAATCTAAAAGAAGTCGAAAATGAAGAAAAATACACAGAGAACAATTAAGACAAATAAAAAGCAAATTACAAAAGAGGGGAATTACACTCAACCAAGTAGATCAGATGTTGGCAAAGTATGCACCATGGGCGAGATTTGGTTCACAGCCTGTTTTTGTATGGCCTGTGGGCTAGAAATGATTTTTACATTTTCTTACATTGTGGAAAAATATGCATAACATAGAATTTTCCATTTTAAGTGTACAGTTCATTGACACTAATAAATTACATTTTTGTACAACCATCACCACCACCCATACATCTTCATCTTCCCAAACTGAAATGTTGTACCCATTGAACTGTATCTTCTGTTCCCCACTTCCCTGGGACCCCGCCAAGCATCATTATTCTTTATATCTCTGTAAATTTGACAAAGTAACTCATATAAGTGGATTCATACAATATTTATATTTTTGTTTGGCTTATTTTAGTTAGCATAATGTTTTCAGGAGTCATTCATGTTGTAGCATGTGTCAGAATTTCATTCATTTTTATGGCTAGCCTATTTTATTTGTATACCAGATATACAGTTATAAATCACTATAAAACACAATGAATATAGGAAAATATTTACTATATGGTCTGTTACAGAAAGTTTGTCAGTCTCTGATACAGATAATTAAACTAAATGTAAATGGTTAAATATGCCAGTTATAAGACATAGCTTGTCAGATGAGATTTAAAAAACAAAAACAAGACTACAAATTTATACTGTGTATGAGAAACCTAATTTAAATATAAAGGCATAGATAATTTAAGTTAAATGATTAAAAAACATGATTTACCATGCAAACATAAATTCAAGGAAAGCTGAGATAGCTATATTAATATCAGACAAAGAAGACAAGATTATTAACCAGGAATAAAGAGATGTTTTCATGGTAAAGGTTAATTCATCAAGAAGACATATTCCAAATAAAAGTTTCAATAAAATTGAAGCAAAGGAGAAATATAGACATTCACAATTATATTTAGATTTTAATACTTCTCTCTTGAAAAGGAGAGTAGAAAATAAGGATACAGAAGATTTTAGCAACAGAATCAACCAACTCTTCTAATTGATATTGACAAAACACTCCACTCAATAGTAGAATATACACTTTTTTCAAGTGTGAATAAACATTCTCCAAGAAACACCATATCATGAGCCATTTTTTAAAAAAAGTCATTAAATGGGAAGAGTATTGAAGTCTCAAGGATTATGTTCTCTGTCCACAGTGGAATTAAGTTAGAGATCAATTATAGTAAGACACCTAGAAAATGTGTAAATATTTGGCCATTAAATAAAAAGAACTCCTGAATAATGGCCAAAGAAGCAGTCACAAGGGAAATTAGACAGTTTTCTTTTTTTTTTACTGAATGAAGATAAAAGTACAACAATCAATATTTGTGGGGTTCAGCTATAAGCAGCTCTCAGGCAGAAATTTATAACATTAATTGCTTATAGTAGAAAGTGAGAAAGGTTGAGAATTAGTCATAAACTAAGAAATAGTTTAGTAAATTACAAAACAATAAGCATAAGAAAAGAAACAAAGAATGGAAATCAATGAGGTAAGGAAATGTAAAACAAAATAGGAAATCAATGAAACCAAAAGCTGGAAAATTAATAACATTTATAAGTTTCTACATATATTGGCCAGGAAAAAAGAGAAAAGACATAAATGATCATCAAGAATAAAAATAGGTACATCATTGTGGATCCTGTGGACTTTAAGAGCAGTGGTCTCCAACCTTTTTGGCATCAGCGACTGGTGCTTCTATGAGAACCTAATGCCGGATGATCCGAGGTGGAGCTGAGGCGGTGATGCTAGCGCTGGGGAGCGGCTGCAAATGCAGATGAAGCTTCGCTCATTTGCTTCTTGCTGTGCAGCCCAGTTCCTAACAGGCTACAGACCGGTACCGGTCCATGGCCCAGGGTTGGGGACCCCTGATTAAGAGGATTAAAAGAAAATATCATGGATAATTTTATGCCAGTAAATTTTACCTAATGAAATAGATAATTTTTTTGATAGACATAAATGACCAAACCTCACTCAAGAGGAGAGGTAATTTCAAGTGCCTTGTATTTGTAGTTAAAAGCCCTTCCATGACGTCTGTTTTGAGCATGGCAGAGGGAATGCAGTTAGCATTAATATGATGGCCAGGTAGAGAGAGGGCAAGGGGAGGAAGGGAGCAATTGGGGGGATTATTTTATGAACTAAATAAATGTCTAACCAATGTATTGTATACTTGAGTATTTTAAATAAATAAATTTAAAGAAAAGAAAAACCTTCCACAGAGAAGACTTTGGATCAAGATAGCTTCATTGATGAATTCTACTAAACCTATTTAAGAAGGAAATATTTCCAATTCAGTACAAACTTGGGGGGGAAAAGGAGGGAAATTTTCCAAGCCATTTTATGAGGTTAGAATTACCCAGACAGCAAAAACAGATAAGGACAAGAAGAGTGGGGGGGAAAGACCAGGGTTGCTCATGTACCTAAGTGCAAAATCCTTTTAGAATATTAGCAAATTAAATCCTACAATATAAAAGTAATTTATGGCCAAGTGGGATTCATCCTAGGAATGCAGATTTAGTTTAACATTGGCAAGTCAGTCGTGCATTTTTCCACATAACAGAATAAAGTAGGAAATCATATAATCATCCACTCACCTAGATGGAGAAATACATTTGACAAAATTGAGTTTCCATGCATTATAAAACCTTTCTGCAGACTTTCTCAATCTGTGAGAAAGAAATACAACAAAGAAATACAAAGAAATCACAAAGTTAACATGTGAAATATTGAATGCTTTGTTGTAAAATCTGGAATATGGAAAGTTTCACCCTCACTACTTTTATTCAGTGTTTTTTAAATCAATGGTCTAGCTATTACAATAAGACAAGAATGAGAAAAGTTATAGAAATTGGAAAGGAAAAAGTCAAACTATATTTGCAGATGACACCATTATCTGTAGAAATTTTAAGAAATCAACAAGGAATTTTTAGGACAACAGGTGAATGTACAGATACCAAATGTATTTCTGTATATTAGCAAAAACAGTTGAAAAGTATAGTTTTAAAACCATATCATTTATAGTATTATTATAAAACAGAATACTTAGGAATAAGAACAATAAAGACCTTTACACTGAAAACTTGAAAACATTATTGATAGAACATAGAGAAGCTTTAAATGTAGTGGGGTACGATGTTCAGTGATTAGAAGACTCAACATTGTTAAGATGTCTAATCTCCTCAAATTGGTCTATGGATTGGATATGACCCTAGTTAATTCTAGCATGCTTTTTTTCCCCAGTAACATGTGACAGGCTAAAATATGGAAATCAAAGGGGGCATAAAATAGGCAAAAACAGTTGTAGAAAAGAACAAAGTTTAAAGGACATGCTTATACTACATGATTTCAGGATTTAGTGTATAGCTACAGTAATCAATAAAGTGCTATTGGCGCAAAGCTAGAGATATAGATCAATGAAACAGAAGAGAAAATTTAGAAAGCAGCCTTACACATGTGTGACAATTACTTTCACCAAGATGCCCAATTAGGAAAAAAAAGTCTCTTGATAAGTGGTGCTGGAACACTGGATGGCCATATTGAAAGATAATAAGTTTCAAACCTTGCCTTACACCTGTGCAAAAATTCTAGATGGATCATGAACCTAAATGTAAAAGCTAATGCATAATTACGAGGACAAGACAGAAAATCTTTGTGACTTTGAGTTAGTAATGATTTTATTAATAGGAATTAAAGCACATGAGTCATAAAAGAAATCTGAAATGACTGTGACTACATTAAAATCAAAAACTTGCTCTTCCAAAGACACTATTAAGAAAATGAAAAGGGAAGCCACAGGCTTAATACACATCTTATAAAGGACTAGGACCAGATTATATAAAGAACTCTTACAAGTCAATAATAAACAACCTGATATAAAATGTTCAAGAATTGAATGATGCATCACTGTAGAAGATATATGAATGACCAATAAACTCATGGAAAGAGGCTCAAATCATTAGTCATTTAGAGAAATGCAAACTAAAACCACAATGAGATACCACTACACAGCCTTGGTGAAAATTTTAAAAACTGGCAGTCCCAAACTTGGTGAAGATGTGAAACAAATGGAATTCTTATACGTTGCAAGTTTGAATGCAGAAAGGTATAACCACCTGGAAAGCAGTTTGAAAGGATAAATTATATGCCTGCAACAGAAAACAACTTAATAAAAGGTAAGACACTTCTGATAGATTCAGTGACATAGTTGAATTGCAGAAGCATTTACAGGAAGTAAAAGATGCCAAACCCAAAAGAGTATGTACTGCATTATTCTATTTATATGAAATTCTATAAAAGGCGTAACTGTTGGAGAGAAAGCATATCAGTGGTTGGCCTGTGGTTGGACTTCTGGGAGACAGAGGGACATAAAGGAAATAATGGAGGATGGAGATGGTCCTATCTCCTTTGTGGTGGTGGTTATAGGACTATACACGTCAAAATACATGCAGATGGGGGGATTTTATTGTCTAAAAATTATACCACAATAAAGTATATTTAAAAAGTAGAGGATTTAATTGGGGTGCTCTAAGCAGCCATCACAGGAAGGCACTCTGAATTCCCAGCACAGTTCTTCTCCAGCACTGATCGGCCTCTAATATCTCCGTGTTCCTGCTACCTAGTGAGCCTTGGGTGCTTTGACATGTACAGCCAGCTCTTGGAACGGACTCATGGGAGCCCACTACACAGACGTTTGAGGCCACCTTTTCTTCAAAGTTGCTGCTTATATTTTGTCCAGTTTTATGCTTGCTTACAGCATGAGGGCTAACTCGATGCCAGTTACTCATGCATGAAAGTAGAAATCTCTTGATATTATTTCTAATCATGTATTAACATTTTCTTCAGGTAAGATCGAGTAGTATTGAACAGAGAAAAAATGAGAAACAAAAATATTGATAGAAATTCGCATTGTAATTTTGGGCAGGTGTCCTTTCAAAATTCAACTATGAGTTTTATCCGGAGTTTTGTATTTTTAATATAGTTGAACAAAATTAACAGAAGAAATCCCACTGATCACTGTTGATATTGAGTTGTCCTTATATTATTTTAATGGTGATAAAATATGTATTGTTAATTTAATCCTAAGATTTTTCTCATTTGATTCTGTAAGGTTTTGTGAGGAATACCAGTCATCTTTTTTTATTTTCAAAAACTGCTGTGTTTTTTAGGATGATTCAGTGAATTGATAGCAATAAATTTAAAATATCTGTTCTAAATATTTAAAATAGAGTTAGCCTTGTAACAGGAGCAATAGTAGGTATTTCCTTTATGTCATCTCATTTAATTGTTTAGGCAATTTTGTGAGTACAACTTCCTAATATCTCCTGAAAGAAATCCTAAATCATTTTCAGATTCAGATTTATATGACCTAATCATTATTTTAACTCCTCCTGTTGACCTTTTCACATTTGTTTTGGAAGGAAGTTTTTTAAATGATGTTTTTCTTATTCTCTTTTCCACATTGCCTTATTTCTGTGATATGCTTTAATTAGAAGAGTTCTAAAATATTGGGTAACTTGTAACATCTCTTAACATAGCTGCTTTTTCATTTCTTTCAAGTTGAAACAAAAAATAGAGTTTGAGTTCATGGTCCGTGATTCCAGGTTTTACTGCTCTGCCAGTCATGTTTGGCTCATACTGAAGAAATAACTTGCGCAACAATGATTTTGCCCTTTATTCTACAAAGTTTTTTTTTTTTTTTTAAGTGATGCTGTGTTTCAGGCTTCGAGTTGCTAGGCACTGAAGACACAAAGGTAAAAAGAGACAGTACCTGCTCTTCTCAGGGAGCTCACTGTTCATAACATCTGAACAAATAATTGCAGGGTAAATGATGGAAGCAGTGTGTGTAGAAATACTTAGTAGAAACACTTAGCCCAATGCGCATGCAGATGTGCTCGTGTTTGGGGGAGGGCGATGAATACAACCAGGAAGGAATAGGAGAGAAGATGCCTTTGAAATTTTTCAGAGGGAACAACTAAACTGAACCTTGAAGGACAAAATGTGAAATTCTCTAAATAAAAGGGAGGAGGAAGTGAAGGTTATCCCAGACAGAGAAGCATGTACCAAAGGTAGCACAAAGGAGCATAGCACACTGAGGACACGGCTAGACTATTTCCATGACTGGGTTGAGGGATGTAAAGGTTTCAGGAAGGCACAGGGCTGAGCAGTGAAGCTGGAGCAGTATGCAGGAGCTAGGTTCCTGGGGGGATTTTGGAGCATGCTAAAAATCGTGGAGAATGTCATCCTGAAAGGGATGCGTGGGCATTTAGTGATTATAGAACTGGTCCTGTAGTACTATCATCCTGTAAGATAAGAACAAAATATTTACCTTCAAGACCTGAGCAAGGCTAAGTCTGCTTCTGGGTAGAGTTAAGGATGCAGGTTTTAACATTGTATGAACACAATTGGAGAAATGAACATCATGAACTAGCCAATTATATTAACCCGTGCTTAATTACAGAGCACCTAGTTCCAGAGCACATTCACAAAACACAGCACATCATCATCATCATGTCGTCTGGAGTGAGTTTGAATTAGAACCTGACAATTATGTGATAGTGAAACATCTGGAAAATCTTTTGATTAAAGATTAATATGATTAAGGATAGGATTAGAGATTCATTTGGACAAGTCGTGCTAAGCTCAATTGTGAAATTCTTTGATGCTAGTCCTAGAACGAATAGAAAAGTTAAAGTTAAATGTTTGTATTTTTTCAGCTGCTATTAAATAACAGGAATTCAACCTAAGGAGCAAAGCCAAGTAGAGTAATGCAGTTGTTACAAGATTTAGAAACTTTTTCAATCTGGAAGAATTAGATTTAGAATATGTGAGGTTAGATTTTAGAAATCATAGTATTTGATGCATTTTGTATTTTAAATTGTAGGATATGAAAACATTTTTAGGCCCTAGAGCCATTCTAGGTGATACTTGACCTTCTCCTCTTAATTCCTTACATCCAACCAGACTGTCGGCAACCCAGCAATTGAGACCAACTTTTATTCTAAGAAAAGTTGAAAACCAAATGGATTACTAAGAATTCTATCCACTGAGGTTTTCCTTCACTATGTCTTTCAGGGCTACCTCTGAAAGGATTATAGTATCAGAACATTTCACTTCTGCTGGTAGATTTGGCTTTTCACTAGACATAAGTTTTAACCCTCAGTTAACTAGTCATAGTGTACTGATGAGGCTGTGTTAGGCAAGATACAACAGGCGTAACTACCTACCTACCTTCAGAGCCTGCTTGGCCCTCACCCAGCACCTGCCAGTCCCTCTCGATGGTGGAACATAGCTTGGCATGCCCAACTTTATAGCCAGATGATCACATGCTGTCCACTTCACAGTGGGCAGCTCGGGTCACATTGTTACCTGGTGTCCCTTAATCCTCCAGTTAGTCTCTGTCTGATACCAGAAGTACGCCAGGAGCTGGTTCTCAAAAACAAACAACTTCATTCCACTTGCTGAATTGAGTACGATCTTTTATCAAAACCTTAGAGTCAAGAAATGAGAAGCAATGAATTATATATTTTTTTTACTCAGAAAACAGACACACAGCATAAGATTGTACTTGGTTAAAGTTGCTAGCTATATGTGGAGTATGGTTTGAATCAGGAGTTATTTCAAACCATCAGAAAAATAAAGCAAGAAAGGTTAGAGTTTCAAGGCATAGTACAAAATAATCAGAACTCTTCTAATAAAGTGGTTGGAGGTGCAAAATATCTTACTGAAAAAATCTAGAGGCTTCCAATGCAATTCTGTTATCAGAGCATCTCAGTGATACTTCTGAGCGTGATGACCTACAAACCAAATAAGGACCATTTGGTTTTCTGGCTCTTAAAGGTCAAGTGTAAAGCTTATTCCATTGTATCCTTGATCATCTGGAGAGACTTATCTTACTCAGGGTGCTGCTTAAAGCTAATAGCTTTTCATTTTACCTTTTAAATGGATCAGAGCTGTATACTCAGACGTGGAATGTGCTGCTTTCAGGGTGCAAAGAGGCCAGCCATTTTGTCTCCTTCTTAGTGGGAGGCAGACAAAGGATAATACATTTTCTTTGACTTTAGGAGGAGTATTCCATCACACCCCTGGATCTCAGGAACTTTGTCGAGGAGGCAAGAGCCTGCATTTGCATAAGATGTGTTCTCAATTCTGTCATACATGTGTATTTACCAAGGTACTTCAGCTCTCAACTCTTCCGGTCCTAATAGCTTGCTGTCCAGCACAGCCGGATCAAGGAGATGCAGTGTGGAATGCAGCCAAGGTCTCTGCAGAGCAAATCGTGGCACAGAACGAGACTATTGTATTGTTTCCCTGTAGCAGAACAATAGAAGTTTCCTGCCCTTGCCCAGTGAAACAACCTGTTACTTTTGTTCTCTGGATTGTTATGAAAGAAATAGCATTTGCTAAGTTAAAGCTGCATATCAAATACCAAGGCAGTCTTCATTTGCTCAGTAAGACTCCATCTGGAGTGGCAACTCCAGTTGAAGTCATCTAATTAAGTTTATGATAATCTGCCATCATTTATCAAGCCTGTTAATTCTTGCAGTGACCACACTAGTGAAGACATTCACCAGACCTGCAGTCCTCAAGTCTCTGACGATAGACTAACCTCTGTGTTTGTCTCATTGTTGGAGGAAGGAGGCTTCGGTGGCTTCCGCTGTCCCTTGCTCTACCACATAACATAGACACGGACTGCTTAGAAAAACAAAGAGTGGGTCTGCCAGTTGCTAAGAGTCTACATTCTAACTGTAAACTCAAGAACTGGAAAAAAAACAGCAGGGTGATTTCTTAGATTTATTCTTAGGTGTTTGATGTTATCTGATGCTGTGATGCGTGAGATTGTTTTTAAATTTCACCCTCTAATTACTCATTGCATGTGTGTAGAAACTGATTTATTTTGGTATTGATCTCATATATAGTGACCTTGCTAAATTTGCTTCTAACTCTAATTTATCTCTAATAAATTATTTGGGTATTTTTGTATCACAATTGTCATCCGAGAGTAATGAGTTTTATTTCTTTCTTGCCAATCCTTTTACATCTTCTTTTCCTCACCTTATTGCACTGTCTAGGACCTCCAGTACATTGTTAAGTAGAAGTGGTGATAACAGGCATCCTTGTCTTATTCCCTATCTCAGAGGTAAAGCTTTCAACATTTATTTCACCGTTAAATATGATGTTTGCTGTAGGATTTTCAGATATACCCTTTATAAGATAAAGGAAATTTTCCTCTATTTCTAGTTTCTGCAGAGATTTTTATCTTGAATGGATAATGAATTTCATAAAATGCTTTTTCCATACATTACAATTATCATATTACTTTTTACCTTTATTCTTTCAATACAGTGGATTAGATGAATTTTCTAATGTTAAATTCTCCTTGCATTTATAGAATAACTTTACATTCCTAGTATAAACCCAAGTCAGTGGTAATGTAGTACTCTGTTTATACGACTCTGGGTTTAGTTTGCTAATATCTTATATAGAATTTCTGTATACATGTTCACAAGAGGGATTGGCTTATTCTTTTCCTGTAAGATATTGTATCAGGCCCTGGTGTCAAGGTTATGAGGACTTCGTGAAATAATTTCAGAAGTGTTTCCTCTTTTTTGTATTATCTGAAATATTTGTATAAGATTGGTGTTTTTTCTTCCTTAAATGGTAAATTCACCATTGAAACTATCTGGGCCTGGAATTTGCTTTGTTGAGAAGGTTTTATACAGGCATTCAATTTCTGAAACAGATATAAGAATATGTAATTTTCCTGTTTCTTCTTGGATTTGTTTTGATAGGTTGTGTTTCTCCTGGAATTTGTCATATCATCTGCTTTTCAAATTTATTTTCAAAAGGTATTAAGATGTCTTTTTTATGGAAATGTATTTTAAAACCATGCACAAAATTAACAAAGGTCGGAAAAACAATTCAATGTCTTTTTTAACCTCTTTAGCCATTTGAGGCTAAGCTGCCCACTGACCTGCTGCTTCCTCCTCAAATGCATTAGTGTTTGCATTTTCTACAAACAAGAATGTTCTCTCAGAACCTATTCATGGTCAATAGTTTTCCTAATAATGTTCATTGTAGCAAAAGGATCCAGTTCAAAATCCTGCTTTACACATATTTGTCACGTCTCTTTAGTCTCCTTCAGTCTAGAGCAGTTCCTCGGTCATTTGATTTTGCAGATCACAAGCCAGGTTCTTTTGGGGATATTTGCGTTTGATATTTCTCCTGATTGGATTCATGTTATGCTCCTTTAGCTAGAATACCACGGAAGTGCTGCTGCATTCCTCTCATTGCATGTTATCAGATGATGCACAATTTTGATGTGTCCCATTATTCATAATGTTTACTTTTATCTCTTCATTGAGGAGGTATCTACTAGGCTTCTGCACTGGAAAGTTACTCTTAGTCATTAATAAGTACTTTGTCAAAGGTAGTTTGCAACTGTGTACATAACCCGTTCCTTAAGATTCTTTCGATTTATTTGTATCTAAATGAACTCATGGTTTTCTCTTTTTCCTGAATGTGTTCTTATCAGTTACCATAATTATTTATTTGGAAGCTTAGATTGTTGGTGGGATTTCGTCAGTGCTAACCGTTCAAGCTGGCTTCTTTGTCCTTTTGACATATCTCCGTCGTTCTTTGCACATGTCCTTACTCTCGACACAATAGGCTTTTCTGAATTTGTCTCATGCTTTCCCTTTTCCAACCCTGAAATTAGCCATTTTTTTTCGTGGAGTTCTCATTCCTTTTAGTGAAGAACAGATTTAGAAGCCAAGCAACAGGCACTGGATATGCTCACTGCTATTGAGGTATTGTTCTTAAACCCTCCCAGTGGACAGAGCTAGGATGCTCTAAATATGTGTGTATCTGTGCACACACATCTATAAATATTTACTTCTACCTATTATTTAAAAACGGAGTTCACACTGATACCTTCAATTCTAACAACACCACAGAGTTTGTTCTAGTTTTTTTCCTTTCCTTAACTATACCTTCGTTCTCCAACACTGCAAGCTGGCTTTCATTAACCTTAATACTATTTGATCAGTCGCCCTCTCTCTGTATGCCTGTCCCCCACCTCATGTGGGTTCTCATATTCCACGCAGACTTTCCCACTCATGCATGTCCTCATGACCCTCATAGCACGGGTCTGACAACCCAGTCCAGCTCAGCCCACACTGGATGTTCCCATCACTATACCTGCACTCAGATTGCCTTCTCGGGGTCTGACGCCACATTCTAGGTTATCCTCACGTGGGGATCCCCTCCCTAGCTTGTGTAGGCTCTGGTTTCCCTACATCAGGCCACCTGTCTGTGTGGATGCTTGCCTCCTTCACCAGGTACACCTCCATGTGGAGGCCCTCCTCAGCCTTCCTGGGCCCTGGCGGTGCACACCAGGCCCCCGTCTGTGGCTCTGATGCTGCATGGCTGTGACTCACACACAAGGTAGATGCTCTTCACCCTGTTAGAGCTCTCTTGCCCCATGCTGGGCTTTCTCACCCAGCTTGGCTCCAGCATGCTGTCGGCTGCCATGTGTGGATGCCCCTTTACCCTGCTCAAGCTCTGGCTGCTCCCCAAAGGGAGGCCCTCCTTACTCCACTTGGGCTCTGACGCTGCATGCTGTGCTGCCCCCGTATTGACTTGGATAGCTTTTCATCTCTTTTGGTCACCAAAATAGCCTAGTGGCCTGCACTGTGTAGGCTTCCCCCACAGGTAGACATCATCCGTATCCCTGTCTCTGACATATGGCTCTGGGCCACGGCAGCTTGTCATGCTACCACCAGTGCAGGCCACCGTCTCCCGATGCCCCACTGAATAGCTGTGGGATTGAGATTTTCAAAAAGGGAAGGACAAAGGGGAAGCTTGCTGTTCTTTTAATGTCTGAAGGATTTGCAGGATAACATTCTTCTGTTTTATTCCTGATATTAATAATTTATGCCATCTCTCTCTTCCTGATCAGTCTCTTCTAGTACTTTACCAATTTTGTTAGTGTTCTCAACAGATTTTATTTTGGTTTGCTGGTTCTCTCCATCATATGCCTGTTTTCTGTTTGACTTCTGCTCTTTATTATTTCATTTATCCTAGTTTCTTTTGTGATTTTTTTTTTCATTGATCCACTGGTTATTTTGAAGTATATTTTAATTTATTATTATTTTATTTAGCTTTTTATAGGTTTTTTTCAATTTCTATTTTTGTTCCTGGTTTCTAGTTTAATTCTGCTGTGGTTAGATAACATCCTTTTTACATTCCAGTTTTGTGTTGAGCCTTAATTTATTGTGCACTAGCAAATCAATTTTGACAAATGTCCACAGACACTTGAACAGGGAATTCTACAAATACATATTCACCATCTTTTTAGAGCTACAGTTCTCAAACTTTGAAAACCACTGTCTTAAAACATAATGTTAAGAATTATAGGTTGTACTCCAGACATGCATGCATCCTGTTTTCCCCACGGTTAGGAGACACTTTGTCTTGTTTTGTAGGTGCTGTGCAGTATGCAGATGGTAAATTAAAATGCTTAAAATATATCTGTGCATGAACCTTTTTATGGATATATCATTTCTGTAAAATAGGGTATGAAAGTACATTGTAAAACAAAGGATAAAGTAATAGTAGGACATCATCATTTTGGTGTTTGATCATCCCACTAGAAATTTCTTCTTAAGGTTTGATGTTTACAGAGTAATTTAACAACTATATTATAAATCGTTACTTTGGAAAACAGTTATTTTTTCAATTTCAGTTAAATTTAAGATCATTCTTAGTTATTACACTGTGTAGACAATATGAAGTAGAGAAAAAAGATTATTTCAAAAGTTTTTCAAAAGGAGAAATCTTAATTGTATCATTTTAATGGAATTTCTATTTGACATACATTTGTACAGAAGTAAAGAAAAGGTGATATTTTTAAAACTTTGAGGATTTATATAATTTCTGTATATGATATATAATTTTATTTCCAAATGATTTACATATTTCAATTTGCAGCTTTAAAATTGTTTCTCTCAAATCCAGAAACGGTAGTGAGGTCTACCCATGGAGCCTACTTAACATCTTTAAATGTCACTAACCCTGTTTTGAGTAAATTGTACCTTAGTCCCTGAAGCACAGTTACACTGAATCTAAACTGTGGCTCAGCTGTGTAAATACCCCAGTTGGCAGGCAGCTAGACAGGAAAAAGTACAGGAGTAAGGTGCAGCATTATTACCAGACAAATTATATTGTGCTGATCCCACATCAAAAGGAAGTTGAGAAAAGGGAAAAGAATTAAAGAAAGAGAAGTTACTTTAATAAAGATGAAAACAAATAAGATGCCCAGATTGAAAGATAAAAAAGGCAGGAACTTGATTATGTTGGTTTTTCTAGCCAACATCCTTTATGCTCCTCTTCCCTGGACCCTATGTGCTTCACACATCTACTTTGTTTACTGATTTATTTATTTTTGCTTTTGATTCATGTGTATTTATTTTTTACTTTTCTTTTTCCAGTTTTATTGAGGTATAATTGGCATGCAGCGAAGTATACAACATAATTATTTGATACATGTATGTATTGCAAAATGATTACCACAGTAAGTTTAATATCAGGCACCTCACATAGTTATATATATATTTTTCTAATAAGAACTCTTAAGATCTCTCTTAGCAACTTTCAGATATACAATTTAGTTAACTCTAGCCACTGTGCTGTATACATTACATTCCCAGGATTTGTTTATCTAGACCTTTATACTTTTTGACAACCTTCACCCATTTCTCCTATCCCCCACACCCACCTCTGTCAATGAGTTCAGTTGCTTTAGATTCCACACATAAGTGACATCATATAGTATTTATCATTTTCTTTTCTCTCTGACTTATTTTGCTTAGCATAATGCCTTCAAGGTCCAACTATGTTGTCACAAATGTCAGGATTTGTTTCTTATGGCTGAATAATTCGTGTGTGTGTGTGTGTGTGTGTGTGTGTGTGTGTGTGTGTGTTTACATGTATCACATTTTCTTTATCCATTCATCTGTCAGTGGACACTTAGGCTGTTTCTATGTTTTGGCTATTATAAATAATGCTGCAATGAACATGCAAGTACAGATGTGTTTTCAAAGTAGTGATTTTGTTTCTTTCAGATAAATATACAGGTGGAATTGCTGGATCATATGGTAGTCTTGTTTTTAGAGGAACCTCCATGCTGTTTTCATGTGGCTTCACCAGTTTACATTCCCACCAACAGTGCACAAGTGTTCTCTATTCTCCACGTCCCAGTCAGCACTTCTCTCTCATCTTTTTGTTAATAGTCATTCTGACAGGTCTGAGACCATATCTCACTGTGGTTTTGATTTGCATTTCCCTGATGATTAGTGATGTTGAGCACCTTTTCACGTACATATTGCGCATTTGAATGTCTTCTTTGGAAAAACTTCTATTTAGTTCCTCTGTACATGTTTAAATCAGATTGTTTGTTTTCTTTGCTTTTGAGTTATGATTGTTTATGTGTTTTGTGCATTAATCCGTTATCTGATATGATTTGCAGATATTTTCTTCCATTAGATAGGTTGTCTTTTCATTTTGTCAATGATTTCCTTTGCTGTAGAGAACTTTTTTAGTTCAGTATAGTTTTACATATTGATTTTTGCTTTCATTGCCCTTGCTTTTGTTGTTAAATTCAAAATATCATTGTCAAGATCAGTGTCAGGGAATTCACCCCCTATGTTTTCTTCTAGGAGTTTTGTGGTCTCAGGTCTTATGTTCAAATCTTCAACCCATTTGAGTTAATTTTTGTGTATGGTGTAAGATAGCAGTCCAGTTTCATTCTTTGCCTGTGGCTGTCCAGTTTTCCCAGCACCATTTATTATAGAGATGGTTCTTCTGCATTGGCTGTTCTTGACTTCTTTGTTGTAAACTAAGTGACCATGTATGTGCAGGTTTATTTCTGGGCTCTCTTCTATTGCTGTATGTGTCTGCTTTTGTGTCAACACCATACTGTTTTGATACAGCTTTTTAATGTACTTTGAAATCAGGAAATGTGATATTTCTAGCTTTGTTCTTTTTCAAGATTGCTTTGGCCATTGGGAGTCTTCTGTAGCTTCCTACTAATTTTAGGATTGTTTTTTCTATTCTGCCACAAATGCCTTTGGAATTTTGGTAGTGATTGCATTGAATCTCTAGATTCAGCTTTTACTATTGAGTATGATATTAGCTGTGGTTTGTCAGGCATGATCTTTATTGTGTTGATGTGTGTTCCCTCTATACACATTTTCTGAGAGTTTTTATCATGAATGGATATTGAATTTGCCAAATGCTTTTTTTGCATCTATTAAGGTGATCATAAGATTTTTCTTCATTTTATTAATGTACAATATCACATGCTGATTGATTTGAGGATGTTGAACCATCCTTGCATACCAATAATAAATCCCACTTGATCATGTTGTATGATTTTTTTAAATGTATTGTTGTAATCAGTTTACTAATATTTTGTTGAAGATTTTTGCATCTGTCTTCATCAAAGATAGCAACCTGTCATTTTCTTGTAGTGTTCTTGTCTGGCTTTGGTATCAGGGTAATGCTGGCCTGGTAAAATGAATTTGGAAGTTTTTCCTTCTTTCTTTCTTTTTTTTTTTTTGGTAAGAATTTGAGAAGGCTTGGTATTAATTCTTCTGTAAATATTTGGTAGAATTCAACAGTGAAGGCATCTGGTCCTGGACTTTTATTTGTTAGCAGATGTTTAATTACTGAGTTAAACTCCTTAGCAGTTATTGGTCTATTTGTGTAGATTTTCTATTTCTGCTGGATTCAGTCTTAGTAGGTTGTCTGTTTCTAGAAATTTATCCATTTCCTCTAGGTGGTCCAGTTTGTTGGCATCTAATTGTTCATAGTAGTCTTTTATGGCTCTTTGTATTTGTGATATCAGTTGTAATATCTTCTATTTCATTTCTAATTTTGTTTATGAGTCTTCTCCCATTTTTTCTTGGTGAGTGGCATCTACTCTTTTCTATATAGATATGAATGGCGAAATTAACTCCATCCCAAGCTTTAATTGGATGGCTTCTAATTAATCTAAGCCAATTATGCTAATCCCATTCCCCCTACCAGAAATGGGTTTGGAAATAGACATATGACCCGGTTCTGTCTGTCAAGTAATATCCTGAGAGACTTCTGGGAAAGATCACCTCTCTTGAAGAAATAAAATATAAGTAAAGGCAATAATGGTATGCTGACTCCTAGAACCACTACATTTGAAAAGTTTTTATTAATTTCATGTTTTATTAACAGTAAATATTTATTATCATTTAATTTATAATTCAATAGATGATTAAATATACATTCTTAAGGGAAGGTATTCAAGGGTATTAAACCAAGACCGGTTTAATGATTTAAAAATTACCAATAGAGAATATATTTGGAAACAACAGAAATCCAACTATCAGTTTTTTGTTGCTGAGTTTTTGTTTGTTTGCTTTGGAGGTTTTTGTTTTGTTTTGTTTCTAACAAATAGGGATTTGTCTTGGCACCAAGGAGCTAGGGACCTAATGATATTTCAGACGCCCAGATTCTTGGTTTTTCTGCTTTTCCATCCTTAGCTCTCATCTCCATGCTTGTTATTCCGTGGTTACAAGATGGCTGCTGCACCTCCAGGCAGGAGAATAGGGAAAGGCCAGTGGAACAAAGGGGCATCCCAGATCAGGCTGCCTGCGTTTATCAGAAAACAAGCTTTCCTGGACGCTCCACTCTGAAATCTGGGATATTGTTTTTTATTGGCTATTATTTGCAGGGTATTTATTTAATCTCTCTTCTCTTCTCAAGTGTACCTTTCACTATATGATTTCAGTAACTTCTATTTTTTGCATATATTTTATAAACTGAAGTTAGTATGTCAGACCCACTAGGTAAGACATTTAATTTTCCTTTTTCAAAATTAGGACTTCTGAGCAAATATGCAAATTTGTGCTGATCCTACAAATTAATATTTTTCATTTGAACCAGGTGTCGTAAACATTTTTAAATGAGTTTTATAGTTCTTGTCTTAAGTTTTCTATCTGAGGAAGAACAGAAGACCTATTGAACATTGTAACTCAACTCCATTATAAGAATTACAATATAAGCTACCTTTTTCAGGATCCCTCTTTTGAGAAAGATTCACAGTCCATTAAAAGAAAAACTGAGCAGTGTTTAAATTGAATATCCAGTATGGCATTCAGGATTCTTCTACAAAGACTTAGCTATTCTTACATTGTATACTGAACTCTGTTTCCTTACATCCGCCTCCTGCCCCAAGCTCTGTCCTATTCATAGACGTGTTTATTCTCAGTCATTGAGATAAATCATTGAGGAAAACATTAAAAGGATAATTTAAGAGTAAAAGAAAATGTGGTTTCAAATTAACAGCTGGAGGTGGAGATGCCTGCTGCAGGCAAGGGGGAGCCATACTTCAGAAGGAGTGCGGACGTAGCATAGAATGAGGCAGCGAGTGACCTCCTGATAATGGAGTTGGAGTCAGATGGAATGCAGCCTTCAGCCTTTGCATATCGATGGGGAGTGGGCCTTGATTCACAGTGCACTTCATTTTAGGATTCAGGATCTAGCATAGATGTGGAAAATAGTTTCTGACACTGTTAAGCTGAATGCTAGTATAAGTTCATCTCAGTAATTTAAGAAAATAAACCAAGTTTTTATGTTTGTTTTACCTACTGTATTTTTACCTATTGGGGCTAGAGAGGCCCAGGTCTAAGGGAGCAGATGCAGTACGTATGCTTCAGTATTGTTTTAAAAGGAAAAACTAAATAAATGTGTTATTTCACTAATAATTATCACTCTCCTATTTTTATAGTATATAACAGGATCTATCTTAGTATATGACTTTTATTTTTTCTGATCTTATTGTCCAGTAGGAGAGGAATGGGAAACCAGATTAGTTTATTTCCACATCTGAACTAGGAAAGAAAACTCATAAGTAAATCTAATAGTTACATTGCCACACACTTTTTAATCCATTTTTGAAAAGTTATTTACAGTTATTGTGGACTGTACTGCATGTTGAGGCTAATTGGAAACAGTGACCAGATTCTTAATCATTATCAGGAAACTGCATTCAGAGAATGAGAAGAACACCCCCACTGGATGAATTGCAGCCACCACCATATCAGGATGACAGTGGTTCTCCCCATCTCTCATGTACACCCTCAGAAATTGGGGACAGTAAATGTGAATTTTCCCACTGCAGCAACAGTCCAAGATGCTCATATAACAAGTGCCCAAGTGAAGGAAGCACAGGTCATGAAATAGAAAGTTTTCATAATAAAGGATATGAAGAAGATGTTCCAAGTGACAGCACTGCAGTCCTGAGCCCTGAAGTAAGTAAAAGCACGTAGATTTTTTAAATGAATGTTATTTGGACGATAATTATCCTGTGCTTCTCGACTTGGTTAGAAGATTTTATCTTGTCCTTTGTGGCTTATGGTACCAGTTTCTATCCTAGATATGATCTTTATCCGGCAGACTTATCAGGGGTGTCCCAACCAGTCTTCAGCTCCCCCCACCCACAAAGGAAGATGGGTACCTAAAACTGAGAGCAGCACACGAGATATTGAAAAATGACCTTCCCTCAAGTTTCAACCTCAAGATAGTTGTTTTGTTTTGTTTTGTTTTTTAACATTTTATAGAAAACATTTTGGAATTATTGACCTGTTAATTTGATCTTGAAGTTCTTATTTATGTTTCTGTCTTTTTAAAAGTTATTTTATTTTGGCTATTTTTACTATAGAGAGGCTGCCTATTAATGCTTTACAAGTCTTTCAAAATAACACTTTTGCATTTTCATATCATAGAACATGGAAGAGATAAGTCATGTTCAGCTTTACTAATGAAATTTAAATTCATGGCATCATACATTCAGAGTAGTTGGTTGTGTTTTAAGTTATTTTCTTTTTTGGAGCAAAAATATGAAAATGACAACAAAAATAAGGGTGTTACACTTTTGAAGTCTTTCATGTTCTAAAAAGAATTTATTTTAATCTTTCTATAATGACAAAAACTATAAAAGTTATCTATAGGTTTTCATAAGGTAGTATTTACTTTTAAATTTTATTTACTTTTAGATTACAAATGTTTACAACTTTTGTTCAAGACAGTGTTTCATAAAACTGTAGTGTGTCAGTTTTATTACTAGGTGAATTTTCATTTACTGCCAAAATTAAATAATGGAGGGGGCACTAGGAATAGAATTGCCGTAATTTTAAATCTATCTTACATAATTCTAAAAACACTTTTTATCTTTTTTTCTAATTTTCTACTATTTCTTGTATTATAATATAGTACCTAACTTAGAAGAAAATTCTACATTGGTATTGTAAGTTTAATAAATCAGTATTTTGTGATCTTTCATGTAGACTATTTCTCGGTGTTCTATATCTGAACACATCAGAGGCAGCTGTCTAGTAGATTTGCAGACTACATAGTTAACAAGTTAATGGTGAAGCCTGGGACTCGGAATTAACAATAATAACTATCACCAGTTGTGGCAGAAATTTTGCTGTAAACTTTACATAGCTCGTTTAATTTTAGCAACCTCATCGTCAGGAAGTTATTTCTGTTTTACAAATGAATACATGAAGATTCAAATTGTTAAGCCATTCGCCCAAGTATAAGCAGTTCTTAAATGGTACAACTGTAATTCAAACCCAGGTCTGCCTGACTGCAAAATCAGTGCTCTCAACAACTACACTGTATTGCCCCTCTTGACGTAACTGTGTGGGAAATTACTGTGATGCTTTGGACCCTTCCAGGAACACCACCAGGCAAGCGATCCCAGAGGACTCCCGGGCCAGATTAAGATGCTCAGATTACACTGTGTGAACGCATGTGCACGTGTGTGTGTGCATGCATACGTGTGTTTTAATCTATTTTAAATTAAAAGTGAGAGGATCAAGATGAGGTAGGGTAGCACACTAAGGGTAGGATGCCAGTAGGGACAGGTGGCAGAACCACACTGCATGAATCCTGGTTTACGTAATGCCCATATGTCCCAACTCACTCTTTCTGTTCCATAGCATTCCCCAATCATGGTGGTGTAACAAGAACAAGAGGTGAGATTTGCACAGGTGCCTAGGGCCAAAACCATGAAACTTGTTTTATGGGAGAGAGGCAGAGGCAAGTACACTTGGTCGCTGGTAAAACTTGCCAGTTGGCCTTCTAAATAGCCATAGGTTTTATCTGCATTTCTTAAATAGAACACCTGGGTGACAGGGCTATCAGCCCAGAGATGACATGATTATGTCTTGGGCTTTCCATTTCTTTTCATAGGTAATACATACTCCTTTGTTAGATCATATTTTCTATTTATTCTGTCTTTAACATATCTTACAAGTTAGTGACTTAGTTACTGTCCACATTTAACACATCTTCAGAATTCTGCCTATGTCTCTTATTTCCTTACTCATTATCTGTAGTTAACACAGCCTGTGAGTTTTGCCCATATATCAGAAGCTGCTGACTTGCTATTTATATTAACACTTCTTACGAGTTTCTCTGCCTTGCTTGGTTGTGTGTCTTCTATAGCAAATGCACAGTACATAAATATTTAGGTGCCGATAGCCTATGTTAATATAAAATTCATTCTTGTGCTTTTTTCAAGTTTATTTTACTTTTCACTTTTCCTCTAATAGATATTAATCAGATACAATATTCTTACTGTCCTCTTGATTTAATTCAGGGTATAGCTATCTTAGCGCCTACCCACACACACTGTTGAACTGGGAGAGCACTGCGGGGTCAGAAAGGTTCCAGGGCAAGGAGTTCAGAAACTCTGGTGTTGACCTGTTGCCAGCTGAAGATTATTCAAAACTTTGATTAAGACACCTTGACAAGAAGAGTGGTTTTCTAATTGCCTGTTTGCAGAATATAAATATTAGATCAATCTCCAAAGGTCCCATTCTTTTAACCCAATTCATGAGAATTGTCAGAATGCCCAGGAAAAAAAATTGAGGAGACACCAAGAGAAACAAAATTCAGAAATGGCTGTCTAAAACCTTATGAAAATTTTTATTGCCTTAAAATCTTAGCTGTTGTGACTCTATTTTAGAAAACATTTAATTGAAAAATCAAAGCCATATAATTAATCATCTTTAATTACCATTATGATGTGGCATGCATTAAAACATTTCTCTAAATGTAAATTTTTTTTTACAGAGTAAAAATACATTTATCATGTTTAATCTTATTGCATTGAAAAACAAGTCTTATGAGACTTTGTTCCCTCTCCCAAGTGTTGTTCTTCATTTGTTATCTTTCTTTTTTCCATGTTACCAAGTGAGTCACCAAAGGTAGACATGTAAGGTTTATAAGGTCAAAGTCTTGAGTCTTTTTGTGTTTTTTTTGCTGCATCTCACCTGGCATATGGTAGGTATAATAGTGTACGTGTTAAGCTGCTATACCAAGGAGTCAAATGCAGCAGCTAAAAACCACTAATGATGGTCCAGGGTGAGTAGGTAGCTTTGCTCTACAATATCGTTTGGGCCCCGTTCCTTCTTTTTTTCCCACTCTGCCCTCCCCTAGGGTTGTGTTCTAGTCCACGGGGTCCATGCCGACCCACACACCCTCTGTGTATCTGCTCTTCCGTGGGGACAGCATGGGAGAGCATAAACCTGATCTGGATGTTTCATGCGTAACTTCTGTTTGCCTCCCACTGCCCAGAGCTGAGTCTCACAGTACTATGAGCTATAAGGACATTTTTGAGGTATCGTCTCCTGTGAGACAGTGTGTTTCTGGCTAAACTCAGGTCATTCTTCTGAGAAATGCAAAAACAGGAGACTGGGAGTCAGGAGACGTGACTACTAGCAGGCACTCAATACAGTTCAGAAAAATTTAGAAAATTATAAAATTGGTGTATGTTGGAAAATGAAAAACATTTAAGATTTATTAAAATACTTGAAGGAGCAAGTGGTATAGTTGAAGGGTCAGAGACCTGGGTTTGGCACTGTCAGTCACTCGCTGAAACTCCTGTTCCATTCCATATATTTATACTGGCAGGAATTAGAGACAATTACAGGTAAAATGGGTACAATTTCTTTTAATCTCATAATTAAAATGAACAGTTTTGGCCTTTCTTGGACTTTTGAAGTGTATGTGCTGCCATTTTCAGCAGTAATTAGTATTAGAAATAATATGTAGTTTTAGATTCTGATTAAAAATTAAATAGTATATGTTATGGAAAATAAGTATTTGGCTGCAAATGTTCTAAGGCCTTTGTTTTAAACTCTCATATTTTACATTTCAATTGATTTTTAAGCCTAAATGTGTTTACGTTCTATTACAAATGGGGGCATTTTAGAACAAACTTTGAAAACGGGACCGTTTTTTATTCAAAAGCATAATACTTTTATTTATGTTCTCTTTTTCTCCAGCTAATGTTGAGCTGTCAGTTGCATTGTTTATAATGTTGAAAGTAAAATTTAGTAGTTTCCTACAAAAGAGCAGAGATACGCTTTGAAGTGTATATTTTTGGTTCTCATTATAGAAACTTATCAAACTTTCTCAAAATTGTAATGGTGAACCTCAAATTCTGTGTCTTTCTGATCATTTTTTGAGTTTAACTTACCACTTATACTACCTTGGCCCTGTAAAGTAGCTTCTGATTGTAGTTAACTGTTAATATTATTACTTACTTTACGGTAACAAATCAGAACAGTTTTCACATCATTTTTCTAAAGAATTATCAGGTGTTTTTTTTACATGCTACATTATGATAGAGTTAAAAACTGAAAACGTTCAAATTTGCTTTTCTTAGGACATATCAGCCCAAGGATCATCTTCGCAGCTTCCTAAACCTTTTGATCCTGAGCCAGAAGCTAAGTATGGCACACTGGATGTGACTTTTGACTATGACTCACAAGAACAGAAGCTTCTGGTGACAGTGACAGCTGTCACAGATATCCCAACATATAACAGGACAGGTGGCAACTCATGGCAAGTACACCTTGTTCTTCTCCCTATAAAGAAACAGAGGGCAAAAACCAGCATCCAGAGAGGACCATGCCCCGTCTTCACAGAAACATTCAAATTTAATCATGTCGAATCTGAGATGATTGGAAATTATGCAGTTCGGTTTAGACTGTATGGTGTACATCGCATGAAAAAAGAAAAGATTGTGGGGGAAAAGATTTTTTATTTAACAAAATTGAATCTTCAAGGGAAAATGTCATTACCTGTGATATTGGAACCTTCTTACAGTCATTCTGTGAGTATCTGATCAAATAGCCTTAATACAGTTTGAGTTCATGGTATATAATATGCACTATTTTAAAAAAATCTATCATAAACCCAACAACTTTTTCAGTCTATTTTTTACATAGTAATCATACCTTTACGAAGTTTCTAAGCCCTGGATAGGTAGGTATAATTTTTTTCTCATCTGTAATAGTGGCCCTTGAAGATTATATGATTTATTTTATGTATTTATTTTATCCTGTACAGAGTCTAACCCAATGTCTTAAACATTTTTCCTTTGATAAACATTTATTAGATGATTGACTGTGACATCATCTGAACTCCTTATAGAATTTATTGTTTTCTTTCCATGTTAAAACAAGGTGATAATATTAAGGACTGTCTAGCCCTATATCTTCTGCTGCCTGGGACGTGTTTTTAAGCTTTTAAATGTATAAGCGTAAGTACAAGGTTAGAATCTCATTGAACTCATTCCACGCAGCATTTGCTCTTGAGGCACTTCATTCACAGTAGAGCCATGTCATTTTAGCTAGTGATTGCTCAGAGCAAATAATGAGAAAGTTTAAAAATCATGTTAAGAATGGCAGAATATTCAGTTTGTCTTTTTACGTCTGAAAAATTGCCTGCACTTTTTCCTCTCCTGATAAACTGCCGATATCATTATTTTAGAAAGGCATTTTCTGAAAATGTCAATTCTGAAATTTAACATTATACTAAGTTTTCAACTTTCCCAGTAATGGCTGATATCATCCTACAAACCCAGAGGGACATACTGTATTTACTATCACATTTTGGTCTTAAAATTTTTAAACATTGGAAGTGTTTGTGGCAGACAACTTGTCTCTTTAGTTACATAGGTCCTAAGTAGGAAGAATTTTTCCCAGGAGTTGCACTTAATGAATTACATCAATAGCTATATCCTCACCAGATTTAGATGATTTGGATTAGATTTTGGACTTTGACATAATGAGATTTAGATTCTCCTTTGAACTGATTATATAATAGGATGAGACTTTCAGGAGCCTGGAGCTTGGGTGAATACATTTTACATGTGGGTTGAATGTGACCCATGTAATTCCCTGGTATTACTCCTGTGACTATGTTCTGTTAATAGGGCAAAGGGATTTTGAAGGTGTAATTAAGGTTACTAATCAGTTGACACTAAGGTGATAGATCATCTGCATGGACCTAAACTAATTACATAAACCCTTTAGAAGAAAAGAGGTTTCTCTGATTGGTGGCAGAATAAGTAAATATAAAACATGAGAGGGATTCAGCATGAAGTTCTCTGGTGCTGAGCTGGAGAGGTCTGTGGTAGAAGAAGCTGCGAGCAGCCTCTAGGAGCTGAGAGGGAGGCCTCTAACAGCTCTGACCACCTGCCAGCAAGAATGGAGGGACCTCAGTCCTACAGCTGCAAGAATTTGGCCAACTGAATGAACTTGGAAGAGGAGTCTTCCCGAGATCCTACAGATAAGAGCCCAGCTGAGCCATCCATCCCCTTGAACTCAGCCTTATGAAATTCTTAGCAGAGAACCCAGTTGAACCCACTTAGACTTCTGTACAGAAATCACGAGATTATAAATGGGTATTTTAAAACCTACTAAGTTTGTGGTAACTTGTTACACATCAATAGAAAACTAATATAGCCCACAGGGCTTAAAGTATTACTGTCTAGCCCTTTACAGAAAATGTTTGCTGACCTCTCCTCTAGACAAGTAGGAATTGAAATTGAATATTATATGTACATATGACTTCTTTAGTTGAAGTACGTACTCATATAGTCAGATAACACTCTGTAAGTCTGCTTTCATCTTGGAGGGATATTCTTTACCAATTCATGAAGTTTTCAGTAAATACCATTATAGAACTGTAAACACATGCAAACTAAACCTGCAGGTATTCCCTGTTTGCAACCTAATTACTCTCCTTTTATTCTTTGTAACTACTCCCTTAGCATAGATGTATTAACTTAGAAAAACATAATTTATTTAGAAAATAATCTCTTTGTGAAGAAGAAATATTTGCATAAAGTTCAATTATTTTATTTCATTTTCATCTATTAAATTTATATAAAGTAAAATGGATTTTTAAAATAAAGAACTGGTTTGATCTTTTTAAAAAAATTATCTCTATTCTTATTTCTGTACATATTTATAGAATATCTGCAAAATGTTTACCTAATAACAATTTATGGATGATAAAGTTTAAGGTGATTTTTTTACATATATATTTGTTTACTTCTATATTATTTGGATTATTTATGATAATTGTTTGTTAGTTTAAAGAAAAAATAGAGAGTCAGAAAAGGTCAGGGAATTTGGCCCCTGGTCATTGTGGCGAGGATGAATAAACAGATGTGTTTCTCGCTAGAGGGTAAGCAAAGGGATGAGAGAAAGGACAAGGCCTAATGGAAAACTTAAGTTTTCTTAAGTTCTAATGATAGCATGTACTCAATATGTTCTGAGATGTCTATATTTCATTAAATTTAATTCCATTTTATTGTTGTATGTGCACACATAGAGTTATGGGAAGTGGACATGAGAGTGTATGGGATTGACTCAGGAGCGAGAAGAGAAGGTCCTCAGGAACCCCTATATTTAAAGATTTGAGAAAGAAGAGGTAAGGTAGGAAGAAAGAGGTAGTAAAATAGCACAAAAGCCACACATGAAGTTATGGAGGAAGGTATAATCAGCTTCGTCAAGTGCTGCCAATGGGCCAATAATCTGAGTAGTGAGAACTACCCCTTGCATTTAGGATATGGAGGTAATGGGGAGCATTGGAGAGACTGGTTTTAGTGGGGTAGAGAGGCCAGGATCTGAAATAGAGTGGCAATCATGTAGACAACTTTCCCACCAAGTTTGACTGTGAAAATAGGAAGAGAGAGGGGGACAGTATTTGGAAAGTGGGGATTCAGGAAAGATGTTTTTGAGGTTAAGAGAGACTTGGGCATGCTTAAATACTAATGCAAATGATGTAACAAAAAAATGGAGTGTAAGATGTAGGAGAGTTAATTGAAGAAAGATATGAATTGATGTATCTGGCATGAACAAAGAGCAAAAATGTTTTCAAGGTGTTTATTTAAATTGTGAACCATGAAATCTAAGTGGAATAAAGAGAGAAGCGAAGCTGGAAATGGACTGATAGGAGGAAGAAGAAAGGTCAGTGGACTGAATGCCCAGGGATATCAAAGAACAGCTAGGAGAGGAGTTGAGCAAGAAATGTGGAAAGATGAGGACTGTGTTTTGAAAGGAGAATGTTTTCACCTAATGTGATTTGATGGCCAGGGTCCAGAGTGATGGTAAGAATGGACATCTGAGATAGAATAAAGGTAAAAATCACTGGAGGTAGATAAATTGGTCAAGAGAAGCCAGGTTCTTGGATGGATTATCCACATGGACACTGAAACCACACAAGATGGTGGTAGAAATTGAAATATAAAGGAAAATGGAATCAAAGTCATTATTCTCAAGGAAGGAAGAAGAAAATGTTCAGGGAATGAAGATGAAATGTTCAAGACAGAATGTCTATGAAGACAGGATAACATGAGCCTTAAAAAAAAAAGTCATTTTTTCCTCCGCAATTTTAGAGGAACAACTTTTGAAAAAACAGCAGAGAACTTTGTTTCCTGACCCTGAAGCTTTTCAGGTATGAGGGGAAAATCAGGATGAAAAGTCTCCAGAATGATGTATCTTCAGGGAGAATTGGGTTTCAACGAAAGCAAGATGTTGGGGGTTTTGAAAAGAAACTGGAGTTTATTATAGATCGAGAGTACCAAAAAACATATTGAAAAGATTCTGAAAAGGAGGAGAGTAATGGAAGTTTGTCTTGGTGAAGAAGTACAGAGAACAGAATAAACATTAAAGTAAAAGAAATGGCCAGTATCAGGAATTGGCCTTCATTTTCATGATACCAGAATATCAATGATATTTTGATTGGGATCACATTGAATCTGCAGATTGCTTTAGGTATTGTGGTCATTTTAACAATATGAATCCTTTCAGTTCATGAACATGGTATACTCCTGTTATTTATTCGTGTCTTCTTCAATTTCTTTCTTCAGTGTCACAGTTTTCAGAGTACAGTCTTTCACCTTCTTGATTCAGTTTTTTCCTAGTATTCTTTTTGATGCAGTTGTGAATGGGATTGTTTTCTTAATTGCTCCTTCTGATTGTTGTTAATGTATTGGAACTTGATGGATTTTTATATTAATTTTGTATACTGCTACTTTGTTGAATTCTTTCATTAATTTTTGGTGGGTTCTTTAGTTTTCTATAAATAGTATGTCATCTGCAAATAGTGACAGTTTTACTTCTTCCTTTTTGATTTGGATGCCTTTTATTTCTTGCTTGATTGCTCTGGCTAGGACTTCCTATACTATATTGAATGTAGTGGTGAGAATGGGCATCTAGATGTCAATACCAATCATAAATTTGAGTCTATTAGAATCTCAGATTTTTTAAAAATCTGATTTAAATTCCACCTTTATAGAAATTTGTTTGATTATTTCTAATATAACTTAAAATAGTTGATCTTATCTATCTTTGTATACCAAATTTTTAGTACCGATAATTGCTGTATACATGTTGATTAGGTAGATGGGTGAGTGAGTGCATATGATACAATACATGTTATTTCTGAGTTATTGCTTCTTGTGCTTGTTTTTGCAGCTAGTCTTTTTTTCTTTCTGTCAAACTTGTTTTACGTCTTTTTTTCTAGATTTTAAACACTTTGAGAATAGAGACTGTGTTTTACTTATATGGTATTTTTCATAGAACCTAGAACATAGATGTTCAGTGAACACTTGTTAAATTGATTCATCAGCATGTTCAGATAAACTTGATCATTTAAAAATTTTTTTCACCAGTTTCTTTTTGCATTTTTAAAAATTTTATTAGTTTCAAGTATACAGTGCACTGGTTAGACATTTATATAGTTCATAAAATGATCCCTCTAATTGCTCTTTCTCTCCTCTGGCTCTCCACCTAGCCGTTACATTAATGCTAACTGCATTCCCTATGCTGTGCTCCCCATCCCCATGACCATCTATCAACTACTAATTTGTACTTCTTTAACCCTTCACCCCATTCTCCCAACCCCTCAACATCCCTCCCCTCTGGCCATCCCCAGATTGTCTTCTATATTAGTGGATCTGTTTTTGATTAGTTTGTTCTTTTTGTTCCTTAGATTCCACATATATGTGACATCATATAGCATTTATCTTTCTCTGTCTGACTTTTTTCACTCAGCATAGTAACCTCAGGTCCATCCATGTTGTTGTAAATGGTAGGGTTTCATTTTTTTAATGGCTGAGTAATATTCTATTGTATATATGAACTCCAACTTTATTATCCAGTCATCTGTTGATGGCCATTTAAGTTGTTTCCATATCTTGGCTATTGTAAATTGTGCTGCCATGAACATAGGGGTGCATAGATCTTTATGAAATATTGTTTTGGTTTTCATTTCAAATTCTTACTAAGTTTCACATAACATTATTATGTGATAGGTACCAGTATCTTTAAAATAACCCTATTAGGAATCTTTTATGACCAAGAATCAAGTAAGTATGGATTTCAAGGTAATTGAATAGGAACCCATCAGGAATCATTTTATTTTTAAATAGTAATTGATTAATTAGGGACATATGTGCTTATATAATTTCTCATTCAAGACTATAATGCCACAACTTCTTAAGAATGATCAAGTTCTTCAAAACTTACTCATCTTCTTTTAATTACTTGTAATTTCAGCATTTAATTTCTAAAATCCCTATATCTCAAAAATATCCTATCTTTATGTTAATAGGCTGAATTAATTTAGTTTGATATTTGTACTGTTTTATTTTTAAGAGAGGTAAGTTATTATTTTTATCTACAATTGAAACATACATCCCTCTAAAAGTCTTACTTTAGGCTATGTTATTCACAAATGCCTTTAAAAACTTAGTATTCACTGAAATTAACATACTACCATTATCAATAAAAATCCACATTTTCTAAATGTAGATTACACTTCATCATAAAGCAATTTAAAATAAATACTTCTTGATAAACTAATGATCACAGTTAAAAATTACATGAAGGAGAAGACTGCACGTGTGCAATCTAGTTCCCTAGATGACAACAGTAATATGAGTCATGGCTCTCGTTAGTGTAAAACCAGTTACAGACCCATTTAGAGACAGTTATTCAAAGAGAAATGAAGTGAGGATATGTTATTAGTAGAGAGGAGTAACTAGTCTCACAAGAAGACTTATTATCAGATAAATCTTTCAGTGAAAGGGAGAAGCTAAATTAGCCTAAAAGGAAGTTTTTATTTGAATTAGATTCTTAGTTCACAAGATAAAAAGAAGTCAACTTGAAATGTTAAGTCTGAAAAAATTTTGAAAATGCGGGAAAAATGAGCAAAATAAAGTTTTTGTGATTAAAACTTTTTTTTTCATATTTAGTGTATGGACTAGAAAACATCAAGGAACCTACCAAGATTTATTTAGTTCAACTGCCCAGCCGCTTAAACTGTAGGCCACCAAGGACCACTGTACACCTCATTCTCGTTTTGTGTGTAATACTTTTTCAAAAACAAACAAGAAAATTAAAGAATAAACCTAAAGTACAGGTATTATTTTTCTATTCTGCTATATTTTATTTTATGCTGTTAACTTTTCCAAGATATTGATTTCAGTTGGTTATAATAGTAACGAGAGAGATGAACAAAAACTTTACAGAAAGTACTATTTGATCATTTTAGACTGGAGTAAAGATTATGACAGGTAAATCTTGGTCCAAGTAAGCAGCCTATCCTATAATTAAGGACACTCTAAAATGTATCAAATAGAGCAAGTCGGGATAAAATAATGTTTTTTACAGAAACATCATAGGGAGATATATAACATTCAAATTCTAAACATTGACTGCTATTTAAAAGTTATTCCTTGGAAGATTTTTAATGAACAATAACATTGAATGAGATTGTTCTTGAGGCGTACCCTTTACAATAAGAGAAATAGCAAAGAGAAACAACATTTTCTTTTTTCTTGTCATTTTTTCCCCATCATGTTTATGTTAAATAGCAGGGGTTTTCACATTTAAAGTCTTGAAGATAATTTAAAATAAATTCTTCAATGAAGAATTATTAAAGTAGTACTAGTTTTGAAAAATGGTAGATATGAAAATGTATTTTATCAGAATATGTTTTATAAACCAACCAACAGTAATGATATTGCGTCTGCCCTTTACACCTGAATTAGTAATATCTGCCATGACATATTTTGAGGTTGACAGGGTTTAATGTTACTTTTTCAGAGTAACGCCTATTTAGTTATGCAGTGAGAATTTGAAGAGAACTGATAAATACTAATTACAAAAATTATTTTTTTTTTTAGATAACTTGAAATTTAGAAAAGACAGTTTTACATGTGATGCACTGTGTTCTTATGGTAGTCTGTGAGCTTAAGAAATACTGAAAACAGAACATTGTAAATAGGTAAAATATATCTGTAAAAACAAGGACAAGCCTAGGACAAAGGAACTTAATTTTTAAAAATTAAAGTTAAGGAAATTTATTAATGAGGTTTTAGTCTCATCTTCACTTTGTTCTATGGATGCTATAGAGACATGTGATGAGCCAGAAAAAAATACCTGTTTGAAAGTTACATTTTGTTTTACTCTATTCAAGGTGAAGAATAATTCTGATAATAAAACAAGTGTACGTGATAACCCTTTATATGAATTCCTGATGCTGTTTATGTTAAGCGGTAGAGTTAAGTGATTTCTGTGACTGAAAATGAGCATAGCCCTGCAAGTGTGCTCGTTCACTCCCAGGAGCTCCTGTCTTAGCAAAATACATTTTTAGGTGTTGAGCATGCAGAGATGTTTTGCTGAAAAGGCTAATTCTCTATAGTACGTACACTTCTTAGTAATTGGGATACTAATGACACCTGGCCTGAGGACATCAGGTCCTTGAATAATGCCGTTTCGTTTAGCATCATTTTGTTATAGCATTGATAAGATACTCTAGAAACTTAACTCTTGCTTATATCAATTAACCTGTGGTAAAATTGGTTTTGTTATATGTTGTTTGACTTAAAGTCTCAGAATCTGTCAACAGTTTTAAAAGTGAGGACTTACTGTACTTCACAAGCTCATGATGATTAAATGTGATAAGGGATGTGAAATCTTTGTAGAATAGAAATATTGTTACCTGAATAAAAATAGGTATCCTTAATTTAATTTGAATTATTCTACCATGATTTATTATTTTATAGTATAAAGATATTTTCTAATCTTAAAAAATATAATTTTTCTCTTACCTCACAGAATTGTTTACATAGGCTTACCTATTTATAATCTTATCTATTTACAATGTTCTTTTTATAATCTGTCACTGGGGCAACTGATGCTTAGAATGGTACTAATTACATTTTTTCTAGTAGAAAAAGCTAGGACGCTTATATTAACAGATTTAGTAAGTGGCACACATAGATTTTTAATTATCTAATGTCAAAATAAAATTATATAACATACGATCAAAGTTATATATCTGTTAATATTCTACATAAAAATGAAAGTGAACTACAACTTTAATTTGGCTTATTTTTAAAGGAACACGATACCATTTAGTTCATGAAGAACAGCATATAGTGAAAGTACAGTTTTCATATCAGGCGATTATTTGGGGAGTGTATTTTTTCTTAAAAGGAAAGCTGATATTGTTCCTTACGTCATATTCAAGTTATAAAAATGGTTTCTTTATACCAACTCACTTGTGATTTGTCATAAAAGATTAAGTAATTACTAGATAATGGAAACTACAATTTTAATGCTGAAAGCATTAGACTTTCACAACCAAGTTTATATTTGTATTTGGGAGCGTTGCTGTAGCATTGAGGTTAGGAATATCTATAGTCCCTGCTTTCACCTCTTGATTTCCTGCTTCTTCTTAACTGTTGGTTCTTGAGTACATAATCAACCTCTCTGTTCATTTTCTTTATTTGTAAAAGGGGATGAAACAGTAATAGCTGCCCCATAAAATTTTTGTGAATGTTAAAGGAGATAATCCATGTAAACAATTTGGAATGTCTCTGGCACAGAATAGGAACTTGGTAAATATTAACTAATGTTGTTTATTTGGTCTTATTTATGTGTGAATAAATTTAGTGTTCTAAAGTCATCTTAGGTGCTACTCCATAAGTAATAATTACTACAATGTGATTTTTAGGTTTCAAAATTGAAGGAACATAGCAATCTGGAAAAGAGAGCAAAAGCATTTAATCCAACAGTACAAAAAGTGTTTATTCCAGCAATATAGGCAGCTAGTAAAATAACTTTTTTTAGGAACCAAATATAATTCAGGCCTTGAATGTTTTTACAATTTAACTTTATAGAAATATATTTCGAGTAATATTAAGAAGTCTGAATTATAAATATTCTTTTATTAGTTTCAAGTATACAGTACATTGGTTATAAATAACTAACCAATGTGTACTGTATACTTGAAACTATTAAGGTAGTATAGTTTTATTATTATTTTCAGGAATAGAGAATAACTCATGTTAGCAAAGTGTATCCGGCAGCTTAGGCTAGGTTATTCTGAGATAACAGCCTTGAAACTTTTAATGGCTTATAAACAACAAAGATTTCTTTTTACTTGCGGTGCATGTCCACTGTGGATCTGTTCCACGTTGTCTTCTCTCTGGGATTCAGCCTGATAGTGGAGGTTCCTTCTGAAACTTTGCTGGTCATCAGACAGAGGATGTAGCAAACTCATCCTTCTCTTTTACAGTTTCAGCCCAAAATTGACATGTGCCACTTCCACTGACATTTCACTGTCTAAAGCAGGTTGGCAAACTTTTTCTATGTAGTGTGAGAGTTGATTTTTGGGGTGAGGAGGGCTTTGCAGGCCAAATATGGTCTCCGTCTTGTATTCCTTTTTTTTTTTTCTCCTATTTTAGTACCTTTCCCCCACCCTCAATATAAAACCATTCTTGGCTGTTCTAAAAAAAACAAGCCACAAGTAGCATTCAGTTTGGGTGTGTAGTTTGCTGACTTGTGGTCTAAAGCAAGTCATGTGATGTCAACAGTGAGGGGCAGTGAATAATTGTGAAGAAGATTCCATACAGAGAATCAGCTAAGACTAATATCTGTAGATTAACACTAATTGTAATTTGCACAGCAGTAGTTTGTAAGTAAGGTTTTGTTTTTATAATGTAAAAATTTGCTCTCTTGGAGCGAACATTCTTTTTTAAATCATATTCAAGTCATAAATTTGCATAGCAAAGTCTTTTCTAAATATTTAGCCTTGTCTAGGGATCACAATTTCACAATCCAGGTACTTAATTTATAAAAATATTATTGGACTTTAAAAACTTAGATATATAACAAGTCAGTACAGATTAAACAAGTTTGCCTGAACTGGCACTACCAGTAGAAAATGCAAGGAATGATTTGTTTATCTTTACAATTAAAGATAGTGTATTAACCACATGCATTTATTTCCTCCTCTTTTTGGAACGAGGGCATTAGCAGATGTGAGAGATCGGTTTCTGGAAGACAGCGTGGACGGACGGTGGCACCTGATTCAGAATGGAGGGAAGCTAATAAAAAGTGCTCACAGAAAAAGGAGAGAAATGCTCTGACCTGCAGGACCATACATACTTCCAGGTCCTGTGGAGGACAGCGTGAGTTAGGGTTAAAAGTGAGAGTCACTAGAAGTCTAGCTGTTGTATATCCATCTAGCAGGAAGAATAGTGGCCGGCTTGTAACTAGACCTTGGCCAGTAAATATCATAGGTTTCTTCTCTAGAAAAAAAAACAATAATTTCAAAGGCAGATCCCCTCATACCAATATTTAGGGTTCTCCAAGGAAATTGCCCGGTCCCCACGTAATCACATTTATGCTGATCTGTGAACAGACACTGTTTAAGTGTTTGGTTTGGGATCGCTTTTCAGTGCTACCTTCTTAAGGATGAACAGGCAGTCATAGCTCAGGAGACACTAATGGGAAACTTCCAAGAGGAAAGATAAAACTCAGGATAAGCAAACAAAAAAATATACCCTCCAGAAAGAGTATATAAAGCAGAGATGAGAATAAAATTAAAAATTAATTCTGATTAGTTACTTTCAGAAAGATTTGATAAGATTCAATATACATATCTTCTTAAAGAGCAAATTCTCTGAAAAATGAACAATCATAGAAGGAAGGGCTTTTGTAAATTACAAATAGGATTGCCAAAATAAAGCATGTAGTAGAAGTGTCAGAGCAGGAACTGGCAAATTATGACCCATGGGCCAAATCCAGCTTGCCACCTGTTTTTATGAATAAAATTTTACTGCAACACAGCCATGTCCATTTGTTCACATATTGCCTATGGTTGCTACAGCAACAGAGTTGTGATGAGTGAGAGCATTAGCTCATGAAGCCAAAAATATTTACTGTCTGGCCCTTTACAGAAAAAGTTTGCTAACCCCTTAGTTAAAAGATAGAAATAAGAAAAATCTCCAGAAATAGAAAAATAGAGTAGAAAAATACAGATGTAAAGACCAAAAAAAGATTAGACACTTAGAAAACCTAGGAGGATTTGACATATGACTAAGAAGAGATTCATAAAGAAAACAGAGGGAAGGGAGTTGTATTAAAATACAAAAAGAAAAAAATTGCCGAAGCTAAAGGGCTTGAGTCTTCATATAAAGGACCTGAACAATAAATGAAAAAGGCCAGGCTTAGACACATCGTTGTGAAATTTCAGAATACCAAGGGTAAAAGGAAGATCCTGAAAGTTCCCTGGTAACATAAAAATGAATGAAGATCAGAATGGCCTCGGAATTCTCAACTAGAAAGCTAGAGGCCAGAAGACAGTGACGCTAAGGCTTCAAAATTGTAAAAGTACAGTTATTTCACTATAAAAAGTGTTTTATATGTTTTTTCTCCCTAAATCCTCATCACAACCTTATTAGGTATGCTTATTATCCTCATTTTATAGATGAGAAAAATGACCTTTAGTGACTATCCCAAAGTCACTGTGTTACATTTAATGACATTGCGATCTTTTTTTTTTTTTAGTGCTTTTATTTTTTTATTTTATTTTTTTTAATTCAGTGTATTTGGGGTACCATTGGTTAATACAATTATATAATTTTCAGGGGTACATTAAAACTTGACATCTGTGTTTACCACCCAAAGTCCTTCAGCTACCATATATTTGATCTCCTTTACCACTTCACCCTCCCCCATCCCCTTTAGCAGTTTACCTCTCCCTTCCTCCCCTACCCACAACCCCTGGTAAACACTAGTCCATTGTCCATGTCCCTGAGTCTCTGTTTGTTCTGTTCATTTGTTGCTTTTAGGTTTATATCCCACATATAAGTGATACCATGTGATTTTCAACTTTTTCTGTCTGGGTTATTTTGCTTAGCATGATTATCTTGAGGTCCATCCATGTTGTCGCAAATGGCAGTATTTCATCTCTTCCTATGGCTGAGTAATATTCCATTGTATATAAGTACCACAGCTTCTTTAGCCAATCATCTATCATAGGACACTTTGGTTGCTTCCATGTCCTGGCCACTGTGAATAATGCTGCTATGAACATTGGTGTGCAAATATTTTTTCAGATATGGGTGTTCAAGTCTTTGGGATACATACCTAGTAGAGGGATTGCTGGATCATGTGGTAGATCAATTCTTAGTTTTTTGAGCAACCTCCATACTGTTTTCCATAGTGGCTGTATCAGTTTGCAGTCCCACCAGCAGTGTATGACTTGGCAATCTGTAAGTATTCCCAAACCATTCTAGTTTCTTTTCTGTACTTCAGAGGAGTACATTTCCCAGATTCCCTAGAGTTCTGAATGTTAATCAAGTTCTACCAATTAAATGCAGTCATGCGTGATTTGCAAGGTGAAATGTGAGGCAGAAGCCATCTTCCTTCTGTTTCAGGGCAGGCAAGTTCAAGGAGAGATGTGTTTCCTCCTCCAGCAACATCCTGATTGCTAGTTTCCAGCCTCATGGATGCCAAGAGGTAACTGCAATGGCAATGATGACTTCCTGATCCCTTGATCGAACTAAAATAATTGTTTTTTAGCTTATTATTTTAATATCTCCCCACCTTCTTAGTAAATGCAGTACCTGCTTTTGTGGGTCAGTTTTTCAGAGTTCAAGGAGTCATTCCTGCAGACCCAGCCTAGCCCCTGCTCTTCCAGCTCTGCCAACAAATTCGTAAGCATCTAATTTCTGAATTAAATCTCTTCTACCTGAAGTGATTTCTGTTTCCTTCACTGAACCCTGACTGACACAGTTCACAGAAAAGTTTTGGTGTTAGCACTGGAATAAGAGATCTGAGATTTTTTAAATTTTTTAATGTATATCTAGGTAGTCCATGCTATATAAGGCCAGTGTCACTTATAACTAGGATTTGATTCTAGCTAAGATTATTTTTAACATGTAATTTCTGAAAATAATTTTATTAGTAAAAGAGGAAAAAGAAAAGCAACATTCATTTACTTTCTTCTATTAGAATAGTACTTCCTTGTGTTGGGTACAAGTTTAAGCACTTGATGTATATTAACCCATTTAATCCTCACAGTTACCTCTGTGAATAGATATTTAGCCTTCATTTATAGCTGAGAAAGCAGGCATAGAATGGTTAACTGAATTGCCCAGGATCACACACAACTAGTAAGTAACAGAGTAGAGATTTAAATCCATCTGTCCCATAGTCTGTGCTTTTAGCTATTCTGTAGTTTATCATTACATGTTATTTGACTAAATTGGACCTAAAAGAGGGTTGGATTTGTCTAGGAATGGTGATAGGACCAACTTTAAACTATGAACATGTCTTTACTCCTGTGTAATTTGTTTTTATTAGATATAAAAAATTCAGAATCTCTAAAATGTCAAGATTGTGATTTTTAAAGAAAAAAATACTATGTAAAATAGATTCAGAAATGAAAACTAAAATTGCTTTTTTATAATCAACACTGCTATCCTGCTGAGAATGTAACCAAAACAATTTCATGAAGAGTGTTAGATTCCCTCTTTGCTGCTATGTACCATTTTTTTAAATTTTGTTTTGGAACTGTTACATTTCTTGGGTGTTATTTCCTTCTGTAACTTTTATGATTCTGAACCCTAGACTGTATCCTGAAGTATGTGAACTCATTAACAATCCTAAAATCTCACAGCTCAGATCAATTTAACAGTTTGCTAAATGGTGTCAGTTACATATATAAAAGTAGAGGCATTTGATGGTGTTATGTTCTTAGTGAATAGCATTCTCAAAACAGTGATTTGAATGTTTAAAATGGGAAAGATGATAAAAGTTTTCATCTGTTTTCTCTATTTCATTAGATCTTTTCATCTTTTATTATCTTTGGTTTCCTTTTCAAATATTTAGCAATGTATGTTCTTTGGACACTAAAAGCATAAGCGGGAGGGAGTAGAATTATAAAGTGTCCATAAAATGATAGTAAAAATATAAAGTTTCCTTTTTAGATAATCCCACACCCTTATTTAAATAACTGAAATTACCCATGAAAAGCCAGAGATTACATGGAGTAAATAGTTGCATCAGTAAAGATTCTATCAGTTTCAGTTGAATGCAGACCAACCCAAAACAGCTTGAACAACATGGAAGATCCAGAGAGTAGGCCTGTCTTCAGGCATGGCTTGATCTAGCGACTCCCTATCTCTAACGTCCTAGTTTCTCTCCCTCTACTTCTTTCCCCCACCCCGTCTTCTGTGTATGAACTTCATAATCATTGTTCCACATGGTGGCTCTCTTCAAACTTCGTGTGCCTCACTAGGTTACGTGCCCCTCCCGGAACCAGTCCCTGTGGCTACAGGGATGGGCTGCACTGATTAACTTAAGCTGGGCAGTGGGTCATCTCTCAAACCACATAAACTAAGAGATGGAAAGAAAGGAGTGCATTCACTACTGGAAGGAAATGGTGGATTGATGCTGAGGAGATAACCAGCTAACATCAATGTAATGTTTATTTAAATTTTTTAAAAATAAAATTTACGACTTTAGTAATCAGACATACCATGGGTGGAATCCAATTTTAATCAGTTTGAGACTACCTCACAATCAGGCATACTTTTCTGCACATCACTTTAGGAATCTTGAGTTCTGTGTTTCATGAAATCAGTGTCTTTCTCATATGCTTAATTGGCTATGAGCTAAATCCTGAAAATGGTGATTCTCAATCCTGCTTACACCAGTATGATTTAGGGAGTTCTTAAAAATAAAGGTAAATAGCTTCCCAGTTAGACCTGTTGAATCAAAACCTTGAAGAAATGAGGCCAGAGTATCTATCTTTAAAAGCTCTACAAGAGATTAACACCTGAACAGCATTGGTTGTCATTGCTCTATGGAATCTGTCTTATCACCACATCTTACCCATCACTGTTATTTTCTGGATAGCCATAGGACCGAAATGAATCATTGCCAAGTTCTGAAACATCTGTTGCATCTGACTATAAAATTTAACATGAAACACTATATCATTCAGAAAACTCAAAACTTATTAGTAGTATAAAATATTTTTCCAAAATTATCTGTTCAAATTACAAACAAATTATTCAAAAACCTCCTATAATACAAATATTTTTCTTTAAAATACTTTTAATGAGAACTGGAATTTTTATAAATTATTTTAAAATAGGTCTTAATAGGAAAAAATGGCATACAGACTAGTTAGTGTTAAGTTTCATTGCCTTTGGCTTCTTTCAAAACTTTATTTTCAGATATATTATAAAATGTTAAAATTATTTCCTTTATTCATTAGAAATTTGACATATTTCAAGATCAGGAAAAAAAATAATAATTTAAAGGGGTATTAAAGTTATAATGGCTATAAGAAAAACGTTTTAACCAAAAAATATTCATTATATGTAACCTAGACTCTTATAGGTTAGATTTTCTTTGGGTTCAGTTTATTTAAAGTTTATATAGCACTGAGACATTAGAACTAAATTTTTCAGAAATTGACAAATTCAGCATTTCCTGGGCTTCTCCAGTCTTTCAGGAACACAAATTCTGGAAAATATGCCAACTGGCCCATTAGCAGTTCTCAAGGCCATCTTTAGAATGTAGTCCCACCTGGGCTGTCCTGAATTTCACACTAAAATGACATAGAGAACAAAAATAGTGTTTAAAAATTTGTTTCAAAATAGTACACATCATGAATGAGTGAAATAATCAAAACTGTATCTATAGCTGTTAACATTTCATTTCCTGGGAACTGCTTTGAATGCTCTACGAGGATATGTACGAAAACAGCAGTAGTAACAGGTGAAATAACTCACGTAGCTGGAGAATTCACTATGAAGTCCCATTAAGACTCAGACATATCCTATATTCATATTTTAATGAACGTATAAATTGTATTTTGCTATTTCACTTGTCATTACATTGTTCATAACGTTCAAAATTTGAATCAGAACTAATCTTCAAATAGGCTGTTTTGTGGCATAAGAGAATTATTATTGCCATTTTAAAGTTTAAGAAAGAACATTTGAAACGCAAGTTGTTGATACATTTAACTGAAATCATCATTGGCCTAATGTTTTAGAGCAAGTGTCTTTAGGATTTAATTAGCGTTAAGTAGTCACACAGTACCTGGGACGTCGTGTGTGTGCACTCAGGACATGTGATGCTGGTATCGTCATCACCGTCACATTGCTACCTCCAAGACTACTTTCACCTTTTACCTATTTTTTTTCTCTAAAACTAGTTTAATTTGCTTTCTCTTTGATGGGAATCCACAGTTCATTGTTTTCATAATCCATTTTGTCCCTGGCAATATTCTACATGGGTAATTTTTTTAAATATATTTTTTGCTTTTGATATGGATAGTCTTATTAATATTATGTTAATTTCATATTGTTATAAAACATAAAAGAAAATGTAAAATTTTAAAGTTTCAATTTTATACTAGTGTAGTATAAACCATACTAAATATCTTTCATGGCTTACACCAGTTTTCCTAAAGGGAAGACATGAATATTATTATTTCTTTTGAGTATTATTATTCTAGTAATAGCTATGTGTATCTTATATTACATACATATTTACATTTGTATTTATTTCTATGTCTACATATTGAAAGCCGTGCGTTCACGCTGAGATCACCAGTTCCAGTCCAGCACCATAGGCTTCACTTAAGGGATCTTGAGTTCTGTGTTTGACCTCTGATGTGCATACCAGTCTGTACCCCCAGCCCCAGCCCCCACCTCTGCATACACGACCTCACCCTGCATAGGCCCCAGATTTCTATGCCAGGCTGCCCCTGGTTCAGCGACACCTGCCTTGCTATCCTTGGCCTGTGATACCCCACACTGGCCACCCTTCTGGGGAAACAGCCTCCTCACCCTATTTGGGATTTGACAAGCCATACTGGCTCACCCTCTGAATGGATGCCCCCATCCTGCTAATTCTCTCACAGCCCCTCTTTTGTCACCTCTCAATGCCCTCAGCAGGACATCCTGCTTACACAATGGAGGGCCCTTACACCCCAAGGCCACCCCTCTGTGGGAATGCCCTCCTTGTCCTGCTCAGGATCTGGTAGTCACCTCCAGGCTGCCCATCTGGGTTCTCTCTCTCCACACTAAGTCACCACTTCATATTTCCGCCCCACCCCCAGCATGGACACTCTCTTCACCCTGCGCCGGCTGCTGTGCCCCTCCTCCATGAGGACGTCCTCCTCATCCTGCTTGGACTTAATAGATTTTTGGAAGTTAATGACACCTTTACAATTCCTCATGAGGGCAGAGATGGTAATCTCTGAGATGGTAATGGTGATGCTAATGGTTATGCTTATGCTTATGCTGATAATGGTAGCAATTACCTTGTGTCGGCCATGATACAGAGCACATGGCTGTCCTCTATGTCACCAGTAATTGAGATACTTATTATTTCCAGATGTCTATAAAATGTCTACCAAGTATAAATCTCAGAGTATTGCAGCTAGGTATAATTTTTGGCCTTCTGGAATTAAAGACAGAGAAACCATTTGAGCCGTGGAACTATCCGGGGCACTGACAGATTCCTGACCTCTTGGATTCCCGGGTAGCTGGCTTGAATCTTCCCCACTTTTATAGGGTCTAAGTATACCTCTTACTTTTTCCTAAGGCTTTTCTTCTTTTTTTCCCCCATCTTTATTGAGACCTACTTGATATATAACAATGTGTAAGTTTAAGATCCACCTTGTGTAGGTTTTAAATGTACCTTAAGATGATATGATATACAAATGTAGTCAGAAATGCTTACCACAGTAAGGTTAGTTAACACATTCTTTACCTTTCATCCTTACTATTTTGTTGTTACAGTGATAACTTTAAAGCTTTGCTCTCAGAACAGTTTTCAGGTCTACAGTACGGCATGTTTAACAATAGTCGCCATGCTGTACATTAGATCCCTGGAACTTATTCACCTTATAACCGAGAGTTTGCATCCTTTGACCAACGTCTCCCCATTTCCCCTTCCCCTCAGCCTTTGGAAACCACCGTTCTGCTCTCCTGTGTCTATGAGTTTAATGTTTTTAGGTTCCACAAAAAAAGTGAGATTGTATAGTATTTGTCGCTCTCTGACTTATTTCACTTACATAACGTCCTAAAGGGCCATCCATCTGACAAGATTTCTTTAATTTTTAAGGCTGTATAATATTTATCTGTCTCCCTCCGTCCCTCCCCCACCCATCATTTTCTTTATCGATTTCATCTGTCAGTGGTCGCTTAGACTGTTTCCATGTCATTATTGTGAATAATGCTGCAATGAAATGGGTATGCAAATATCTCTTCAAGATAGTGATTTCATCTTCTTTAGATACACACCCAGAAGTGAGATTACTGGATCATATTCTAGCTCTATTTTTAATATCTTGAGGAATCACCATACTATTTTCCATAGTGGCTGTACCAATTCACATTCCCACCAGGGTTTCCTTTTCTCCACATTCTCCCAGCACTAGTTATCTCTTGTCTTTTTGATAATGTCAGTTCTAATGGATGCGAGGTAATAGCTCATTGTGGTTATGATTTGCATTTCTCTGATTAATCAGTTAACGATATCGAGTATCTTTTCATGTACTTATTGGCCATCTGTATGTCTCTTTTGAGAAATGTCTATTCAGGTCCTCTCCCATTTTTAAATCAAATTCTTTGGTTTTCTGGTTTTGTTTTTGTGCTTTTATTATTTATTTATTTAGCTTTTCTGTCATATGAAATTTTTTATATTTTTGGATGTTAACATGTTTTGCAAATATTTTTTCCCATTCCATAGGTTGCCTTTTCATTTTGTTAATTGCTTTTTTTTTTTTTTTTTTTTTTTTTTTTTTTTTTTTTTTTTTTTTTTTTTTTTTTTTTTTTTTTTTTTTTTTTTTTTTTTTTTTTTTTTTTTTTTTTTTTTTTTTTTTTTTTTTTTTTTTTTTTTTTTTTTTTTTTTTTTTTTTTTTTTTTTTTTTTTTTTTTTTTTTTTTTTTTTTTTTTTTTTTTACTATTTGGAAGCAGCTTTTTAGTTGGATGTAGCCCCAGTTGTTGATTTTTGCTTTTGTTGCTTATGCTTTTGATGTCATATCTGAAAACTTCATTGCCAAAATTGACGTCAAGCCTCTTTTTTCCCTATGTTTCCTTCAAAGAGTTTTATGGTTTTAGGTCTTACATTTAAGTTTTTTATTCATTTTCACTTAATTTTTGTGAGTAGTATAAGATAGGTGTCAGATTTCATCCTTTTATATGTGAATATCCAGTATTTTCCCAACACCACTTATTGAAGAGTCTGTATCTTATCCATTGTGTCAAATATTAGTTGAATATATATGGTTAGGTTTATTTCTGGGCTCTCAATTCTGTTTCATTGGTCTATTTGTCAATTTTTATACCAGTATCATACTCTTAATTTCTATAGCTTTATAATATGACTGGAAAGCAAAAAAATGTGATGCCTCCTGCTTTGTTTTTTTTCTCAGGATTTCTTTGGCTATTTGGGGTGTTTTGTTGTTCCATGCAAGTTTTAGAAGTTTTTTCCGGTAAAAATTGCCATTGGAATCTTGATTGCATTAACTCTATGCATGGCTTTTGGTAGTGTTGACATTCTAACAATATTAGTTCTTGCAGTCCATGAACACAAGATACCTTACTGTTTATTTGTGTCATCTTAGATTTCCTTCATCAGTGTCTTCTGTTTTTTGAGTAGAGATATTTTGCCTCCTTGGTTAAATTTATTCCTAAGTACTTTATTGTTTTTGTTGCAATTGTAATAAAGGTGGACCCAGATGGACCTGCTGATGAGATCAAATGGGGGCACCCCTGCTCCACGTGGTCACTCAAGGGTCCATGTTTCTTTTTTATGTTGCTCTATCACATACTCCCTAGGACACGGGTCACCAGACTTATCCTTTAAAGGGCCAGACAGTAAATATTTTAGGCTTTACAAGCTACATATAGTCTCTGTCACATAGTCTTTTTTTTTATTTAACCCTTAAAAACTGTCTATTTTTAGTTGCTGGCTTTATAAACAGGCCACAGACAAGATTTGGCTCACAAGCTGTTCTTGACCAACTCCTACTCTAGGGCACTGTCATTATGGGGTTGTTCAAAGCTTAATCTCCATTTTTCCTGTAAAAAATTGTTCCAAGTGATGAAAAAGGGAAAAAGAGGTTAGAGAGGAGGCATGCCCAATGTCTTAAGACTTAGACCTAAAAGTAGAATTCATTTCTTCTGCTTACATTCCATTTACAAGTCAGTCATGTGTCTATACCTGATTCCAAAAGGATCTGAAAAATGCGGTAGCCGTGTGCCCAGAGGGAAGTGGACAGCAGGTTTTTGTGGATAATTAGCAGTTCTTGTCACAACTAGAAAAAGAGATTGGAAAAAAAGAAGAAGAAAACAAGAGAGGACAGTGTCACATAAGCCAAGGATTGATTTTCAAACAGGAAAGGATAGTTGACTATTGAATGTTACTACATGGTTAACTAACATGGTCCTTAAAACTTATTAGATTTAACACACACATATCACTCGTTGATCTTAATGAGAGCAGTGTTGATGGAGTAGTGGGGGCATAATGAGTTGAAGGATGAGTGGGAGCTGAGGGTATGGAGCTAATGTAGACAAGCTCTTTAACCACTTTTGATACTGAATGAGAAAACATAGAAGAAAAAAGTGGGAAGAGTAGGGTATCTGGAGGAGGGTTTGGGATCCAAAAAGTACTTTTTAAAAATGTGAGTGCAATGAATATATTTAAGTATAGACAGAAATCTAGTGAAGAGAGAGATTTAGAATATGAGAGAAGTAGACACATATAGTGTTTTTAAGAATGTTGAGAAAATGGAATCCAGACAACATGGGGAGAAATTGGTCTGGAATAGAAGGGATATTTCCTCTTATAACAGTGGTAAGAAAGAAGATGATGCAAATGTAAGAAGGCTTGTAGCTCTTTGGGCAGGAAATTGAGGAAGATTCTCCATAGGATATGTGTGTAAGTACATGTGTAACAAGAGGCAAGAATGAGTGAGGAGAAAAGGGATCAGGTGCTTTTAGGGGAATGGAAAATACATAATCACCGAGTAAAAGGAAAAATAAATTTACTAGAGAATTATAACAAGATTATAAGTATAACCAGATGATGGCCCAGATAAGGCTCCAATCTGCCACGTTGTGTGATAATTTCCCCAGTACAATGAAGGAGTTAAATTCATCCAGGATTAACATTTTGCCAGCCAGCCACGTATGTTGAATAGATAGAGAAACAAGGAAGTTTAAGGCCAGAGAATGATTGAAATGATAGACTTGAAGTATAAACTCGGAGGAGGAGGAAGTGAGGATAGGAAGAGGCTGATGAACAGGAAGTACAGTATGAAGGGACTGGAGGTCCAGTCATAGTAAGTGGTGCTGTGAGTAGTTGAGCAAGCAAATTAGATGGAAAAGAAGTTATGCTTAGCACCTGGGATTTTTACTTGGTAATTTTGGTGAAGACCTCGCTGCAGCCTCTAGTGATGCTGAGATCCAGGAAATAATGAGATTGGGAACATAAGATAACTTAGTGCCCAGGGGTGTTTTCCTTGGTGTCATTTGTATGGAAACTTAATTCACCTTAAATCAGAGAGAGGTTAGGGTAGAGGGGAAGTGTGTGGGCCAGGTGGAAGTCCTCCGGAAGTGAGCAGGCCTTGCTAGATGATTGGTGGTTAGAAACATTGCTGAGGGGAAAGAGGATGATCCAGTCAGATGACCTATCTCCAAATTCACTGATTTTTTCTGCTGCCAGTTCAAATATGCTTTTGACCCCTCTATTAAATTTCTCATTTCAGTTCTTATACTTTTCAACTCTAGAATTTCTATTTTAAAAAAATAATTTCTAACTCTTTATGGATATTTTCTATTTGGAGAGACATTATTTTTATATTTTCCTTAATTCTTTAGATATGGTTTCTTTTACTTGTTTGAACATCTTTTGAAAAGTTGGCTTAAAGTCTTGTCTGTAAAGTCTAATATCTAGGATTCTTTGGGACAGTTTCTATTGACTGCTTTTTCTACTATGTATGAACTATAATTTCCTGTTTCTTTGGATGGCTTATAACTTTTGTTGAAAACTAGATATTTAAAAATATTATAATGTTCCAATTCTGGAAGTCATTATATCATTGTTGCTCTTTGTTTGGTGACTTCTCCAGATCAATTCTGTAAGGTCTGTATTATTTGTCATGTCCAATTACTGAAGTCTTTGTTCACTGAGACTCGTTGTCAGCTGGTGATTGGACAAAGAGTTCCTTCACTGTCTGGCGTCAGCAAGGCTCCCAGCCTCACTGAGGGGTGCTTTGTGTGTTGGGGTATGCCTTCAATGCTCTAGTGGCAACTTTACAACCACGCCTTAGCTGTCACTTAATGTGCGCACAGTTTTAAGGTCAGCTAGAGGTGAGAGTTTAGGATCTTCTCAGGTCTTTCCTAGGAATGTGTTGGAGCTTATCCAAGCCACCTATGAACCTCTCACTCCCAAGATTTTCCTCGTAAGTTTTTTGGTCGACCTCATGTTAGCCCCCACTGATACTGCTTCCTCAGGTGGCCATGATGTTAAGCAGTTGCCACTGATTGTTTCCAACAAATGTCCTAAGGATACAGCTGTATTGTACACATATATCAAGCTCTGAGCGAGGTCAACTAAAAACTAAGCCTGAGAATGGAGAAGCTCCTTATGGAGCTGTCAGACAAGTCAAGTCATGATAGTTCTCTGGAAATCAGACTCTGGGGAAGCTCCAAACCTTTTCTTGCCCCTCCAGTGTCTGCTAGGCAAGTGGTTTTCACAATTACGACAGTTGTGAGGCTGTTAGCTTTCAAGGCTGCCATGAAACTGGAGAAAGGGGGATTGATATAGGGTAAACTAAAAGTGCCACAAAACTTCTTGTTCTTACTGGTATTTAGCCATTTTTCTTGAATAAATACTCCTCAGATTATTGCAAGCCTTTGGTTAATTCAGAGTTCTGAAAAAGTTGATTTTAATGATTTTTGTCAGTGTCCTAGTTGCTTTTACAGAGGAGCAGATTTTCATAGATCCTTACTTCACTATTCTGCCCTTAGTGGTGTGTCACCATCAAAGCCACTTTTATAGAAGTCTAGTTTACCAGTGTTTGATTTCTTTTCCTTGTCATTGGAGAATGGTGACAGAAGTGTGGTAAACTGGTCAGAATGATCATCCAATCAAGTGTAAGACTGAAGAACATTATTAGAAGAGAGCTACAAGTTCTAAAAATCAGAAGTAAGTAATAGATTGAGTGAACAAGAAGGATGACCTAATTGACCATAGGATACTTCTGTTCCTCCTCTCTCCCCAACTGTCCCATCCCACATTTCCAATTCCATTCCTCCAGAGCAGAGTGCATAGATCGTGGTGTACAGGAAGCAGTAGAATGGAGAAAAGCTAACATGCTATTATACTGTAGAAATAAAGAGGTCTTATACTGATATATTTTCAAAGCACTTATCATATGTGAGCTCTTATGATCTTATAACTGGACAGGACATGAACAAGAATCTCTGTTTTACAGTGGGGGGAAAATCAGCTCATAATACTTATGTTACCCAGAGCCTTAAGGCTAGCGACAGGAAGCATTGCTTTTAACTCTTCTGATTTCTTTGAAATACTAGCTGGTAAGACTCTATTAGAGGACTTTTCATAGTAAGGATAAGCCAATTTTGAGATTATTTCTGGAGGAAAATCAAATCACCAGGTTGTGTCTAGTTGGATATATGAAATTAAAAGAGAGAAGATGTCCAAGATTTCTAGCACAGAAAGTGTAATTTTAGTACATTGAAATTAGCCAGGATCCAAACGGTATTCTCATGTGGGGAAATAAAGATCAAGTTGCTGTTAATTCAATGAAAGAATCAGGGAAATAATTACTGAAGATTTAATTTAAGCCAAAAATGTATATAGTTTGTTAATTTTCCACAAGGTGTCAGCAGTACTTTAAATAAAAGCAGTTTAGCAGTTTTTTGGAATGGGATATCTGAATTTGTTAAATATGACACAGTTGGGAGTTTATTATTATGTTTATTTTTTCTACCATCATATTGTTTGTACTTCAGTATCTCGACAAATTTCATGTATTATTTAGTATTTAATATTCAGTATTTTACCACATGCATTGTTATAATCTTCCAGCCTACTACAGGGTTACTTAACTGTAACACTAAAGTTTAAGTTTTGACTTCTCTGAAGACTCAAAATATGTCAGAGAAACCAGGTCAGCAGGGGGCAGCACCATCTTACAATGTTTAAATTTTGGTCATTTGAATGGACCATTTAGAAACAGAAGGATATGAAGAGTGTGGTACATGGTTTTTCAGGTTTTTCAAGCATTCCTGCCCTCTATTTCAAGTGAAATATTATTTGTAGCCCAAATATATGAAGCAGATAAAAGTGATATCTTACTAACAGAAATCTGATTTTATAATGTTTACTTGAATATGCCATACACTGAAAATACGGAGCTGTTTTAATGAACAAAATTTAGAATGAAATTTTAGGGCTGATACTATTTCTATCTTCCTTTTGCAGATAAGGAAATTTGAGTCTCAAGGAAATTTTAAAACATGGGCATCTACAGCCATATCACCCTGAACACACCTGATCTTGTCTAAAACATGGCCACAGTCACATGTAAACCCAACTGTCACTCCAAAGCACAGGTCCTACAATGAAACAAGTTTTGATAGCAGTGCTTTACTCTTAGTTCAGCTCTAAAATTTAACCCATTTTTTTTCTTGAAATGACACTATATATGTGGAAAAATCTGAGTCACCCAGATTAAGGAGTTACAGTTACAAATGGTAACTTTTTAAAACCAGCTTGCCCTGCAATCTCCAAATACTTATCAATTAAACAGAAATGGCAGGTGACCCTGTAGTCTAAAATGTAAATAATAATGAGTTAAACCTGCAGTACAAGTAAATACAGTGGCATTCTTTAATATGTTAGTGAGTGATATAACCACTAAGGAGGTGGATGGTTATTCCACGTTTTTAAATAAAGAAACTAGAACGAAGATGCTAAATACCTTGCCCAAAGTCACGTTCCCATTAGTGGCAGACCCTGGTAGTCTGACTGCAGAGCTTGCTTTCCTTACCAGTGTATTGTACTGCCTCTATTTTAATACTATTTTGTGTGCATATATTATTGTTTTTACATAGTTAAAAGTATAGTTTAAAAATGAAATTCAACAGATTCCACTAACCACAGTCGGAAAACTAGTAGCTGTGGATAATAGAATATAAACTTAGAAGGCATTTAAAAATAATTTTGGGCTATTATTTTCTAATTGTCATTCTATTTAGTTTTCCAATAGTAAAATTTTATATATATATATATATATATATATGTACACACACACATATACACACATACACACACACATATCCATATATCTGTGTGTGTGTGTATATATATATATGTGTGTGTGTGTGTGTGTGTGTGTGAATATATATATATGTATATATATATATATATATCTGTTTAAAAGATAGAATCAAACCATCTCATTTGAAACAAATTAAAGAGAACTTTTAAGACATTTGGAATATACCAACTTACATAGAAATAACTATGATTCTAGCACTCTACTAGTTTAGTGACCAATTTTTAAAAGCTCATGCCTCCCCCAGATGTATATTTAAGGGCATTCTTGGGTGTAGAGTCTTAACTACCTTAGCAACCCAATATATTTTGCCAATGACTCAGATATCTCAGAGAAAGAAAACTTCTGCAATTCAGAAATGTGACAGACAAGTCAGCTACATGAATTTTAAAACAAACCATAATTCTTAATATGTGCTAATGCTGTTAGGTTACAGAAATCTTTACAATTACTCCCACCCACTATGTTTCTAGATCTTCAAGATTGATTACCATAAATCAGATGTTTTTAATTCCTGAAATTGTTGATATGACTCGTTTTGGAACTCACTGAGTTTTTTCAGAAGTACCATTCTGAATTCTCTGTCATTTGAGTTGTATATTTTATATTTGTAAGCTTATTTTCTGGAGATTTTTCTCTTTCTTTCTGATATGCCTTGTCATCTTGGTTGTTCATGGTGTTTAATGGACTATTTCTCTGCCTGGGCATTAATGGAAATGTATTCTGCTTTTTTTTCCAGAAAGATTTATTATATAAAGATCTCTCTTTAGCCTGCTGCAAAGAAGGCACTTTTCTTTTGATTTCCAGAAAGTGGCATGTAAACCTCTTGGATCCCTGCTTTTTATAAAGCCTTAATAATGCCTTTTAATTTTCTTATAGATATTTAATCATGCTCGCTACTCTCAGTTTCGGTCCCTGTCAATAATAGCAACAGTTTTAGTAGCGTTTGCTCAGATTCCCCTGGGGCTCCGCGGTGTTCGGTCTCTGAGGGTAATGGGGTAGAGGCCCTCTGGGTTGGGAGTTGGGGCCTGCGGCTCAGCCTCAGTTTTGCAACCTTAGCTGATAAAAATCAGCTGCTGTTTTTCTGTCTTCCCGCTTCTCTCCTTTCTGCTCTGATGACTGAGCACTGCCACAGGCCACGTGGAGCTCACAGCTTTCCTATTCAGGGTTCAGGGAAGTTGCCACACCTTCACCCCTCCCCCTCCTCCTTCAGGAGCTCAGAAGGCTACAAGAGGCAGCTTCTTTCTTTCTCCCAATACACCCGTGGTTCTGACCTGTGGTAGCTCTTACACACAGATCCTACACTCAGGTGTGCTGGTGTGTGGTTTGGGTGTTTTTTTTGTTGTTGTTGAGTTTTAGCTTATTGTTGTTTCAAGGGGAGAGATCTGGGGACATCTCTCTGCCATGTTCCTCCAAATCTCCTCATAAATCAGATATTTTTAAAGTCTATTGCTTTGCTACAGAGTAAAAAAAAAATTGCAGTTTGGTGGGTAAGATGTAAAATGTACACAGACAGACAACAAGTACTATCTCAGGAAGAGACTATCACTAGCACAACGGAGTAAATTGTGACCTCTGCCCAGGCACTCCGTCACACCATATGTTTGGCCTTATGTTATTTTCCTAAGACATAGATCTGAGCATGGGACCACCCAGATAAAATGCCATGCTTGCTTTCCATTGCTTATAGAGTAGGTCCAGGTTTTCTTACCACATTTTACATCTTCCACAACTTATTATTTTATTCCACAGTATTGATTAAGTGCCTGCTGAGTGATGGGTACTGTACTAATTTGGAGACATGCAAAGATGAATAAAACAAAGGTTCTGTCCTCAAGGGACTTATAGTCTAGTAGGAAAGATGGTACAATGTGGTAAGTCTCTGGCAGAAATGCTATCAATTGCTAGGTAAGAAAAATTTGGCTTCAACCTTCCTGTCTAGTTATATTTTCCACCCCTCTCCTCACATACACCAGCCACACCAGATCAATTTACATGTACCAAATCCGCTTTGGGGCCTTAGCTCATATTCTCTGTCTGAAAAGTCCTTCCCTATGCCTGATGAAATCTTTTTAAGGCCAACTTCAAATCTCTGTCTCCTAAGGAATATAGTTTCTGATATCCCAGAGTTAATCACATTCATTTATATTCCCCCATAAAACCTCTCCAGGCATTTTATCACAGTCTGCCTTGAAATTGGTTCACCTCCTCCCTAGTACAGTACCTCGTGCAGAACAGACGTTCTATAAACTTTTATACGACTCGGTTTCCAAATAGTTCTTTTGTGTTTTCTATTGTTTCCTGCAGTGTGATAAAACAGTGTGTGGTCTATTAATTACTTTTTGCAACTAGCTTGAAGTCTTGCCACAAATAAATTAAATCACGATTGTGATATGAATATTTCTAAAAATTTTTAAACAGAATATAAATATTAACTATGAGGATGTAATGGACACTGTTGGTTTTCTACCAGTATGCTATCGTCTTTACTTCTCACCTTAAATGACATACTGTTTTGTCCAGGTAGCCAAATCTAGACCATAGAGAATTCCCACAGAAAAAAAAAATGCACCCCGTTAAAAATGAGCTCAAATTTTTAAAAAGTCTAACTAGAAAGAAATGATCCACAATGAATGACAGTTAGGAGACCCAAAAGATAAGTATATTGGCATCTTTAGGACATGAACTAATAGAACACTGTGAAAAAGATAAAATAAATATGCTTTACATGAATAAAGAGCTAAAAGAAGTAATAGAAACCATAAGGAAAAAAACATGACAATATGGGAAAAGAGGCAGATTTAAATAATGACCATATGGAACTTCTAGAATGAAAAATAGAGTCTTTAAAAATAGAATCAATGAAAAATATGAATAAGAGGGTAAGGAGAATAGAGGGTGGAATGAGAATGTTAAGTGAATTTCTTAAAAGAACTTCAGAATGAAAGACTAGAGAAAATATGAGGCAATATTTGAAATACATAGATCATCAGATTGAGAAAGCACAAGCCCTAAGCAGGATTATCAAAAATAAATCTATGCCTATAAAAACAACAGTAAGAGGATGAAACACCAAAGACAAAATGATAGATGTAACCACAGAAAATATAAGAGAACAACAATTTATCTGACAGAAGGCCTCTCAACAGCCTCAAAGACCAGAAGTCAGTGGTATAATATCTTTGAGGTACCAAGGCAAACAAACTATCAACTTAGAATATTATAACCACCTAATTTGTCACTTAAGGGAGAGCGCAAACTCCAGATATTTTCAGGCAAAGACTAAGAGAGTTTACCACTCAGACCTTTGCTGAAATAATTACTTAAGCATATACTTTTATAAGAAGAACACTGAATTCAAAAGGGGGAAATGGAATGGAAGAAGTGATGATGAGCCAAGAGATTGGTAAACATATACAAAATCTAAATAAACAGAGATAGATCAAGCTGAAAAATACTTGTAAGGATATGGAAGTTCTGAGTAATACTTAACAAGTTTGATTTAGTAGACATATATGGAATGTCTATTTAATAAATGTAAGCATATGTAGAACAGTTTCAAATGTCAGCCATATGGCTGAGAAAGTCTAGGCCACAGAGGAAGTCTCTACAAATATCAAAGAATCAATATATAAACTTCATTCTTTGACCACATTGCAGTGAAATTAGAAATTCATCCAACAGTATCTGTTGCACATATACTACATGCCAGACATTGTTCTAGTTATTTAGGGTACATTAATGAAAAACAGAAATAAATTTTGACCTGCACAGAATTTAATTCATTAAGCGGGGAGAGAGAGCAAGATACCATAAACATAATAAATACAATAAGTATATGGTATGTGAGAAGGTTATAGTTATTATGTAGGGCAAGGAAGAAACAAGGTGAGTAGGATCAAGACTGCCAGTGGGAAAGGAGATGTCAATTTAACTAAGAGGTCAGGGTAAAGCTCATTGGGAATGTAACATGTGAGCAAAGACTTGGAAGAGATGTGAGATTAGCCATGACCCTATCTGAGGAAAGAACATTGCAAGCAGATGGAACAGATAAGCCTGTGAGCCCAGAGTGTATGTGTTTTTCAGAGAATAGCAAAGAGATCCTTTTAACGAAAACTCTGTTATTAAGGAGTATAGTAGATGAGGTAAAAGAGGCAGTCCTCCTACCACTCCCATCACCTGAATCTGTATATTTGCATAAACAAACAGAAAACTTTCTAAATTAACCCAAGATCAGAGAAGAAAACATAATGGAAACTGGAAATATTTAGACTCAAACAAAATGAAAACACTATTAAATGTGGGATGCAGCTATCACAGTATTATAGGGAAATGTATAGCCTTAAATATATTTGTAAGAAAATAAGAGTGTGAATTGATGAGCTAAGCATTCTTCAACTCAAGAAGTTAGAAAAGGAAAGCAAATTAATAAAAGAAAAAATAATAAAGAGGTTTAACAAAAGCAATAGCTGAAATTAATAGTAAAATACATAAACTGGAGATACTGATCAGGAAAGGAAAAGAAGCACTATTTTAAATGAAAAGGAGGACTTAATCACCAACTCGTGGAAATTACAAAATCATAAAAAGAATAACAGTAGGAAAATAAATTTGAAAACTTCAATGAAATGAGTAATTTTTTTGAAAAATGTAAATTTCTAAAAAGTGACTTAAGAATAATAAAAATATAAAAACTTATTACCATTAAAGAAATTCAATCAATAGTCAAAAATATTCTCATAGAAAAAGAAAAAGAAGATGGCTGCATTTTAAAGGGAAGTTTGTTTTACCCAACTCTCCTGGAGTAATGCATATTTGATGGAAAAAAATATGTGTGCTTATATATGTATGTATATGTGTATATATGTATTTTGCTGAATTCAGCACTTAGTTTGGAAATTCCACATCTATATGTTTATAAGTAGGATTGGTTTATAAATTTTTTCTTATATTCTTATCTAGTTTGTGTCAAAATTATACAAGTTTAAAAGAAAAGTTAGATACTTTTGCTTTTCATTTTCAGAAATAGTTTCTATAGCATAGGAGTTATTTGAGAGCATAAAAAAAATTATAAGCTTTATAAAACTGATCTCCCAAGACTGTATGCAGAAAGACCAAATTAAATGTTTACATTAAATACAGCAAAAAAATTTGTATATTTTTATATGCATATCCCTATATGTGCAAACATAAATTTTGATCCGAGCAGGATTTTTTCATGATCATTTCTACATAAGGCTGTAGTCAAATATTGGTAACATACATCATTGTTTTTATTTGTTCCACAATTAGTTTTTCTCTTCCTTGGCTCTTGCAAGGCTAACAACTACAGACCAACCCAGCAAAGAGCGTGAGGGAAGTAATCTCAACTGGAGCAATGGTAGCGACATTGTCAGCTCCTTGGTAATGTGGGTAATAATAGTCCTCACTAAAGGTCCAGAGGGAAAAGCAGGAACAACTCAGTTGAATGGGCTCTGTAATAGACATGTTTTTTCTGCCTAGCATCCATATCTTCTTGTGGCCACAGTATTTTACTTGGGAGACTAACCTGCCCCTGTACTTCTGATGAAGTGACTGTATTACAAAGTCCTGGAATTAAATTTCGTGGGCCCCAGCTAGCCAGGTGAGGGGTTTGGTTAGAACCATCAGGATGCTGTCTTCCTCTTTCTCACAACACTCAGCTGCTAAAAACTGCCTGGCAACTAGGAGGGAAGAGTCTACCTGAGAATAATGCTAAGTTTGGAAATAAACCTGAGAAGTGGAGAGGGAGAACTGGTTCTGGGAACACAGGTTGAGGCCTGGATCAGTGAGTGCCTGAAGCTACCTACCTCTGTACTAACCATTGTGTTACAGAAGCCAGTGAATTTCCTTGTGTCGCTTAAGCCAGGTAAAGTCAGATATTCTGTTGTTTGCAACCACAAGTATCCTGATTCTAACACCACTCTGAAATTTAAACTGTCCAGCCATCCCCTGCTCACCCTAGTAAGTTATCCTTTAGACTTTAGAGTCAGCGGGTGTTTTTACGCCTACCAAAATACAGAATGGCTCTCCTTTCCCCTGGGCCAGGGAGGGGTGGGGGAAGGTTTGGAGCAGTTATGCTGTTGCTGCCTGTGGTAGTCTCTTCCTTACCGGGCCTGATAAATGCTCAGTGCCTCGGGGCTAGGAAAGGGCCCCAGGAGGCGCATTGCTGCTGGAGAAGAAACTCACCACTGCTGCCAGCTCCAATGTTGCAGGGTGATTTCCCTCTCCATACACTTCGGGACTAAGGTGTCCTCATTGGAATCAGTTTAGTATCCAGATATTTAGTTAAGAAGAGTCCTGTTGTATTTTTAATCTTATGTTTTTCTCTATATAAGTCCCCACATATTTTTAACCTATTAGCACTATTAAGAATATATAATGGCTTATAAGCACAAATTCTGCTTATGATAAACACTATATAGTTTATTCATTTCTCTGAAAAATTAGTTTTTTCTACAATTAGGATTGCACCTAATCCTTCACCCTAGGGCAGAGGACTCAGGAGGAAGGAATGAAGTATTAAAAAGAAATGAAATATCATGTTTGATGGGAAGAGGTTATACTTTTACTTTGGGGAGCCTGTGGGACTATTCCTTTAAGTAGACCTAATTATGATTGGGATTTGTATGACTTTGGATTAATCACCTGCAATTACTGCCACCTAAGCAAGCTCCAGTTATAAATTAATGATGGGTCTGCAAAGAGAGTAGATAGAGATTCCTGAATACAAACCAAATGGAGCGGCATGCCCCGAGGAATAGTCAGAGGAAGGATGCCACTGGAGTGTGTTGTATCTGTACTTAATTTGTCTTTACTGCAGTTACTCTCTCTGTGTGAGTTGTTCTATGCTGCTTTAGTTGTGCTCAGCGACCTCCTTAGACGGCCACTCCTACACCCCTCTTGCTTGGACAGGCAGGTACACTGATGGCGGTGGAAAGGCTGTGAGATGAGCACTTTTTCCAAGGTATAAATTCAGAATGGACACTTTTAGACCATAGGTTTCTTTCTGTTAAACACAATTATATTTCAGCAGAACTTAACTAAAATAGACATGATCACCAAGGATCTTATCACTCTTGCTCTTCCGTTGGGCTTGAAGACAAGCAGGGCTTCTCCCAGGACTTTGTGGGGACATCCCTCTGTTCCTCAAAACTGGCAATGCGACGTCTGCGTGGATAAGAAAATATTAGATTCACATTTTATTATCTGACAGGTTAATGTGAAAAATACTATATTGTGAAAAATGTATCTCACAGTCTTCTAACAGATGCTGCGAGTATAATAGCCTAATGTAGCAAGTGCACCAACTGTGCTCAAGCATGTTTTTGACACTATTTTCATAAGTGATGATATATCCTAATTGAAACTTACTAAAATTATGTTTTCTCCTCCAACTGTCATGAAAACATACCAAACTATGTGTTTTGTGTACCCATGATTTACGAATATGAGATGTTACATTTCTTATGGCTTTCCCCTCTGCCGTTTAGAGTTAAATTTGAAAATAAGATTTTATTCCTCTGAATATTAGTCCAGTGCATTAATTCAGTTCCCAGGTATATAATACTTCTCTTTCATCACTTATATATCCAATAGTAGATTCCAACTTGAAGATTTGTGTAAAACATTTTGATTTTTTTATATCTCTAAAACTTTTTCAGTTAAAATCTGTTATAAAAAATAATTTATAGTTTTGTTTAAGTCATTAAGTGAATCCCTTTAGAAATCTTCAAAGAAAGTCCTGAATATTTCTTTTTATCATTGCATGTTAATTTGTATGTATTATATATCCCTGCATTGAATCTTTTTTTTTTTTTAAACCCGGCACAGGTTAGAAAAATGTAAAAATCAGAAATGTACAACCCATTTGTACATTTGTAACTGCCACCCAGTTCAAGAAAGAAAACATTACCAGTAACCCCAGAAGCCCCCAGCATGCCCTTCCCAGTCACTATGTCTTACCTCCACACCCCTAGAAATAACCACAGTTTTGATCTTTTTATATTGATCACTTTCTTTCTTTATAGTTTACCACCTAACAGGTGTTCCTGCCTCTGAGATACGTGGTTAACTTTTGCCTGGTCTCTGTTTTGTTTTGGTCTTGTTGAAATTTACATAAATGGAACTGTACAGCTGAGTATCCTATTAGGTTCAGCACTTTTCACTCAGTCATGTTTGTAAATATAGCTGTAATTATTTTTTTTGTTACTGTGTGGTGTATATATACTATATGTACAGTATAGTTGTATGAACTCACCACAAATAACCCATTCTGCTATTTGGGGCCATTATAAAGAATATTGATGTGGACATTCCTTCATATGTCTCTTGATAAGTATTGCACATATTTCTGACGGGTGTATATACATGCCCATGTATAGATATATGTATATGAGTGGAATTGCCAGGTCATAAGGTATGTGTATTTTTAACATTTTTAAAAGCCATATGACTTTGCACAACCACCAGTGGTCTTCCCCATACTGTTGGTTTGGCTTATCTGTCTGTCGTGCAGTGCTACCCCAGTGGTGTTACTTTCCATTTCCCTGATTACTAATGAAGTTGAATATCATTTTATGTAGTGATTGGCCATTTTTTAATGAAATTCTTAGTTTAAGTGTCTGGCTATTTTTATATTGTGTTGTTTTTGTCTTATAGATTTGTAGGTGTTCTTTGCATGTTCTGGATTTGAGCTAATTATGGAACTATATGGATTACAGCAGCAGTCCCCAACCTTTTTGGCTCCAGGGACTGGTTTCATGGAAGATGATTTTTCCATGGACCAGGAAAGGGGATGGTTTCGGGATGATTCAAGCATATTACATTTATTGTGCACATTATTTCTATTATTATTACCTTGTAATAGATAATAAAGTAATTACATAACTCATCATAATACAGAATCAGTGGCAGCCTTTAGCTTGTTTTCCTGCAACTAGATGGTCCCATCTGGGGGTGATGGGAGACAGTGACACCCAAAGTGTGTTTCTTATGCCCAGTCTACTCCATAATCTCGTTTTGGTTGCTGTCACTGAAGAAAACCCTGCTTCACAAAGGTAGGATGCTGGAGATGGAAGCAGGCTTTTCCGAGCTTTTGTGGCCATCTCAGGATATTCTGTCTTGACTCTGATCCAGAACGTGTGGAGATTTGGAGTTGTCTCAAACAGACTTTTAAGGCCACCGTCATTTGCGATCTCAAGCAGTTGATCCTCCTCTAGCACAGACAGAGTCGATTCACTCTGCTTATTCATAAATGGGTCACGGGTCCATTCCTTCCCATTTTGGGGTCTTTTGTGGTTGGGGGGTAATGCTCAAACTCTTTTGAAAGCTGAGACAGGTGATCATGCACCAGCTGGGAGAAAGGCCCTGATTCAGTCGCTTTCAAAATCCCCACTAATGTCCGAAACACGTCAAAGATCCCAGTGTTCACTCGTCACCCCCATAATTCCAGTATGGCTTTGAATGCGGCCACTTTATCTGCCGCCTTGAACACAGTTGTCATTTTCCCCTGAAGTGACAGATTGAGTTGGTTAAGCAGGTTGAATATATCACACAAGTAAGCAAGTTTTGGGACCCATTCTGCGTCACTGAAATGTGCTGCCGGGGGTGACTGTCTTTCTAAAATCTCTGGAGCGGCTCTCGTAGCCCAGACTCTCTGGCCGGTGACCACCTGTAGAGAGGCGCCTCACCTCTGTGTATGAGAGAAGACGTGTGTGCTCTGCGTCCGTCTCTCAGAGCTGCACACACAGGCGTGAGCTAAGGCTGTGCACTGTGATGTGGTTGTAATTTTAATCACCTCCTGCAAAACGTTGTTAAGTTCAGGTGACATTATTTGGCTAGCCAGCATTTCTCTGTGGATGACACAGTGCGTAGACTCACATTCAGAAGCGACCTCTTTGACCCGAGCAGTGAAACCAGAAAGCCGTCCAGTCATGGCAGCCACTCCGTCCCTGCATGTACCGACACGAAATGACCAGTTCGGCTTTCCTTATATGTAACCATTCGAAGACTGGAATAGTTCTGCAGTGCTGTGGCGTTGGATGGTAGGGGTTAATTTTCATTTATTTCTGTGTGGATAACCAGTCGTCCTACCACTGTTTATTAAAAATATTATTCTTTCCCCAATGCCTAGTGGTCCACCTTTGTTGTAAATTGAGCATCTATATATGCAGAGATTAATTGGTGGGCTTTCTACTTTATTAGTCTTTTTTTATATTGTTTTTGTCACATTACCTTAAGTGATATAACTTTATAATAAAGCTAAATGATATAGCTTTATAATTTTTATTGTGGCTAGAACATTTAACATGGTATCTCCCTTTTTTAAATGTACGATCCAGTGTTAACTCTAAGCGCTGTGTTGTGCAGCTGATCTCTAGAATGTATGCATCTTGTCTGACTGAAACTTTATAGACACCAAACACAGATCTCTGTTTCCCCCTCTACCCAGCCCCTGGTAACCGTCCTTCTGCTATCTTCTACGAGTGTGACTATTTTAGATACCTCATGTAAGTGGAATCATGCAGTACTTGTTCCGTGAACGGCTTATTTCATTCAGGTTCATCTATTTTGTCACATAACAGTATTTCCTTTTTTAAGTCTGAATAATATTCCATTGCATGTATATACCACATACATTTTCGAATTAGCTTGTCAAGCGCCACAAAGAAATGTGTTGAGATTTTAATTGCGATTATGTCAATTTAGATCTGTTTAGAAGGAATATTACAAAACTGAGCCTTTTACTATATTGAAATATATCTCTGTAGACCTTTTAAATTTCTTGCAGTAATATTCATAGTTTTCTGTATAGTGTTCTTGCATATCATTTGCTATATTTTATTTCTAATAAATCCTATTTAAAATAAATTTTATTTTCAGATTTTTGCTGGCATTCAACAATGTATAGTTTTAAAATTTTTACCATTATATGCAACTTTAACTTATCTACAGACTTATTTAACTTTCCTGTTTCCATAATTACATAATCTTCACATGACCTCTGTCATATCTCCTCCTCTTTCAAATCATTATACCTTTCTATTTCATTGCATTGCCTTTAGTAAGTCTAGAACCTCCACTAGCTGGGGTCTCCACCACAGTGTTCCTAAGAGTGGTAATAGATGGCATCATTGTCACATCCCCAATTTCAAAAGAGTAACATTCAAACTTTTTTCTATTCAGTGTGATGTTACAAGTTGTTAGATTTGGTTTGCTAATAGTTTATTTAGGGTTTTGACTCAAATGAGAAAATCTTATAATTTTTTATAATGTCCTTGTCAGATTTCAGTTTGAAGGTTTTTCTAGATCCTTAAAGGAAACTAGGGAGTGTTTCTGCTTTCCCTACTCTCTGAAAGAGTTTGGGTAAGATTAGCATTATTCGTTAGAATTCGCTAGTGCAGCCATCCAGCTAAAGTTTTTTAGTTCATTTTTTTTTTACAGGTTTTGATTTGCAAATGCAACTTTTTAAATAAGACTGTTTAAATATTCTCTTTCTTCTTGTGTACATTCTGGTTATTTATAGTTTTCTAAGAATATTGTCTGTTGTATAAAAATTTCACATCTATTGCAAGGAAGCAGTTCATACTATCATCTTTTTATGGTCTGTAGACTATGTAGTGATGTCTCCTTTTTCATTTCTGATATTTGTTATTTGGGCTTTCTCTTTTTTTCTCTTAATTGGTGTCTCCAATGTTTATCTATTTTTATTAATCTTTTTATATAATTTATTTTTATTATTTAATTACTCTTAGGTTATTTAGAAGTGCATCTTTAGTTTCCAAGTATATAGAGATTTTTTTTCACTAGAAGAGAGCTTGGATTTCTAGTTGATTAACAGTCATTCCAAATGATGGCCATCATTTAAAATTCATTGTTATTTGCTTAATTTTTGTAAATATGTTTGTAAAAATTCCACTGCAAGCTTGAGAAAATGTATATTCTGTAAGGTATGGTGTTCTACATATTACCATTAGGTCAGTTTTGCTTATTGTGATATTCGGATCTCCTACATCTTCACTGTATTTATTCGTCTGCTTGTTTGGTCAGTTGCTGAAAGAGGTGTGCTGAAGTCCCCACTGGTTTTCAATGTACGAGTTTCTTTTTCTAGTCCCGGAAATTTTCTCTCTGTATTTTGAACCCATGTTATTAAACGCATACAAATTTGGAATTATTTTCTCTTCCTTGGTAAATCAAAAGTTTTATTATTATTGAGTGTATCTTTTCATCTCTAAGTAATGCTTGCCTTCAAGCTAATCTTTAGTGACACTAATGTATCTACATCAGTTTTCTTTTGCTTATTGTTTGGATCTAAGTATTTTCTGGGTTTTTTTTTCAACTTTCTCTGTCTCTGTGTTTTACATATTGGTTTAAAATAGAAGATGGTTTTATCTTATTTTTTTTAAATCAAAGTGTGCCAATCTTTGTCTTTAAAGACACAGTTAAGACATTTACATTTAATGTAATTTGACTCTAAATCTTTGTCAGTCTTTTAAGGCAATAAGTCTTTAAACAATGTTTCGTATTCAGAAAATAGTTCATTAACACCTATGAGTTTAAGAAATTTATCTTCTCGATTTGTATATAAATGTGCAGGTGTTTATGAAACCTCATCTCTTATTATTTCTTTGACTGCTGTATAATAAAGAGAGATCCAGGGACTAAAATATGCTAAGAACAACATTCATAATCCTAGTGTTTTGGGTATTTTGCTTGCAACTCTTGTCTTATTGTGATTTACCTGCCTAATTCCAATAAACACAGCATTAACAACGTATCTTTTTTACAAAATACTATAAAGATTTCACGTCTGATTACAGGGCTGCAACTCCCAAATGAGCATGTCAGAGGTGTCCTGCAGTGAGAGTACGTCCTCGTGTCAGTCTCTTGAACATGGCTCAGTTCCAGAAATTCTCATTGGCCTGCTTTATAATGCCACGACTGGAAGACTGTCAGCAGAAGTCATAAAAGGCAGCCACTTCAAAAACTTGGCAGCAAACAGACCACCCAGTGAGTGAAAGACATTTTTTTTAATTCTCATGTTTTCTGCACTTATGGGACTCTCTGTGGTGAGGGCTTCAGTCCTATCATTTAGCCTTAACTGATCAAAATGAAATGGTATAATCAGCTAATCCGTTTCATGTTTTCTATTTCCAGTCATTTGGGAAGTAGAAAATTTGAAATGCAAAATATTAATTGTACAGTGACAAGACTTTTAATTAATTTTTCATAGTGTCAGCAGAATAAATTATTCCTATCATAACCATTATCTTCTAATGCCAGAAAAAGTTACAGGGTTTTTAAAGTTAATAATATTCCCCAAATATGATCAGGAATATGTGTAGCAGTTGTTACCTGAAGATCGATGTTGTGTTTGCTGTCTGCATGCAGTACTATGAAATAATGTATAAACTTCTGTATTTTTCCTTCTTTTCTCACATAACAATATAAGAAGAAATCGTTTCTTCACATTTTTCCTCCTTTAAAATTATAAATCCATACTGCCACTAGAGTCTTTTCTTAAATGGAATGTGCTTTGCCTCTACCAAGACAAACTAAATAAAGAATAGTTTGATATTTACCCTGAATGCTAGGAAGGGGAAGCGAGATGGTGGACCTCTGCCCTGCCTATATTCCTCTCACTCTTCTGTCTTGTCATCATTCTCCCAGCTCAGGGGGGTGTGGGTAAGTTATGGGAGTACAGAGAAATTGTCACCCAGTATACCTGCAAAACTGTTTGTTGACGTCTATAGAACTGTACTGGGAAAGTAACAGTTTCTTTATACTTCTCTAAAATTAAAGTTGTTGTTAATGCCGTAAACTAAAATCTGAACTGAAATCTTAAATAATAATGGCCACCTTAAATTTCTTTAAAGATTTCTTACTGCCTGGCTTAAAGTAATCTTTTACTCCAAGTATCAAATAATTCTTGAAGGAGAGGAAACTTTTCTACCCTTGAATTAAATTAACTTTACTTCTAAATGTCCTAAAAATTATTTTTTCAATTAGTGTGAAAAGTCATAAAAACATATTTGGTTTGTTCCAAGTAGTATTAGAAACTTTACTTCTTACATACATCACAGAATGTATCTGTCCCTAAATTAAAGTCAGAAGGCCAAAATTATGTTTATATTTCTACATTTGAACAAGTGACCTAATTCCCCTAAGTGTGTTCCCTTATACATAAAATTAAGGTTGTATCTCTCACAGGGTAACTGTGAAACTCAAATCAGATAAAGGTGAATTAAAGAAGGACAGAATTATTATTGTCCCCTTTCTCTTTTCAGAAGGAAAAATTCAGAGGGAGGAAAGAAGCAATTACTAGAATAAACAGCTTTGGAAGTATGACTTGGTTATCTTCATTAATACACACTTAGAATGCAAACTCAAATGGCCTGGGAAGTAACTTATATGAGCAAAATTTGCAGATGAAAGATAAGGAGCATGGAGGCCTTTGGCAAATCCACAGGTGCACACCTGCGTTAAGACATTCAGGTGTAAAAAAAATTTTGAGCACTGAACCAGATAACCAAAATGGTATTTGGGGTTGCATTTAGCCACAAATTATCAGTTTGCCATTCCTACTTTAGCCAATAGTTTAATTTTTTGGCAAATATTTAACTTAAGATGTTAAAAAGTAGCAGAATGAAATGAAATGCCTTTCTGTCCTTGTTCTACCCACTCTGACAAAAACAGAGAAACCCTAATCAGAACTAAAATGAAGCGAATGGGTAGAGGCAGGGGTGGCGGATAATAAACAGCTTGGGAGATTAGAGTCCACAACATAAAGGAGGTCCTTCAGGTTTTAAAGAGCAGGTTATGGCAACATCCATTATTTTAGAATTAAATCTTCAGTATCAGGATGGTTAGCTGGGAGGTAGCTAGTAGATAAATATATGTCAACATTAAAATTAATTACATGAAGTATTTATATAAAGTAGACTATAAGGCAGTTTTCTCAGTTTGTCTTATACTGTGTGTATTATATAAGATTGTGACCCTTTATATATACCGAGGTTCTAAGCTTTGAACTGTGTTGTAGACTAAATAATGCAATTTTTATCCAAAGAAACACTAGCAATATTCAAGAGTAAACATTTCGATAATTCCATTTTATTTTGCATTAACTTAATTTTATGTCATATTGAGAGTAATAAAAGTATTTGAAATATTAAATATTGCATGAATAAACTTTAAAATATAGCGTATTAATAATAATGATCCTATAATGACTTTTATTCAGTCTTTTATAATCTAGTAATTTGCATGACTCTATGTTCAATGTGCTTTAGACGAAGAGGATATCATTATAAAGATGTCCCCCTTTAAAAGAGTGTAATTTTTGTTTAAGATTACACAATGACCTTAAAAATTCTCATTCCATGAATTTTACCCAACTACCCTTTTGTTCAACCCTCTACCTGAATTAAAATGCTAAAGTTTTGTGTTCTTCCACTCCAGTGAACAGTGTTTCCTCTTTAATTCTAACCTTTGACCCTCTTTCACCCAACAATTGACATCTGGTCATTATTTCTTTTACTGCTTTCCACCCCCTGTTGTCAGATGGACTGTTCTGTTGTCTAAAACACTTGATAGGTGGACAGGTTTATATAATCCGAGGTGAGTTCCTGTAGAGGCTAATTGGATGTTGTCTTTTCATGCGAAAACAAAATACCCTAAAACTTGCCAGCAGTGAAGCTGTCCACCATGTTGGTTTCAAAAAAAAATGCACATTTATTATCTGTGGTACTTTAAATAAAACTAACTTAGAATCTATCTCTGATTATGGATGATGGTATTCAGAGCATGTATAAAATAAGCAAAACTTTTTAAAGTTTTATTTTTTCATTCATTATATTTTGATTCATACAACAGATAGTTACTTCATGAGAAATATTGCAATTTTCATTAAAATTAATTGAAATTTTGATATGAAGTACACATGATGGATCAACATGCTGAAGATCATTTGCATGAGTTGAAAGAACCTGAAAACACAGTTGTTTGAAGAGAGGGTTTATCTCCCAGATAATCAGGCAATGAACCGTCATGTTTCACTTTGTACACGAAACATCACATCAGTTTTCTTTTATAATTCATGAAAATAGTTCAGATACCATACCTAAAATTTGACACTCAACTGTGCCTAAAAGGAATCCTCCAGTACTTATTTTAACTATCCAAAAAGCACATTAAATGTACTCTTGCATGAAACCAGGAGAAAGTCTTACTTGATTTGCTGAACTTTGAGCCCTTAATGCATTTGGCTTCACTTTGGCCCGTAAATGTTTTTAAAATATAATTAAAAACCACATCCATGCAGAGATTTCTTTGACATTTCATCCTAAGCTGTTTTGATGTCATCCTTTCATTCTTGTCTTCTTTTCCTCTTTACCATTTGCCTTCATTTCTATTTGTTTGTTTATTCTTATTCTCTGAAAACACAGTGGAATGCTTTACAGTGTTGTGGCTAATTGAGCTTGCTAAGTGTTTATTAATGCTATGACGTCCTGCTTAGTGAAGCTAAAGGGGGATGGGGATGGGCTGGGAGGTCGTGGGAGGTCAAGGACGGGGTGGAAGGGTGGAGGAAGGATTATGAGGTATACCTTTAAATTCTAACTATAATGTAGAAATAGTGAGGTTAAGATATTAGTAACCCCAAAAGATTTTCTGTCTACATAGCATTCTCTGTACCCGTTACATGTTATAAGCATTTACATCAAATGGAATTAGTTGAATTTCCATTAAACATGGTATACACCATATCCTTATAAAGTATAAATAAATACTTAATCTTAGAAAATATTACAAGAGAGATGTTCTCAGTTTGTTTCACATGATGTTTGTGGTAAATTGTTGTTTTTTTCTATAGATACCTATGTTAAATTAACTCTCCTGAATTCCATGGGGCAAGAGATGTCCAAATGCAAAACTTCCATCCGCAGAGGACAGCCAAATCCAGTATACAAGGAAACTTTTGTTTTTCAAGTGGCTCTATTTCAGCTTTCTGACGTGACACTCATACTGTCTGTGTATAACAAACGCAGCATGAAGAGAAAAGAGATGATAGGCTGGATTTCTCTAGGTCTGAACAGCTCTGGAGAAGAGGAACTCAGTCACTGGACTGAAATGAAAGAGTCGAAAGGACAGCAGGTCTGCAGATGGCACGCACTGCTCGAGTCGTGATGAACAGCAGAAACAAGCGAGTGCACTCCCCGGCAGCGTTGCTTCCTGTCGCAGCGTTACTGTTCTTACCTAGTCACCATTAGAAGAGTTATTCTTTGAAGAATCCTCTTCAGCATTCTGCCACATGTTTTAAATCTGTGGGAAGAACATCTAATACTGACATGAATGAAGAAAGGCCGTGTCTCTGCTAGAGCTTGTTTGGGAAAATGAAAAACTTAACATTATCATTGTTAAACTAACAGTCTTTCAGAGCTTTAATTTAAGAACATGCTTTTGAAGTTAATTTTACTTTAGCAAAAAAAGACAGTCATTTCGTGAAAAATCAATATTATAAATGATTTTTTTAAATCATAATTTTTCCATTGCAACACTATTTTAGTATCACCCTACATATTACCCATAAAACAAATGTTGACTGGCTCATCCCTGGTGTTTGAAATGTTCTTTAATATGAGACAGTAGTTCTCCCTGACTCCATCAAAGTCGTATCTAATACTGAAGGATTTCCGTCACATTGAGAATTGTTTTATTTCTGACATTTTCCCTTTGTGCATTTAGTATCGTTATGCCTCCGTTTTTTCCAGTAGCACTAAATTTAAGTGCAAGCAAGATTTCATTTTCATAAAGGAGTTTTTAAAATATATTATTTTAAAAATTCGTTTCTTCATTTGCCTCCGCTTTTGCCTGATCCAAAGAGACCAGGTCGCTGCACTGGTCCCTTGCAAGTCCTTTAGACAGGTTGTACTGTAGAACTTGTAACTTTCTGTTGAAAGCACTTCCTGTATTCCTGTATTCCAATGTAGGAAGCTAATAGAGCAGGACCTTACCTTAAAATTTCAACAATTGACTCTTTAAAATTGTAGTGATGTGCAAATCCATTTTTTACAAACTGAAAAATATAGTAGATAAGCTGGTGAAAATTGAAAACAGCTCAAAGACAATTTTAATGATCTGCTCTGAGTATTTAGTAACCACCACTGCATAAAGCAGGTAGCACTCAAATAAGAAACTGTTCTCTCGCTCAGTCTTCTTCACTCTGACTTCAATTTGTATTTGTGATGTTAGAGACTCTCCGGTTCTCAGTCTGAACCAGAACATCATGTGCAAAACAGTCCTGAGATTCCTTATGAAGTTTCTAGTGACTTGTGACTAGATTTTATGAAATTTACAGATACGTTCTTCAACGTGATGTCATCCTGTGCCTTTCATGTAAGTTAAATCTGCTCATACAGCTTGAAAGTTGTATTTGCAAAATTAGGCCTTCGATTTTTATAACTGTAAAGATTCCTCAGAACAGTGTCACAAGCTCTTTATTTCCTCTGAAGTATGTAAAAGTTGTAAAATGTGCTGTTTTTTAAATGGCAAGGCACTGTCATTTGTTGTTTTTATATTTAGGAACTCTGATTAATCAGGAATATTATAAGCCGTTTTCTTTTTAATTTTGCTTCTTACCTAATATATAATTTTATGCATATACTTTGGAATGTTTTATATAGATGAAAAATATTTCTTTTTTTCTCTTTCTAATTTCTAGCTAAATGAAACAAAAAAACACAAACTATTTAGCAATTACTGCAAAGCAGTATATAACTTTGTTCATAGTCCTAACTAAGTACTATATATTATTGTAAGCTAGAACTTGTTATTACCATAATAACTAAACCATGTATAGATATTATTATTTCAACTTGGCTGTACTGAGGGCCTTAAAAGAAATCCAAAAAGACAGTGAACTCCTAATATTTTTGGTTTTAAAAAATGGCAGCTCTATACATTAATACACATGAATTATAAGATAAAATACAGATTCTGTATTGGGTGACATGAGGTTTAAGAATGTATGTGATATAGAGTTGCAAGAAAGGGGAAAATTCGTTTTTTATTGTTACATTAATCATCCTTTCTAGGGTTTTTTATGAGTCAGATTGTAAAGTTAGAATGTGAATCAAATGGCAAAATATCTCATTAAAGTGTGTTCAGCAGTGGCGTGCGGAGATTCGAAAGGCGGGTGTAGATTTTACTGAGAAGATGGTTTCAGGCATTTGATGCTGCAAGTATCTGTTCTGGCTTTGAAACAACTGACTGCATTGCCAACAACTGGCATCTTCCTAGTAAAGCTACAGTCATCTTTGTAGCCATTACAAAGCCTGATAAAACATAAAAACAGCTTGGTGCTTTTTCCTTCAGTAAGGAAAAGACCTAACTAGCTGTTATATGTTAAATCTGTCTTTTTTCACACTATGCCCAGAATGGTGTGTGTGTGCTTTGATATGTCCTTAGGAGCTTGCCTGGTTCAAGAATCAAATCCAGTATGGCCTAAAAATTAATTAACAATTTAAAAACATTTAAGAAGGACCCTACCTCTACCCTAGCCACCAAGTCCTCAAAGATTAGGAATCACATGTATGAGCGTCTGTATGTTCATACACTGCGCATACACACACACACACACACACACACACACACACACACACACACACACACATAAAGGTAAAGGAACCCTGGCTTTTTCAGATAACTAAATAGAAAAACATTTATCAAATATGTGGATCATTTTCTCTTTTCTATATTTGCTGGAAATTTCTTTGGTTTGGGTGCTATTTGCTGCCATCCTCCTCTACCCACAGCAAACTATATATCTTTTTATCCTGTGGATTGACACACTTAGAGTAATTACTCCCAAAAAGTTTGTCTATTCTTTTAGAAAAATATTAAATAGGGCTCAAGAGACCCACTTCACTCCACTGAATCTAATGTGTGAGACAGTACTCCTGCTCTTTTGTGTGCTCGAATTTGCATGAAGGCTTAAAGGCAAAATCTTATATCTCAATAATTATAGCAAATAGGGGCCCACCGGTGGGGAGCAGGTGTTGTCTCAGAAACTTGAGAAAGACGACCCACTTTCTTATTGTTCTCTTAAAATCCCCCACGTTTTAAATAAAATGAGATAGTCCAAATGTAGCAATTGACTGGCATTCATGTAATTCCTGAGCCTAGAATTACAGACTTTGTCTCCCAAATGAGTTGCAAATGTAGGGTTTTTTTTATTACTGCCCAAGAAACAAAGTGTATTTCAAATCAGGAAGGAGTTTTAGTGTAATATCCTCGTATGTTTCAGAAGCTTTCTTCTACAATTTTGGTCTTCTGTACTATCCACATTTTGTGTGAAACCATTTGCATATTTTCTTACTATGCATTCAGTGAATTCTCAATAACTTATTTAGTGACAAAAATAATAAATGGACCACAATTTTTTTAAAAAAGGGAAAAACTGAAGAGAATATATCTAAACTACCATGATTAATATACATGTATTTAAGTGAAGGGCCTGGTAGGGCAGTTTCATCCAATGCAGATGCCCAGGGCTATATGTTAAATCATTTTCTTAATACCATCATCATTTTCATTTCTCTTATCAAGTAATTCAGAAACATAATCAATGATTACAAAGCAAGATAGCTTCATTAGGGGAAGAGGTTAGAGAATTGAGGGTGCTCTTCAAGGTGAAGATGGAGACCACAGGCATCCTAGTTTTTCAAGTGAACTGAGAGATAAGCTATTTGAAGGCATAAACTTTAGATTAAGAACAGTAGTCACCAACAAATTCTGTTGAAGGTCTCTATCCAGACATGAATAGAAATGACACCAACTAACTTGCATAAAATTGCCATTTGCCTGGATAGACTAGTCAATTCATGGAGATTTTTCTCATTAATAGTTGTTATATTATTTCACATCGATAGTTGTTATCAAAACTTTTTATTTATTTTTTTCCATTTATCGTCCCCATTTCACCCATGGCCAACACTGAATGTATCAACATCACTAACCGAACTCTATGTTGCACACAAAGCTAAACATGCTACAAAGTATTTTTTTTTTAATTAAAATATTTTTGTCCACCAAAATGTATAATAAAGATGTTGATAACTGCTATAATGTACTGAGATCTGGCACAATAATTTATTTCTCACAACAATATTATGAGGTCAATAATATTATCAACATTTTATAGGTGAAAAAACTAGCATAGAGGTTAAACAGACTTACCTAAGGTCATCCAGTAAGTCAGTAGTAGAATTAGGATTAAAACCCAGATATAAATTACACTAAGACCTATGCTGTGCATCTTACAGGTGCATCCCTCTCTACTCACTGCGAGAAAAACAGAACAGCATCACATTCATCAGTAATGCACCTCCTTTAATTGAATGGCAGAACTAGAAAAAGAAAAGAACAAACAGAGCTTGGGAAAGAGAAATACAAGACAAAGAAGAAAAAATTAGAGATTGTTTTTCTTCTCAGGACACAAATGGTACTTTGTGTCATATTTGTAGATGATTTTGATTTTCAAAGACTTGGAGATTTAATTTACTCTGCCAGTTTAGGCTATACTTACTTATATTCCGAAAGTGCATTAATTTATTCTGTTCCTTGTCCACTTGTGGGAATCAAAGATATTTTAATGTTTCTATCACCTTTCTACCCTGTAAAGTGGATAGTCTATATCTATTAGCATATATCTTGCCCATACTAGTGGTGAAAGGAAAGATTTGTCTTTCTTTGTGCTCTCACAAAGAGATTTTATGTTTCTTCGATACCCTTTATTAAGGTTTAACTGGATTACAGCTAATTTTATTGCATATGTCTCTCTTTTCCCCTTGGTAGTAATTAATGCCTTGTCTTATAACCTTTATGTACCAACTTACTCATGATAGGCACATTATAAATAACTGAACTGAACTAAATTCCCTATGGAAGAATCAATAATACTGTTATATAAGTCTCAGTTTTTAGGACCTTGTGGTATGCATGGGTTCATTTATTCCCTCATTTCATTTATAAGAGTACCTACTATGCACCACGTAGTATTCTAAATGCAAAGATGCAAAGATAAGAAATTGGACAACCTTTGCCCTCATGGAGCTTGCATTCTAGGGTAGGAAAACAGCCATAGGATGATACAAGTTCAGTAGACTAGGAGTACAACATGGAGTTCAGAAAAATCTTCCTGGAGAAGATAACCCCTGAGATGGGTCTTAAAGAACAAATACAGATTAGACTTTTATCAAGAAACATACTCTCTCCAAGGGCAAAATTTAAAACAGTGATTCCCAAGCATTGCGTGTTTAAGAATTACTTTAAGGGCTGAATTTGTCTTCCAGTCCCACCTCCAGAGATTCTTTCATTTGATGTGGGGTGGAGCCCAAGAATCTACATTTTGTTAAGCTCCCCAGGAAATTCTGTTAGAGATTTATTGGTAGAGAATATTGAACTCATTATATAGAACTATTTATAGCCATGTTTCAGTTCCCATAGATTAGATTTTTAAGTGTAATAGTGATAATTAAGAGATTAAGACTAGTGCTATTGACCTTGTGCTCCCTTCAAAAGAAAGATATTTAATGAAAAAAATTAAAAGTAATATTTAATTATGAGTTCCTGTACATTCATTCACATTCCACATAAACTTTCAAAGTGTTCCTTGGTATAATAAATAACTTCTATTATGTTGGTTTTATGATTCCTGGAAATTCCTTTGGATTATTGCTCAAATATTTCCTTCCAAGTTGTTTTTATGATGGTAGATATAAGACAGAGGGCCTGGGGAGATAGTTATCTTGTATTTCTCTGTCAGCGTTCTAAACGCAATAAGACTGAGCTTTACGTAAACGTGTAGTAGCAGACGTAGGTGATGGCAGTTTTGATCCCTGTGCACAGTAAGATTTCTTGCCTTTTATAAGCATCCTGTGTGGCTTCATTGTCATTACACTCATCACATGAACCTCCTTCCTGGATTCTTCACTATGAGCGACAATGTTTCTATCACCTGTGCCCTAATCTCTAATTCCTTATTTGCTTTGCTCTTTCTTAGCATCTTTTATTTCAGATAGCAAGTTAGTTCAGCAGGTGCTCAGGTCCTCCTCTGTCTCGAAAACTAAATGCTGCAGACAAGGTTTATCAGAGATTGTTTTTCTTCCTCTTGAATGTAGTTGTATCTCCTTCTCTGGTGCAATATTTTGCAGGAATATGTTTTATATTTTGAAAGTTCTTTTTTTTCCCAACAAAGATCTGTAATTAGCCCACTGGAAAATGAGGTTATTTGAAAAATTTGAAATAATATGGTTATGGAATTAGGCTGGTTTTTTTTTACTGCTGCTGTATCATTGTGTTTGGTCTGGTTATAGCTTGAGAGTCGCTTAATCTTAATGTGAGAGTTCCATTATCATTATCAAAAAAGAATGTAAGAATCTGGCTCTTTTCTCTCCCTGTTTAGACAAGTATGTATCTATCTCTTTTTAAATGTTCTTTCTTCCTCCTGGCCTTTTCCCTCCACTCCTATTCATATACATTCACGCTGGATACCAGATTTCATCAAGGCTGAATAACACCTGTTGAAAAGTGATACTTGGCTTTTTTCTCTGAATCCCATGGACTGGGCAGCAGGGAGGACCAGATGGGTTTTCTCAGAGACTAGAGAGAGAGAGCAAAGTGTGATTCGTTCCAAGTTTGTTGTTGCTCTCGCGCTCGTCCTTGTACTCTGCTGCTGAACGGTGTGAAGTGCCCAAATACCACATGGCACGGGCTGGGAGCAGAGAGGGACCCCTGATTACTCATCTAACAAAAGTTAGGCATAATTTTATCGTAGAATTTCAACACTTGGTACATAAAAATTTCTAAATAATTATGAGAACAAAGTCACTGCTGTGGCAATGGTTTTGCAAGATTTTTTACATTATTTCAACATCAGTTTGACAGTCTGCATCTTAAGTTGTCCTATTATTTCACGAACTCTTTCACCCTTTTCTTTATTATTCTGATTACTATTTGCTATTTGAGTTTGTCTTGTAAATATTCAAGACTACTATAAAGAAAAACCTTAACATCTTTCTGTTTATTCCTTTAACATGTGATCTCTCACTTGACACTTATTGTGTTTAAAATGAGTACCCAATAGATGAAATATAATAATACTCCATTATATACTGAAAAAATAATGTTCTGAAATTTGTTTACATGTTCAGATCTTGCTAGAATGCTTATTTCCATAAGTCTAAGTAGTTAATATTAAATATAACTATTTTATTTAATAAGAAAACAGAAATTTTTCCTTATCTCTGAGATTCGTTTCTCTCGCCTTTCACTCGTTGAAGGGGGATGATGGCTGTGAACTTCTTACCAACACTTTGTCACTTTCTGAGTGTGCTCACCTCCTCCATGATATTGTCAGTGACAAACAAACTTTTGATACCCTCAGACTAGGTCCTCACCAGTGATTCCTGTTCATAACCCCATTAACGTTGATGAAAGTAATACATAAGCACCAGTAGGAGAGACCCCTAAACTTAGAGGGTCAGCGTCTTAGCGCCCTGGCATGCAGGGCGGCACCCTTAGCACCTAACTGTGGTTTCAGTCATAACGGAGAAGCAGAAGCCAACTCTCTGGAAATGAGATTTGGGGTCATGTCCAAAATTCTCTCCTTGAGCACTTCTCTATTTCCTTTCTAGCGTGTGCATTTTTTCATATTAAATTTTGTGATAAAGCCTTCCAAAAAAATCCAGTTTTAAAATTTTCAAATGTTAATAACCAAGCAGTCTCAGAGGAAAACTGAGGTAAATGCCATAAAGTCATAGAAAGCCTTTCTCTTTTCTTGAGGTGGGTGGAATGTGGGAGATGGTGCTTGTTTTCGTTCGGGGCAATCTTTTTTGGATAAATAGTGGGAATGTTTACAACATTCTATAATTATGGCACCTTTGTTTTGTGATGAGAGACCAGGGTAGCTTTTGCATATAAATTGGCTCTCTTAGTATTTTAGTATATTTAAACATTTATTGAAGCACAGTTAGAAAATAACAGTGATACTTCAAACAGTATTTTGAAATTACAAATATTACTTTAAATTTACTAAGAACGTTTTCAGTGGTAGCTTGCATTACAAAGTTAATTTGTAATGTTTCTCCATAATTTCATTGAGATGACTTGTCTTTGCAGTGAAAATAAAATAGTGGCAATGATCTTGAGGAATCTTTAAAGCTATCATAGAGAGGACAGCCAAACTTTGGATTTTTACTAGAATTTTGAAATAAGAAAGTATCGATATTACTTTTCAGTTAGTCTTGATGAAGAACAGTTATATAAGTTTTAAGGGTCTCGATAAATGTTAGGATCTATGCTTTTTCTAAAACTCCCGATGTTCATTACTGCTAAGTACTCTTGTGTTATGTTTTATTTCTCAAAATACTGTAATTTTATGGAAAACTCAATTATTGGAATCTTTTATTCAATATCACCTTACTTTCCTCCCTCCCCTCATTCCTACCTTTCTATTCCTTTCATTTTTTGAGGCAAGGAGCTTCCTTAATACTATAGTTTCTACAGAGCTTTCTTACTTATTTTTCTAATAATGGATATAACAGTATGATGACGTTTAAATGCTCTGTGAGCAAAATTCTGTCAAACACCCTGAAGAAACGCACTGCTGGTTAACATCTCCCTTGGTCTTCAGTTGTCCTCAGCATATTTCCCAGTGACTCCACACCGTGAATGGATCTTAGTACCATATACAAATGTCTGTATGGTTAGCAAGTGCTGTGTTATTGTCACATATTAATATGCATTTTTGGTCAAAAATATAAACAGATGTGTGTGTGAAACAACTCATTTTATAGAATGATCGTGTATCTAATGATTTTCACGTAATTGAAATTGTGCTACGTGTTGCATTTTATTCTCATATCTACTTTTCTACTACACCGATTGTCTCGGTGCCTTTTTCCTTTTGTATAATTGTATTACAAAAAGAAATGACTAACCTCTGTGTAAACAGTGTAAAAACAGTTGAAATTATTAATCCAAGGAGATTTTAATGGCAGTTTAATTTTCCAGAGAATAAATTTTTGTGTGGGTTAAAAGTTATTTTCTTCACTTCTCTGTAAGCAATCTCTTCACGTTTTAGTACTCACTCGGAATGGGTAAGCATCCACATCTGTGATGATGATACACAAAAATCAGCCCTAATCTTTATTATTGACAAATAAGTGTTAATATGACTGTTACAAAAAATAAAATAATGTCGATTGCAAAGCCAACATCAAATGTATATATGTAAGTGATATTAAGATATCAAATTTGAAAGGAATCTCATTTAAATGTGGTATGAGATATTGCTATCAAAATGTTTGGGTCACGTTATTTTCCTTAATTCTAAATCAAGTCTGACCTCCAAAGAAAATATGCCATAAATTTTTAAACATTTTAAAATAATCTTCTTTAATGTTCACAAATAAACGAAGACTGAAACTAAGTAGCTTTAAAATGATCTCAGTATCGGTAGATGAAATATGACTATATATACAATATTATCTAGCTTGCTCTTTCATGCAAATTTGTCATAATTCATATTGGTATTGTGATTCAGTTTAACAAAATCATTTTCTATTTGGCAATAGTAGTTTGTTGATTTTTAATTCTTTTTTATTAGGTAGCTATTGTATTGTTTTCCAAAGACCCTGAGTTTAGATATTTTTCATATTCCAGTACCTTCATTACCATTTTTTTTCCAGGAACAAAGACTTATAACAACACAGTTAACAAGTACTGTTTTCCCTATTTACAAGAACTCAAATTTTTGGTGCTCTAAAATTGACAGAAATTCAAGTTGCTAAATTATGTGATCTCTGATTGTCTTTGAATCCTTAGCTCCATAAATTAAACAGAGGCCTTTTTTGTTAACTTTTTCTAAAGAGAAGAATACTAGTACCCTATTGGTATGGCTTAATTTTTTTTTCTTTTTGTAAAGTGCTCTGTACTGAAACAATAATGAAAACATGAAATACTTCTGCTTAAACTAAATGGGTTTATAATTTAGTCTCGAACGTTTAAGGAATCTGTATCAATTCCAGGTATTCTTCCTCTTCTCTCAAACATTTTTGGCTTTCATTATTAAGGCATTTAAGGTTGAAAAAGCAAAAATAATAGACTCGCTTATGAGTTTACTCCAGAAAAAAGAGTCATATTCGTCTGAGCCATGGTTTATTGTCTTTCACAGAATTACAACTGATATAAAGTGGAATTTTGGCAGAAAATAAGCACCTCTGCATTCTTACTAGCAAATCATTAAATTGCCGTTTTTTGTTTTGTTACAGGGAGATTTAGGTAATTATTCATCAAACCATGTTATAGACTTAAGATTATGTTGTAATTGAAAATAATTATAACTTCTTTGATTTCGAATGTGCACAATAATATTTAAGTCAACTTTTTCCATGGATTATCAAAATATTCTATATTTTCTGTTTGAAAAAAAGTCATTCCCAATTTAGAAATAAAAGGTCTCTATAAAATATAAGAAATTTTTTTTGTTTTATTAGTACTTTATAATGAATTATAATAGTATAATAATACACTAAATGCCTCTACATAATTAAATGCCAAATAGTGGGACAAATTATATCAAGATCTTGTAAACTTATATTAATAAGAAAAAATGAAGGCTTATTTTCAGGTGGCATGAGGAAAATATATCTATTGGAAAATCTTCCAAATAATACATTTACTATGTAGAAACTGCCCACTCTTGACCAAAATCCATGTTTTCCTCTTCTTTTTGGTCATATAGCTAGCTTGTATTTCTCAGCCTCCCTTGAAATTAGGTGTGGCCATATGACCAAATTCTAGCCAACAGAATGTAAGCAGGAGTGATAGGTACCAATTTTGAGAAGGCATTTTAAGACACAGATAGGCCTTCTTCATGCCTTCTTTCAGTTTCCACTGGCAGATACAGAGGACAATGAAGGCCGAGGGAAGGGCAGAACCCCAAGAAAGATCCTGGGTCACCGAGTCACCCCCCCGAAAAGAGACAACCAGGTATCATCTGCCTTGTAATGTTAACATAAATGAGAAGAAAAACTTGTGTTCTAGCCATTACACATTTTAGAGTCCATTAGTTACTGCAAACCGATACTGGGACCTTCCACAGGGTTCCCGTGAGAATGATCGCCTGTGTTTGCAGAGCAGCCAGCAGTGAGGAAACAGAGCAGGCTGAGAAACTGACCCGTCTCATGCAGTGGGAGGTCACTGTGGCTGCTGCACCTGTGGTTTAGGGGAAACGTGGAAGGAGCCAGAGTAACCGTGGATTTGAGATGCTTTTTGCTAAAAGATACTCTAAGAAAGCAGTAAACTCAGTCAAGAAAGAAATAGCTTTCAAGCAGAGATTGAAGGGAATAGACAAACTAAGTGCCTTAGGGGTTTGAAAAGTTTAGCTTCTGAAACCAAAACTGTTAAGATGTAAGACTAAAAAGAATCTTGAATATGAAAGGCCTGTTGACTGCTCAGCTAAACAAAGGGACTCGACCATGTGCAAAGATCAGACTTTTCGTGTTGCCTCTTTTTCAGAGGAACTCAAGGTAAACTTGAAATGCTCATGAAGCAAGCTTGTAGCCCTCAAGAAAATAATTCTCAACCCACTTCAAATGAAATTGTAGCATATAACAGAAAAGGAAAGCCTTCTTAGACGGTGCTGCTGAGAATAATGCACAAGGTAGTTTCTCCTAGAGAACAGATCCAGAGTTAAGTCAAAACTCTACTGAGAGAACATGTTTACCCTACTATACACATCAGTGACTGCCATGTTGCTCATTATTTCCCTTTTAACTGAGTACATTTACCCACTTCCTGCTCTACATTGTATATTTGGAGGAAGTTGGAGAGCAAGAACCTGTCTTTGAATTCCCAAGTCACCAGACTTGATGGAAAGGAGAGTGCATCCCTAGACATATGGGACTTTGAAAATATTGCAGTAACTGGATGGGACTTGAGGTTGTCTTATTTAGTGAGAATGTAAGCTATTTGTCAAAAACTTTGTTCTCTTCCTGGACACATGCTAGAGTACATCTCCCAGCCTCTCTTGCAAATATTTATGGCTACGTAACCAAGTTCTAGCCAACTGGAATGTGAGTGGAAGTGATATACATCTTTTGTAGGCCAAATGTATCTATCGCAAGCTCTTTCCCCATCCAGTAGCTAGTTACAGATGCTCACAAGTGCCCAAGGAGATGGTGGAGCCAAAAAATAAAAGGAGCCAAGGTTTTGAAATCACTGCTTGGAGATCATCTTCTTACCATCCAGTAATATTTTCTTCAGCATGTCACAGGAGCAAAAAATAAACATCTATTGTGTGTTTGAGCTATTATCCACTGTGAGCCTATTTTGTTCCTGTAGCACCTACCTTATTCTAACAGGTGAGCTCATGAATTCCGAGCTCGTAACTGAGAGAGGTCTAGATGGCACTGTAGCCAAAAGGACGAAACTTCTGCACAATACGAGAAGGGGAAGATCTGACACCTAATTGGAGGTCCAAACCAAAAATGATGTCTCAGGAACACCGCCTGCCACCACTACCTAAAGAAGTTAAAAGAACCTTGGAAGAATATAGGGCAAGAAGAGGAATAAATCAGTGAACAGATAATTCAGCAGAGTTAAGGCAAGGGCACCAGAAACATTTTGAGGGAGTAGATGAGAGCCAGATTGTTTCACACACACACACACACCACACACACACACACACACAGTTGCATTCAGTCTAAGACTTTTGGACTCAATCCTCTAAGGTTTAGAGTAGAAGAGAGAGTTTAAGAAGGCTAGTCTATTAGGAGATAAGAATCAGGGAAGGAGAGTAATTAGGAAGCTATTTTTAAATCCAGATGTTTAAAAATGTTAATGACCAGATATGAGGTAAGAACAGGAGCTTAGATTAGCTGGGTGAAGATTGTTATTTTAAATGAGATTAGCAAGACATTGTAAAGGAAGAGCTTCTGGGGGAGAAGTGCATGAGAGGATGGAATTAAAACTAAGTGGTTTTGAGTAGCAGGTGAGTAAGGAATGAAGCCACCAAATAAAGGAATCCAGAGAAGAAGCTGGTTTTTGATGGGTTGAGTTTAACTATGTTGACTTGTGACATTTTGTGAAAAATGCCCATGAACTGGAAATGAAGGTCTGAAATTTAGGCGAGACGTAAGGACTAGAATGCGTTTGGGGAGCAAAACACTAGAATGACTACATCACAGGAGCCAAAAGCCAACACATCCTCTCACTAGAATGTGAGTTCTTTGATAGCAGAAACTGTTTCATTCACAACTGCATTTGCTGTGCCTAGAACAGTACCCAGGGCATAACATATTAATCTTGTGTCCTGTGACCTTGCTATACTTGCTTATTAGTTTCAGGAGGGGTTTTTTTGTTTGTTTTTTGGTTAATTCTTTGAAATTTTCTACATGGATTATCATGTCATCTGCACAGAAAGACAGTTTCATTTCTTCCCAATATGTGTATTTTATTTCCCTTTTTTTTATTGGATTAGCTCGAAATTCCAATACAACAATGGCTGGAAGTGGTGACAGATGACATCATTGCCTTGTTCCCAGTCTTAGAGGGACAGTGCCCAGTTTCTTATCATTAAGTATGTTAGCTTTAGGTTTTTTTGTAGACATTCTGTATCAGGTTAAGGAAATTCTCTTTTATTCCTAGTTTGCTGAGAATATTATTTAATATATTAAATATAGAATTTGCTGAGTTTACTATGAATGGTTGTTGAATTTTGTCAGATGCATCAATTGATAATCATCAGATGATTTTTCTTTTTAGCCTGTTGAAGTAATGGATTACATGGGTTGATTTTCTAATGTCATCCAGCCTTGCATGCCTGGAACAAATTTCACTTGGTCATGGTGTATAATTCTTGTTATACACTGGTGTATTCAATTTGCTAATATTTTGTTGAGGATTTTTGCATCTATGTTCACGAGGAATACTGGTGTGTAGTTTCCTTCTTTGTAATGTCTTCATCTGGTTTTGGTAGGGGAGTAATGCTAACCTGATAAATGTTTGGTAGAATTAATCTGTGAAACATATGGGCCTGGTGCTTTCTTTTCTCGAAGGTTACTAATTATTGATTTAATTTTTTAATAGATTAAAGCCTATGCAGATGTGAGTTTTGATAGACACTAGGCAGTGTCTTTCATGGAATTTGTTCATTTTGTCAGATTTGTGGACAGAGTTGTTGATTATATTCTATTATTATCCTTTCAATGGACATGGCCCCGCTTTTTGATATTGATATTTTATTTCTTCTCTGTCTTTCTCTCTCTCTCTCTTTCCTCCCTCCTCCTCCTTCCCTCCCTCCCTCTGGTTCCTGTGCAAGCTAAGTTAGAAGTTTATCAATTTCATTGATGTGTTGTCTGAGACCATCTTTTGCTTTTGTTAAATTTTTCTATTGATTTTCTGTTTTCAGTTTCATTGATTTCAGCTCAATTTTTATTATTATTATTTATTCTGCTTGCTTTAGGCTTAAATTGGTCTTCTTTCTCTTATTTCTCAAGGCAGAAACTCAGATGATTGATTTTAGATCTTTCTTCTTTTCTAGTCTATGCATTTAAGGCTATAAACATCCCTCTTACAGGCACTGCTTTCTCCATATCCCACAGATTTTGGTAAGTTGTATTTTTCATTTCCATTTAGTTTAAATATTTTTAAAGTTCTCTTGCGACTTCTTCTTTGGCCCATGTGTTATTTAGAAGCACGTTGTTTAATTTCCAAATCCAGAAAAGTAGTTGATTTTCAGTTTGCTCAGCTTTTTCTTGTTTCAAGGATATGGAGACAATTTCCAAGCTCTGCATGTTGGAGCTGAAACCAGAAGTCCTCAGAAAAGTTTTTAAGCACTTGAGCTCATTTTCTCATCTGGAGATACGACTTACTCAGCACAGAGTTATGAGTTTGAAGTGGTTTGACTAGGGCTTAGTTATCTAACACTTACTAAGTGGTGTTTATGTAGTTTTATTTATTTTCATCTTTTCCTATGTAATGAAAAGAAATTCATTATCTTTAACATAGTAACTTTATATGCTTGACGGACATTATCAAATCAGATATCTTTAAATAATAATACTAACACCTTCAATAAATCCTGTTTTCCAGCTTCTCCATCCTCTATTGTCTTAACATCTTCTTAACCTATGAAATCTGAGCCTCTACCCAGTTGTCTGTCAAGGGTCAGAACCCAGAAGGACTTACTTCAGCGGTCCCCAACCTTTTCGGTACGAGGGACCGGTGCTCCTATGAGAATCGAATGCCTGATGATCTGAGGTGCAGCTGAGGTGCTGATGCTAGCGCTGGGGAGCGGCTGCAAATACAGATGAAGCTTTGCTCTCCCTCCCGCCTGCCATTCACCATCTGCTGTGCAGCCCAGTTCCTAACAGGCCATGGACTGATGCGGGTCCTTGGCTCAGGGGTTGGGGCTTGCTTTACGTCTCTACATTTTATACTGCTTATCTTTTTCTTTATTTTTGAATCAAAATGACTACTAGAATTCAATTTCAATGATTTACAGGCTTTTAAACAAAACTTTTATTGAAACAAAATTTTTGAGAGTTCTTTTTAACCACTAGGCAGTATTTTGCTACAATTGCTCTTAGCCTATGCAATACAGATTTTCACCCAAATTAGTTTCACATTTTGTTAACTGGAAGTTGTCATATCTTGCATACCATACAAGCATATAGATACCAAGAGAATTTGAAAGCAACAAAAAATATGTTATGCTTCAATGGAGATATTTTTTAAATGAATCAGAAACAGTACCCTAGAATATTTATTATGAATACCAGCTTTACGAGTGATAGGATTTCAGACTAGATGTGTGAGTATGAGAGAGAGAAATCTTCTTTGTGAAAATCTTCATACTTGTTAGAGGGCTTTAATAATTTATAATCTGGATCTATACTACAGATTTTGTGACATCAGTTTTTTTAATTATTAACTCCTTTTATCAAAGTAGAATATCAAAGAAAACCTTTTTACTTGGTCTTTGATTTCTTTAACAGTTATTAAATACCTGCTAAGTGTCAGGGACATCTAAGAGATATAAATACAAATAAGATATTTTTCTTTCCCAAATGAAGAATGTGGTCTGGTAGAGGGAGACAGACCTGAAAACAGAACCAGGCAAAAAATTGTTAAAAGTGCGATGACAGAAGCCTTCAGTGCTGCCGAGGTCTCATAAATGCTTCTCCTTTGGGACAGGAGCACATCAGAAAGAATTCATCAAGGATCTAATACCTGAGTGCAATCTAGAAAGGAGTAGGTATTTTCTAGGGAATTGGAAAGAGAGAGGCTGCAGATTGAGCACAGGCGCAAAGATGTAAGGCAGTGTGCTGCTTTATGAGTACCATAAGTCACTTACAGCTGGAGCATAACATGTGTGAAAGATAATGCTGGAGAGATAGGCAAGGAATGGGTCACGGAGAGCTTTGTCAGTGTTGCAACGAGTTTCACATTTATCAGTAGGCAGTGAAGAATCCCTGAGGAGTTCTAAACTAGACAATAACACAGTGAGATTGTCATATTATGTGGAGGGTAGGTTTGAGCAAAGCGAAAAACTGGAAGCAGAACCTCCTATAAATAGGCAATTGCAGAAGTCTAGGTGAGAAATGTCGGAGGCTTGAACTAAGGTGGGAGCAGAGGGAATGCAAAAAGAGAAAGAGGAAATGCTCAAGAAGACAGAACAGGCCTTGGTGATGATGTGGGGAATTCGCGAGAGGGAGAAGGCTGGGAAAATACTCAGTTTCTGCTTCAGGCAGTGGGACAGAGGACGTTGCTGCCTCCCAAGACAGAGCGGACGGGCCAGCCTCTCTGCAGAGGGAGAAACTGAGCAAGTTCTTTCAGACGTCTGTGGGGCCGTCCCAGAGAAGAATTCCAGTAGGTTGTTGCATACGAAGGTCTGAAGCTCAAAAGAAAAATCTGAAGACTTGGATGGATTTGTGGTTCATCAAATTTCAAATAATTGGGAGTGGAGATAAAAGGGGTTAGTTATATGCCCATAGTATATAGTATAGCCAGTGTATGTTACATAGGTGAACACTGAAAAAATCATTCAGGCAATACTAAACCCCATGGGATGATATCCAACATTCCTACCACTCATTAAAAAAGGATGATTATAAAATAATTAGAAGAGATTTTTAATAAGTTAAGTGGCACATAAAAAGTTCTCTCTAGACTATAACGAGCCCCCATAATTAACGTTATGCTTCCTTAAGCTGCTTTTGCTCCTCTGCCAATTAGATCATTATTAGAAACAATCTTTTTTCTTTTTTCTTTTTTTTGTTTGGTTGGTTTGTGTTTGTTATTTTGCTTGTAACTAGTTTCTACCACTAATGTTCTAAAATCTGGGGTGAATAGACATTAACTACTAAATAAATAATGAATCTTACATGAACTGCTGAAAGTAAAAGGTTGGACCATATAAAGGAATAAAACTGATTTTAAAAACAAATATTAACATTATAGGGGGTGGCTCCATAGTATAGTGGTTAGCACGTCTGCTTTACACACAGAGGTCCTGGGTTCATGCCCCAGGTTGAGCCATGGACAACACCCTGGGTGTGCCAGGCTTCCCAGGTGTAACAGACATCCCCGTCCCCCCACCGAGTGCGCTAGGGGTGCCAGGCCCTGGATGCCGGCTGTGAGTGTGTGGGAGGAGTCGCCCCGCCTTCAGAGAGCTAGTTCTTAAGAGAAAATGGCAACATCCATCCATAGGTCAAGGGTACAAGTGCGGGGGAGGGGAAGTAAAGGGGGGAAAAAACATTGCAATGAGCATTGTGCTTCAATAGTCTTAAAATGTGGTAAGCTACTCATCCATTTAAACAATCCTGCCTTATTCCTTTGGTATTATTTTCAGAAACTCTATAGCAGCCATATAAGAAAAATACTTCGTAAAGAAGAAAGAAAAAATACTTCATTGCTTAATAGCCAAACCTCATTTTTTATAAAATCGGTACTTTTCTTTCTCTTTTTAAAAACTTTTTGTTATGGGAATTTAGTAAACAGTATAGAAAAATGAACTTTAATGTACTGCTCATCCAGATTTAACAGTTACCAACATTTTGTCATTCTTGTATCTTCACATACTCCCCACTGTCACTTAATTTTCATTTATTTTTTTGTTTTTAAGGTAAATTTTACATACATTGAAATGAACAAATGTTAGCTATCCAGTTTTGACCAGTACAGGTAATTTTGTAACCCACACCTCTATTATGATATAGACCATTTTTATTTACCAAAATTTCCTTGTATCCTTTCTTAGTTGCCCCATTAAAGGAACCACTATTCAGTGTATCCATCTTATAGTAACTTTGCCTGTTTTATAATTTCAAATAAATGGACTCGTGGCATGTTCTCATGTCCAGCTTCTTTTACTCAGCATAATATCTTTGAGATTCATTCAGTACTTCATCCTTTTTTATGGCCAGATAATATTCCACTGTATGGATATGCCACTTTCTTCTTACCTGTTGGCTGTCACAGTCATACAGTTCTATCTAGGTTCAGAGAAATAGAGCACAGACTCCATGACTCGGAAGGAGTATCCGTGTCATGTCACACTGTTAAGAACACGTGGGATAGGACATGTTACAATAGTCATCTTTGGACAGTACTTTATGCCACAGTCTCCTTTCTGGCCACAAGAATTAACAGCCTTCCCACATACAAAATACACTCAACCCCTCTTCCGAGAGCCCTAAGTGTCTTAGCATTACAACAGTACGTACCGTCCAGGATCTCATCATGTCAGTCCAGTCTAAATGTGAGGAGGCACCTTGAGCTGAACTCTGAAAAACTGTGAACTAAACAGACAAGTTATCTACTCAACAGATACCCATCAGAAAACGATGGAGTGGGCAGAGGATAACCACTGTAAACCCTACTGCTCGAACGAGTTCTGTCCTCTGAGTAGTCCTTCTTTCTCCATTCAATGTGGCCCACGTTGGTGCTGAGTGGTTTTGTCAGACTATTTCCTGCCCATAGAAGTGTAGGGGTCCAATGGCTTTTATTCCTTTTGTACTGTCTTCGTTTAAGTATGATTTTTGACTGACAAGAGTTTCCTCCTATTTATATGTGGGCCATCTTTAAGAGGGCAGCTACGGCCTCTAAGCTTCTCTTAACTTTAAGCATTAACTTATTTTCAAAGTTGTATATAGTCTTCTCTTTTCCTTAATTCTTTGGTTGACTTTATTTTGTACTGAATTTTCTAGATAATAAACCTTTAGCACTGTACAAGTTATCAGTAGCCTATAGGAAATCTTAAAAGGTAAAAATTTGGTTATTCAAGGTTTTTTAATCTTTATTTTTTGAAAACCATTAGTGCTGGTCATTATTACCTATTTATTGCCATTACAAACATAATCACTTTGCTCCCAATAAAGTTATTTCCAACTCTCTCTAAATTTTGATTTTGTTCTAAATGGGTCTCTCATTGACAGCTACAGAGTGAAATGTCTTGAAGGAAAAATCTCTTCATAGAGAGTTTTGAAATAAAATGCCTGCCAGAATGGATTGATGGGAGGGTCTGAATGCAGCAATATTAATATTAAATAAAGAAAATATCTTCCATGAAAAGCTTTGGGTGAAATAATATATGCATCATGGGGCTATATTTCAAGATGTCAAACGGGAGTTCATGGTATGAAACAGAAATGCTAATTAAGATAATCCCAAATGTACTACAAAATATAGAAATGCCCCTAGAGCTTGGGGGATAGAAAAAAAAAGAAAAATCATTTTGGTTATCCAAACCTTCTTAGTTTTTATTTCTTGAAAGTCATTAGTGGCTGGTCATCATTACCTACTCATTGTCACTACAAACACAATCATTTTGTTCCCAATAAAGTTATTTCAGATTCCCTCCTCAATTTTGATTTTGTTTTAAATGAATCTCTCTTTGATAGCAACAGAGTGAAACATCTTGAAGAGTTTTTGGGAGGTTGGATGGTAGAGGGAGGCATAGGGAAGAAACAGGTCTCTCAGTTCTCAAGATTTTATGTGCTTAAGATTCACCTGGGGATAGAGATGTGTAAGTATAGATTTTGCAGGCCTCGTCCTCACAGAGGCATCCTGAGGCACCTCAAAGATCAATTAGCTTTACCTCTAGGGCCAACTGGTTACTCCTGACTGGATCTATGCATCAGTTCCTCTCAGATTTGTAGAATTACCCTTCCTGATTTCTTCCTCTAAAACATTTTAAATGATTCTTCTGAAGTAGCCTGAACCTGGGACTAAATCCTGATGTGACCCAGAAACTGCAGGTACAGAATCTACTCTCCAGCATCTTCTGTCTTTAAGTCAGCGGTCCCCAACCTTTTTGGCACCAGGGACCGCTGCTCCTATGAGAATCTAATGCCTGATCTCAGGTGGAGCTGAGGCGGTGATGCTGGTGCCAGGGAGCGGCTGCAAATACAGATGGAGCTTCGTTCGCTCTCCTCCTGTAACAGGCCATACACTGGTACTGGTCCACGGCCTGGGGGTCAGGGACTCCTGCTTTAAATGAATGGGTAGTCTCTGGAGGTCTAAAAAATGTTGCCTGGCTTTAATGTTGATTGTAGGTATAAAATACATTTATTATATATTGAATATTGTTTTTAAATTGCTACAGTAATTTATGTGTTCATTGAATATGTTGGTTCATAGTAGAACATTTTATTTGGTCAGTAACTTTTCTTTTTACCCCGCACTGCCAGAATCTTTTTTGGGCTGAGCCTAGTTCATAGATACATAGGTACTTAAGTGTGGATTCAGTTGACTTAATTTCCATTGACTGGCTTTGAATCTACTTATTTACATATGAACCTAGAAGTCCCCTTGATGGGGGAAAGAATATAACTGCCATCTACTGAGGCATAAGAATAAAATAACACTTCTAATGAACTGGGGTAAACCCAAACCAACTCTGGATTACAGGAAATGATAATGGGATTATTAGGAGTGAAGGGGCATGTTTTAATTATCTATTGCTAAAAACAACCTCAAAACTTAATGCCTGATAACAACAAAAAAAATTCATTTATTTTACTCACAAATCTGTGGGTCAGGAATAGGAACAAGGCACAGAGAGAAGGGCTCATCTATGCTCCATGACATCTGAGGTCTCAGCTAGGATGATCCCAAAGTTTTGGAGCTGGAACGCCTGGCCACCCAGCTTCCCCACCGCCCCTGTCTATCTGCACGCAGCCTCTCACATGGCTAGCTTGAGCATCCTCAGAGCCTGGCAGCCTCAGTGTTGGCAGACTTCTTACATGGCAGTCAGAGCTCCAAGAAAAGTGTTCTAAGAGCTCTGGGTGGAAGCTGCAAAGCTTCTTAAACAAGACTTCTTCTCACAATGTCACTTCTGCCACATTCTATTAGTCAAGTAGGTCACTAAGACCAGCTCAGACTTAAGGAGAAGGAAATAGGCTCTGCCTAACAATGGGAGGAATAGAAAGGGATTCACAGCCATCTTCAGTCATCTGCAGATTGTCCTCTGGCCACAATTACACTCATCTCACTCACCAAATACACTTACCCCCTCCCAAAGCTCTCAAACCTCTCATCCCAACTCGGCACTGACCCAAAGTTCTCTGCCTCCCCCACACACCCAGTAGTCAATGGTGACACAAGAGTAGAGTAACCGCAAGAAACACTGACATTCAAAAAGGGGAGGAGAGAATAAAAGGCTCCTAGTAGTCCCTGGTCCACAACATTCACGAACTCCATCTAGACCCATCTAGAGTTCCTGTGCTCTGAAGCCATTTCTGACATTGAGACTCTTTTGCTGAAAGAGATTAGGGATGAGGCACAGTTTTATTTCCAAATTCAAAAAAGACCTGACTCTTTAATATTTCTTCTAGCTTCTCAGAAATGGAACAGTTTCTTTTTAAAATGTTTACCTCACTTTTCCTATGTTATAATAGGCAACTAGAAAAAGCCAAGTAGCACTTGCATCATTCTGCCTGGAAATCCACCAAGCCGAGCCCTGCAGGTCTTTCTCTTTCCCACATCACCGCAGGCAACAGCCAGGCTGCTCTGCCAGGACACGCCCTGCATGCCCTTTCCTCTCGTCTCTCAGAACATTCTGCTCTCCGTCCTTCGAGGCCTTACCAGGAGTTCCGGGAGGCCCTTCCGGTTTCCACCACCCACCCACTCACAAACCAATGTCAAGCGTTTTAGATTTGCTAAGGCAGCACCCCACTCTTGGCACCAAAATCTGTTCCAGTTACCTATGCTGTGTAACTGCTCAAAACAATAATGATTTGTTTTGCTCAGGAATCTATGGATCTGGAATTCAGGCATTGCATAATGAGGAGGGTTCATCTCTAGTCCATGATGCCTGGGGCCTCAGCTGGTAGGACCTGAGTGTCTGCAGGCTAGAACAGAGTAGGAGCTAGCTTGATAGCCTCCAGGTGGTCAGACTTTTTAAATGAGTAGCTAAGGGCTCCAAATGAGTATACCAGGGCTGAGGCAGTAGCCTCAGAAGTCCTAGACTGTCACTCTTGACTGTTTGTCAAGCAAGTCACTCAGACCAGCCCAGATTCTTTGAGAATGAAATTGTCTCTTAATGGGAGGAGTAGCGGAGAATTTGCAGCCACACTTCCATACTTTTATAATGTGATTTTGTTACTTGGAACGTTATCAGTTTTCTATATGGCAACACCCAACAATAGCACGTAGTGTAGGAGCCAATGGAAAGTGAAACAAGTGTTTGAATATAATCAAGAAAAAATTCAAACCGTTGGAATGGTGAAGCAGAGACAGCCATGTATTGGGTTTCATATTTGGATTCTTTTAGCTTTGCAAAACTTTTCTCAAATATATTTAGACAGAAGGTGTCAGCACAACCTTGAGCTCTATTAATTCTCATCAAAATATCCAGATAATTGGATAGGGAAGATGTGGTCTAAAGACAGCTATGTAGCTTAGTTTTTCTATTTTGTGTTAGGTATTCTGCTTAGTTATTTAGTACTGATGATTTTTAAATGCTGTAATATAAATTCAAAAGGGTGCTCAAAAATAATATTAAGACAAAGCAGAAAGCCATAGGAAATTTATCCAATGAGATTGCATAATAAGTCATATAGATTTTACAGAAACAATTTAAATGATAGTATACCCCTAATATGATCATGAACGATGTGTAGTTTATTTTGTTTGCTTTCTACCTAACTAGTAGTCTTACATCTCAGACTATTAATAATAAAAAGCTATTTTCTACAAATATATATTATCACTAACATGTACCTGCTCAGGCTCAAACAGAATCCAAGCAACTGTTTTTAATAGTAAGTTAAAGACTATATTTGTTCAGATTTCCACTTCTTACAATAGAAATTTATTTGTAGCCCTCCATTGACTGACAAACTTACTCTACCTATTGTGTTTAAGAAAACAGCAGGATGTGATATGCCAATAAAAGAATCAATTCACCACAAAGGTTTAATAGTCTTAAATGTGTATGAACTAATAGCTAAATCTTTGCATTCATCTTCGGTTATCTATTTGGATAAATTTGCTGGATCCAAGTATGTACATTTTTAAAATTTCTGATCAATCATGACATAATTGCCCTCTAGAAAGGCCTTGCCAATTTTTACTCCTCGCCAGAAATATATGAAAAATGCCTGCTTCTCTTCATTTTCACCAAAACCAAATGACTGACCATTCCATCAAAATGATTTTTAAATGCGGTTTTATTTACTTTAATTTCTCCTACTAATAGCAGACACAGAAGTATCAAGATTTTTTTTAAAGTATGGATTCTTGTATCTGCTTTCGAAAACAACGCGAATGATGTTAATTTGTAGGTAAACCTAGTGCTTCAAAAATGTTTGAATGGTTTAAAGTTTTTCTTTAAAATTTTATATGGAATGGTCAGTTCCAACAAACTCTGTGTGCCTGTGTGTGTGTGTGTGTGTGTGTGTGTGTGTGTGTGCGCGCGCATATGTGGTGTGAGTTTCAGTAGCAAGGTAAATTCCTCATAGTCTATGTATATTTCTATCACTGAATTGTTACATTATTTTACAGCTATCAATTCATATTTTTGCCTGATAGATTGTGACTCTCCTTAAGGACAGGGATTTTTGTTTTATATGTTTTTGAGTCACCTTGAAATTACAGAGTCTGGTATAGCTACAGATGTTCGGTGAAGGAAGGCTGGAATGAAGGGACGAATGAGGGAGAGGAGACATAAACTTCCACTTGGCCTTACCCGCAGTATCACTAATTTCAATTAGCATAATCCTTTTGAAAGGGGTTAATGGGATTCTTTTTCTTTTAATGAATTTGTTGGCTTCTAAATCAGTCAACTATAATAAAATCTGCATAGACAATTGCAGATGCCTACCTAGAGCCCATTGGAAAATTCTCATCTAAATTTTTTTAATATGTAATAGCTGATAATCTGCATTTCACACTAGTGAAAGAGTCTGGACTGACAGTTGTCAGAAGGCTGTATGGGAACTTCCTTAGCCTATATCCAAGGCATTTACATTCCTCTCTTTCCTGGTTAATTACAGGATTGGGTTTTGTTTTATTAAAAAAGAGGGTAAATTTTACTACAATTAAAATTTTTTATTTGTGCAAAACACTTTAAAAGCTAACTTAATGAGGATTCCATTATTCTGAAACTTTTGTTTAATCAGAACTTTTTTAGGCAGTCATAGTGATGACTCTATAGCATGCAGTGCTTTGAAATGCACTCTGAATTATCAACAATTTCATTATATTTAAAATAGGTTTAAATGTCATATTCAGATAATTTGAAAACTGGTGTTGCAGTGATTTTAGAAGTGTAGATTTTAGAATTTTAGATATTATAAAATTCAACTGCATCATTGTATACATAAGAAAGCTGAGGCCTCAGATAGGCTGAGTCACTTGTCCAAAGTCACACAGCTAGTGAATGTCAAAGTGGTGATGGAGTCCAAGGCTATTGATCCCAGCTGATTACTATATTCATTGATTGGCCAGACTGACCAATTCTTTCTTACCTAGAGGATAGAGAGATTTTTCTGTAATAATATGTAAAAGAATGATAGACCAAATGGCCAATCACATAAAAGATATCATCTCTCTATGATAAAGAAAAATCAATAGCCTAAGGTCTGAATATTTTGCAATGGAATCTCTTGGAATGAACTCTTCAGCCTAGGATTCTCCTTTTTATGACTCTGGTTTTGGCACAATGCTAAGCACCTGCTACCTACTTGTTAGCTAACAATGAAGAATGATAAGAATTAACAAAAAGTAACTCAATCCTCATTCTTCTCAATCTTAATGATCAAGCTGAGCATCTTTATCTCATTAATACCTGATTGTGAAATCCCTTGACACCTGAGGAGACTAGCAATTTATTTTTAAGGATAAGGTACCTGATTGTAAGGCTTTCTGCCAGCAGAGATTTTTCAGAGTATTCTTTCTCCTAGTGTAAATATCATATTTTTAATTATTCATAATGTTTCTCCTGTTTTACCACAAGCTTCCTCAGAGGACAGAGGTGCATTAAGGCTCTTCTGTTGCTATAAGAGTGTGAAATGTGAATAGAATATATATATATATATATATATATTCACATATATAATTTAGCATTGCATTGTTATTCTGGGCAAACAAAATTAAACATGATTTGCAAATGCTGCCATCAGAAACAACAAAAGGTATAAAGTGATATAACGGAATTTATACTGTATGCACGCCGGAAAACCTAAATGAAAAATGCTCATAGTCAAAGTGTAAGCTGGAGAGATTTCACATTCTTAACAGCTATATTAGGGAGGTAAAAATGTGAGCATGCCTATAAATACGACCAGAGAGCTTTATTTAGATTTATGCTAAAGAGATACTCTTCAATTGTGAGCATCTTCAATACAAGCTAAGTTTCTTAACATTCCTTTCCTCATAGGGAATACTTACTAGTCAAAAAAAGATACTTTCTCCATATTGCATTAGGTTACTAGTAACCCATTAGGTTACTCTCTTACAAATGCTTAAGTTTAAAGGAGCCCTATAGCCTATTCTTCCAGGTTCATTGAGGGGTAATTTGCATACAGTAGAATCCATCACTTTTAGTGAACAGAGCACAGTCCTGTGAGTGCCGACAAACTCTCGCAGTCACATGACCGCCATTACAATCAAGATACACAGCATCTCCCTCTCCCCAGAACTTTCCTTGTGCTTCTGTATATTCAAAGTCTTCCCCTACTTTCAACTCCCCAGGGCCCCCAATCTTTTTTTTTTCCTGTGCTTTTACCTTTTTAAGACTGTCATATAAATGGAATTATACAGTATTTAACCTGGTGAGGCTGTTTTCTTTCACTTAGCAGAACTCATGTGAGTCACCCACATTGTCCTGCTTATCAGCGGTCTGTTCCTTTTTATTGCTGAGCGGCGTTCCATAGTGTGGATGTACTAGTTTGTGTAGAACTCACCACCTGATGGCCATTTGTTTTGTTCTCAGTTTGGGGCAATTATAAATAAAACAGCTATAAGCATTCACATATAATTTTGTGTGTGTGTGACATAAGTTTTTCATTTCTCTTGGGTAAATACCCCAGAATAGGATTTCTGAATCATATGGTAAAGTATATGTTTAACTTTATTAAAAACTCCTAAACAGTATTCCAAAGGGTGTGTAAAATGTTGCATTCCCACCAGCAATGTATGAAAGGTCAAGTTGCTTTGCATCCTTGCCGGCACTTGATATTGAAAGGCGTTTTGTTTGTTTTTTAACATTATCCATTCTAATCGGTGTGGAGTGGTAACACAGTATGATGTTAATTTGCATTTCCCTGATGATAATAATGTTGAGCATCTTTTAATGTGCTTATTTGCCATTTCTATATTCTCTTTGGTGTAATGTATGTTCAAATCTTTTGTCTCTTTTCTTATTGGGTTATTAGTTTCTTTATCGTCGTTTTTTTTTTTTAAGTTCTTGATATATGTAATGTGGTTACCAGTCCTTCAGATGATATGTGTTTTGTGAATATTTTTCTCCAGTCTATGGCTTCCTTTTCATCTCCTGAGCAGTGTTTTTGAAGAGCAAGACTATTTAGTTTGTGTGCGTGCGTGTGTGTGTGTGTGTGTGTGTGTGTGTGTTTTGCCTATGGGTATCCAATTTCTATCACCATTTCTTGAAGAAACTATCTTTTCTCCATTGAATCGACTTTGCAGCTCTGCCAAAAATCAATTGACCATATAAGAGTAGATCTATTTCTGGACTCTCCATTCTGTTCCACTGATCAATAGGACCATTCTTTCACCAAATAACACACTGTCTCGATTATTCTAACTTGATAGCAAGTCTTGAAATTGGGTAGTGTGGGTCCTCCAACTTTCTTCATATGTTAGTCAATAGGGAGTAATGAGAAAAGTGGGTAAATGGAGAACACGTGACCAATCTATAAACATTCAAACTTAATTTTTAAAACTCTGTGCACGCCAACGATACATGCCTGCAGGCCGGGTTCCATCTGTAGCTGCCGATGTCTAGAGGGGGAGTCGAGCCTGGCAGACGTCGTCAGCCCTCGCAGCAACCCGGGCCTGACCTTGGCAGCATTTGGGAGTTTTCCCCAAATGCAAAGGAACCATGTGGCATGGAGAGCACCTGGCCCATCTTCAGTGAAGGCCTCGGGCACTGTACAAATTACCCCTGAAGAATGAAGTCAGTTCACATTGCTGACTGCTGCTCGAATTCCTTTAACTGAGGAAAAAGACATTAAATTCACATTCAGAAGTGAGACTTAACATGCGAGTTCAGTGGACCCTTGAACAACACGGGTTTGAATGGCACGGGTCCACTGACACGCAAATTGTTTTCAGTAAATACACAGTCAGCCCTCTGTATCCCCATGTTTCACGGACATGGATTCGACCAACTGTGGATCAAAAGCAGTATTTTTGAGCTGCGGTTTGGAATCCACGGATGTGTGGCGCCAACTGTATGCCTTGTCCTACGCCATTTCATATAAGGGACCTGAGCATCTGCGGATGTTGGGATCTGCAGGGGGTCCTGGGACCAGTCCCTCATGACTGTAGTTAGTTTTAGGGGAGTCCAAAGTTATAGGTGAATTTTTGCCAGTGTGGAGTTTGGCGCCCCCAATCCTCTCATTATTCAAGGATTAACAATAGTTGTTCCTTAAAAAAGTTAAACTTACCATATGACCCAGCACATTTACTCCTAGATATCTGTTCAAGAAAAATGAAAACATACGTCCACACAAAGGCTAGCATGTGAATGTTCATAGCAGCATTATTCATAATAGCTAAAAAGTGGAAACAACCCAGATGTCCACCAACTAGTGAATGGATAAACAAAATGTATTAGAGCCACACAATGGAGTACTATTCGGCACCAAAAAAGAATGCGTTAATGCACGCTACAACATCTCAGAAACATTATGTTAAGTGACAGAAGCCAGACACAAGAGATTACATGGGAAATATCTAGAAAAAGCAAATCTGTAGACACAGAAAGTAGGTCAGTGGTTGTCTGGGGTCAGGGGTGGCTACAGGGATGAGTTACAAGTATACTGCAATTAGCCTCACTCTGAACTAGTATATATAGTTATAGAACTTATTCTCTTGTTTGGGGTGGGGACGAAGATAGAAAGACTGTGGGCGAGGCTAGAGGGCAAGGGCAGGGGCACCGGAAAGAGGCAGCATTGCAGAGGGATCCAGAGCTTAGACAGAGAAATCTTGGTTCCCATCCTGGTTCTGACCATTACTGACTGTGGGCAAAAGGTATTTATCTTCTATCTTCTCGATTGCCCTCTGTGAAATCGTGTCCCTATGGAACTGCATACTAGGATAAAACAATAAGATAATCCACATAAAGTACTTAGCATAGTGCCCAGACTATAAAAAGAGCTTTTAAATTACCTATTATTATTTAAAATAGCAGTTTATCCAAGGGGAACTCATGTAAAGCTCCTTTTTATGTCTTAAAAAACATACCTATATTAAGGAAGATGGTGGAACAAACACATTTTTAGATAAAAACTCCCAGGAGATGTGTTCATTCTTCTAGAAGATACTTCAGAACAAAAATTAAGAGCAGCTGCTAAAGTTACTTGAAGGATGAATAGAGATTTGGATTAATTTAGCTGCTGAGTGATACACGTGGTCCCAGCGTCATCAGAGCTTTTGGGGACTGACTTCTCCTCTCAAGGACTGCTTGTCCCTCTAGCTCTTCCCAAGTACGTTATCTTTCAATTCAATGTGTCAGATATATGTGTATATTGAACATTTAATATGTGTGTTCTGGATTGAATTGTGTACCCCAAATTCATACGTGAAGTCCTAACCCCAGAACCACAGAATGTGACCTTATTTGGAAATAGGGTCATTACAGATGTGATTAGTTAAGATGAGGTCATTAGGATGGGCCCTAATCCAATATGGCAGGTGTCCTTATAAAAGGGAACTATGGACATAGAAACACACACGAGGGGACATCTTTATATATAAAGACGAAGGCAGAAATCAGACTGCTGCTTCTACAAGCCAAGCAATGTCAAAGATTGCCAGCTAACCATCAGTAGCTAAGGGCTTGGTGTGGAACAGCCCTCAGAAGGAACCAACCTGTCGACACTTTAATCTCATACTTCTAGCCGCCAGAACTGTGAGAAAATAAATTTCTGTTGCTCAAGCCCCTCGGTTGGTAGCACTTCCTTATGGCAGCCCTGGCCAGTTAATGCGGGGTGTAATGTGCCTTCTCTCTGAAGTGATTATCTATTCCCCGGATGATTTTCCTTTTGTTGCAGATCTCTTCCAGAGTCGATGTAGTTATGGTCTGTAGTTATGGTCTGTCTTCTAACATAATTGCATCATCAATCGGATTAAATTTCTCTGAAGAGTTACATGTGTATAGATGCGTATGAGAAGTTGTTGGGGGAAGTTGGCAGAGAAAGAAAATGTTCTGTAGACCAAAGGAATAAATCTACTTTTATGTCACAGAGAGGAAAGGATCAGAGTCACTAAGACTTTTCCAGTTGCATGCCTTACTTGATTTTCTAACTAATTCAAGTCCTTCCAGTTTACGTGTGTTTTGTAAGTTTTCTTAAAAGATGAATGTGCATAGTAGTATGTAAATTTTGTAGGATCTTAAGAGGCAAGTGTAAGCCCGGCAACACCGTCCTAAGACATCTGTATTACACAGAAGTCCAAGTGGTTTAGACATCTGTGAATACAAATGGAATTTAAAATGTTTACCCAACACAGAAGAAATTTCTAATCAATGCTATGTATGTGCCTTGATGCACGGTCAACCATGGATGTCTCTAGAACACATGCGCTATTTCAATGTGTGCATTCAGAGTATCTCCAAACGAGGGGACAGGAAAAATTCTATTCCTCTTAATATTAAGAACTTAAATTCTGGCACTTTAATCTATACATTCAAAGTAGAGTTGAGAATTGTGATATAGCTATGCTGATAATTCAAGTTAAAAACACATTTTCTTTTATTATCTGGATGTGGCAGGCAAATGTAAGAACATATTAGCATGAATTATTATCCAGAGAATTGACTCAATTTTCTATTCCATTTTGCTCATGTAAGCGTGGTCTAAATCATTGGGTGAGAAATATTCCTAGCAATGAACTGCATTTAAAACCTTGGTAAAAAGTCATTTTTATCTAATGGCCAAACATAATAAATAATAACAGTGATTCTTTACACTTACGTGGTTTTGAATTTATAAGCATTTCCCTATGCATTATCTGATTTGATCTGCTCAGATTTTTTTTTTTTGAGGTGGGCATTAGTGAGAAAAATGAGGAACCTAAATATCAAGGGATTTGATGGATATTGTACAATTTCAGACTCACGGCTCCTGGTTCAGTGTTCTTTCCGCTGCACCAAGGATTCTTAAGCTTTTTGTGCCATGAGCTCACTCTTTGGGAAACTGCAGAAGCCTTTGGACCCATTCTCAGAAAAATGTTTGTAATTGTATTTCAAGAGTACCACAGGATTACAAAGGAAACCAATTATATTAAAATACAATTATCAAAATATTTAAAATGTTTGATACAGTACACATATGCTTCTTTATTAATGCAGTAAATATCAAGGTACAATAGCAAATCTAATAACTATCACAATTTCAAAGTGGTGAGTATAAATAATATTTTGAGATATCTACAACTATAATGTGATATGCAAATATCTATGATTTCTATTGGTTACAGTCTCTAGTAATGCAACATATAAGACACTGGGAGTTCCCAATAAATAGGAATCCAGACAAGATGTAGCATTGCAGTTTTGAATTGGAATAATCATTTGATCAATTTCTGGAGTGATTCAGGAACTCTTGCTGGGTTCTGAAGACTGAGACTGACCTTGAGTAGTCAGTATTGAGCTGGGATGCAGCAGGGTGCCTTCAGTGGAAGGTCTGGAACCAAGCTGAGTTATATGTACCCTAGAGCCAGAAATGGCATTTATTCATTCAACAAGGATTACCTGACGGGGACCAGGGACTGAGTACGCCCTTCTTCAGTGGCTTGATCCTATTTTCAGATATTCAAAAGCCAGTCATAAAATTCCAGAGAGCAACAGGAAACGAAATTGCATTAATTCAAGAAAAAGTTATTTAGCTTGATTATTGGATGAGGTCTTCAAGACAGGGACATATATTCTACTTCTAGTCATGCCATTGGTCCTCTCAATAATCTTGGTTAATTTGTGTGTGTGTAAATATTTTTATAGACTTTATTTTTTTAAAGTTTTAGATTTACAAAAAAAATTTGAAAGGATAGTAGAAGAGTTCCCATAAACCCTGCACCTGGTTTCTCCTATTGTTAACATCTTACGTGAGTACTGTACCTTTGCTACAATTAATGGACCAATATCGATACATTATAATTAACTAAAGTCCATACTCTATTCGGATTTCCTTAGTTTCCACTGAGTATCCTTTTTCTGTTCCAGGTTCCACATTACATTTCGTCGCCCTATCTCCTAAGGCTCCTCTTGACGGTGACAGTGTCTCAGAATCTCCTTGTTTTTGATGACCTTGATAGTTTTTAAGGAGTACTGGTGAAGTGTTTTGTAGAATGTCCCTCAACTGGGTTTCGTCTGATGTTTTTCTCGTGATTAGACTGAAGTTACGGGTATCGGAGAGTACGACCACAGAGGCAAAGTGCCACTTTCAGTAACACATCGTATCGAGAGCACATGCCATCAGCACGACTAATCGCTGTTGCTGCTGACCTCGATCACCTGGCTGCGGGAGTGTTTGTCAGGGTCCTTCATAGCAAAGTTACTCTTTTATCCTCTTGCCAATTCACTTTTAACATTTCTGTAATTCACTAGTAAAGAGAAAATCATTCCCATAAAGTGTGGTAATCTAGTCCTTTATGGAGGCATGGATCCAGAAGAGATTTGGGGAGATTAGTTAGTCCGGTCTCTGGGCCCAAGCCACTGTGCACAGATGGGTTTCTTGGCTGGCCTGTTTTTAAAGATGAAAAAGGAAGGAGACTCGACAGTGAAAGAATCCCGAACTCTTTACAGCTGCTGTTCTGCTGCTCGATCAACAAGGTAACAGAATGTCCTACCTGCTTAGACACGCGCACAGCTCCAAGGCGTTTGCACCATCCTGAATAGTTCCTGGAACACGGTGGTATATACGTAAATAAATACAGGAGTGGAGAGACAGATGACTGGATAAAAATCTATGGCGATATAACGCAGTGGATGTCAATATGAAAAAAAATTGTAGTGACTTGGAACATAGTTTTTGGACTCATAAGATCTAAGTTTCTGTTCCGGGACCACTCGACGGAAGCGTACGACTTTAGAACTCAGTTTCCTTACTTGCAAAACGGAACGATCACACTCGCAGTTAAATGTTGTGCAAATCAATAGCATAAAGAGAGCATCTGTCTGGGGAGGCCCTCCGTGCACTAGGCATTGTCACGATGCAGGGAACAGTGACCTGGGCCCGCTCTTGAGTCACTCTAAATTAAACGAGGTGTGTTTTAGATGGGTTTTTCTCTGCAGAAACGGAGCTGGAGCTGAGGGAATGTACACTGAATAGTCTTCGCAGCTTTCTTCTCGTTTCTCACATCCTTCACTCTTTTTTTAAAGTTCCCGTAGACGGCCTGTGCCTTCACGCCATTCCCCACCGCCGAGCCCCCCCTTCTCCCAGGTATATCTGAAGCAGCAAAGCTTCTTCATGATTGGTAAGCATTCCTTCTCCCCCAGGTAGTCACAGAGAGGCAGAGAGCTGGAGACAGAGGAGAGATGTTTCTGCGTTTGTTTGTTTTGTTTTAAGTGGTTGCTTTGCTGATCCTATTACTGTAAAGGGTAATGATATTTGGGAATAAAAGCCTATGAATAAGTAATGATAATAGAAGTAAGAACCAGAACTGTGGGGTATAAAGCTCGCGTTAAAAATAGTCTGTCATTTTCAACTCTGCCTACTAAGCCTTTTCCTAGACTGAAAGGCACAGATAGAGCTGGGCGAGAGGCGCAGATAGCCGGCTTCTCCGCCGTGGTCAGCCCCTACCTCCAGCACCGCTGCGGGGTTCTCTGATGCCGGCAGTGGAACTTTTCTTTTTTCAATGCCAAGTAACCAGAGTAATCAAATAATTATCGATGGAAGAATGGAAACTACGAAATGGGAACATTTGGGTCTGCTCTGAGAACTTGATGTTTCTCGAGACCCAGATGTTCTTCGGCGGAGCGTCCATGGTCACTGCTGACACGGGCAAGGCCACCCAGGGGTCTGATTACAGCACAGAAATGAGCACGGCTGAATCGTAAGGAAATCCGAGGAGAAGAGGCTGTAGATGAGGCTGAAAATTCAAACCTTAGCATCTGAGACCTCGTGTGTTTCATCGCCTAGGAGACTGGCCAAACTCAAGTCCTGAAACCTCAGCACAATGGCTGCCAAACCCCGGCTCCCGAGAACTAAGAGAAAACAGACAGCTATGCAGGCGAGGGCTCTGAGCTCAAAATACTTCGCCTCCGGTCCAGAAAGGCCAGGCCCTAGGACTGCACGCCAAGACATCGCAACTGATGTGAGCCACTGCTCTGGTGTCAATCGCGGCCTCAGATTTATTGCTTTGAAGGCTAAGGTCACAGGTTAAGGCGTTCTCCAGATTCTGCGGTTGAACCCAGACTGCGCCGCCCTTCCCACCTCCCCCCGTCAAGTGCCAGCAGTCTGTTAGGGCAGACCTGCACAAATGGGGAACACCCATCAAATGCAGCAGGAATATTAACTTCACTAGGAAGCCTTTATGTGCCATTACTTTAGAAAGGATTCCTTGTTAGTCCTACCATTAAACAATTAAATTGTCAGAGATGAATTCTGTGCGTGTGTGTGCAGAGCGTGCGTGTGTGTGCAGGCTGTGTAATTTCCCACTCAGGTGATGTCTGCTGCAGGTCTCTCTCTCTCTCTCTCTCTCTCTCTCTCTCTTCACCCCCCACCCCACTCACCATATTGTATGCTTTACTCTTTACATTGTTGAAAATAAATACATCTTCCTGATGGCATAAGCAGGTTTTGTTATGAACTTTGATATGCGTACACATTTTATGACGCCCAGGCGGTAGGAATACAAAATGAAATGCTCAAGGATGGATTCTCTTCGAGTGTCCCCCACCCCCCGTCACCATCAGAACGTGATTCCTTATTCTTCTTTCCTGACACATGGTATTGATACAGTCAGTTTACTCCACTGGCATCATGTACATGGACATTCTATGAAATAGCTCTAAATCCAGGCAAGGGCGATGCCTACAGATGGGAAGAATGATCACCACATGCTATAGTTCTCTTAGGTCTTCATCCTAATTATGCCTTCATAATGCTTTCTTATCTTAGGTCTCTATTAGAAAATGTTTGACCTCAGAAAATCAAACATGCTTCTGAAAAGTACACATTTCGCTTATGCCCAGTGTTGATTATTTTAGTAGAGACCATACCACTTAAAACACATTAAATAATATTAATACATAAAATTAAGATCACACTTAAATCTCCATAATTTTTATAGAGCTTAAATTTTTGCTTAATTAGATTATATTCTTGCCTTTGTCAGCTACCAAAACTCTCCTTTGAAGCTTTAATCTTTTAAAAAATTCAAAAAACAAAAATAGAACAGCTATACACCGAGATGAAAAGACTTCTAGAAATTATGGATATATAAGGCAAAGGTTGAGGCCAAGAAAATACTGCCAATACCTATAAATCTTCCAGCTCCTGCAAGAACCATGTTGAATTAAAGATGTGCCAATACAACTGTTAGTCACTTAATAAACGCTTCTTGATATAATGACATGGTCAGTGTCATAAATATAACCTGCTGTTCTGATATTAAGCCTCATAAAATGTTTAGCTTACTTGTTTTATAACAATGTACAGATAAGGGAAGAAAAGCAGTTTTGAAATCAAGTTAGAAGTAGCTACAATTTCTCTACAGACTCCTCTCTTTGGAGATTTCATTCCTGTTGGCTCATGTCTTTTTTTTTTTTTTAACAGGATGACAAAATTAGGAATTTTGGAGCCTACCCTTGTTACATGGTGAGATTTATATTTAGGCTTAAAACTAGTTAAGGTGCATGCTGCTGTCTAGCTCTGGGTTCCCTTACACAACCCTGTATCGCCACAATCTGTCTTCGGGTTTAAATGAAACACTGCCCCTTTTTAGTCAGTAATTCATACTTCTGAACTAGTGCTCAGGCACGGTGTGGACCTATGTGTTTAGATTTTTGGTCAAGAAAAAAATGTACAGGCCCTTCCTCCCAAAGGAAAGAAAAGAATATTGGTAGGAACATCTCTTTGGAATAAGAAGAGGAAAATAGAACAGAAAAAAGGTGATAGTCCCAGAAAAATATTCATATCATCACATCAACATTTTTCTTATTTATTTATATATTCGTTTGTTTGTTTCAGTTCATTTTGGAAAACGTTTAAACTTGTCCCATCCTCGATACAACAGACACATATACACACAACACACTTTGACCCTCTCTTGCTCAAATAATGCTTTCTTCTACTTTCTGTGCTTCTGACAGTAGCAGTGCCATTTTCTAAACATTAAGATTTAGGCCTTCATTCAGTATCTCATCCTGTGACCACTCTCTGTTCCTGCCCAAATGTGCCACCAAGGATTGTTACCCCTTCACCTTCCTGGAGAGTCCCATCTCCTCCTCTCTGGTTATCCACCCAACTTCCATGCCTAACTTATGACCCATCTTTTCCCTGAAGACTTGGGATGAGTGCTGGGGTGGATGTACGCTTGATTGCCACACTTGTTTAGCCAATACAGTATTAACAGCATTAAAAGTATTTCAATAGAAATTTTTTAATTGCAAAAACTACTAAATATTTTAGAAGAACATCTCTTTACAAATAATTGTTACATTTACTGTACACTGTTCCCACTTAGTCACTAATACGGGTCCTCCACAACAGCAGCCTGAGCATGGAACCATATATATTGCGTGATTCCCATTCAGAAATAATACTTATTAGCTTGTATTACATCTGAAATTATGTCATTAATTACTAATTACTTTGATTAAAGTTTTTGTGGCATTCAGGAGATGCCTATTAAAATACAAATATCCCAGAGAGAGCGAACACTCCAAGCTCATTATCAATGATTTATATCTGTTCATGGATTATTTCAGGAATCTTTGATGAAATATCAAATCCCTTTCCACCTGTGATGCTAAATCAGTCGATTAAGCCACAGGAGGAAGCACAGCCTGTAACCCATTCTGTGCTGCAATGCAGGACATTTGGGAGAGACTGCTACCCAAATACACCATCCCATCCCAAGTTTCTTCTTTGAAATTTAAGCCAAAAGAGTCTTTGTACACCATTAAATACAAATATCCCTGAAAGAGGTCACACACTAAGCCAAAACGTTATTTTCACCTCTGAATAAATGCATTTATCAGGTTCCTCCAGGTGCTGGCCTAAGCTCTTTGCTCTTAAATCCCCTGTAATGTCTTTAAATGTTTCATTAAGTCCTAAGACTTCAACCCCAATAATTATTAAAATAATCCTAAATTGTTGTAATTTGCTCTTAAATTCTATCTTCAGCTGGCCAAGATATTCCGCTGTCTATTGGACATCTCTACCCGTCTGTTCCATGAACACCTCATGCTTGATATAACCAGATCCAACACACTATTATTCCCTTCAAACTTGCCTCTACTCATTTGTTATGGGTTCACTTAGCCACGCCATAACTCAAGTAGGAACCTTAGAGTCATCTTTCACTCTTCCCTTCCCAATAAGCAATGATTATAACCGAAAGCTTCCAAACCTGTAGTATCTCCCACCTGCATCCTTCTTCTCATTTAGGGGCCACAGCTCGAACACAGACCAGCCTCTCCCTTCACCTACACAGCTGAAGGACCTTCCCAGCACCACTGTCCACTGTACGTGACTCTTCCCCACACGTGGCTTTGAGCGTGTCCTTCTCCAGTTCGGAAACCTTTAATGCTCCCCATTGCTTGTTAAATTAAAATCAAACTCATCTTGCTTTTTCAACATTCATTATCATATGGCCTCCTCCCTCATCTCCTTTCACATATCTTACCCTTTTAGCAAAACTGGAATACTTACTGTCCTCTAAAGATGCCCTTCGCTTGCTAACCTATGTGCCATGAATGGTTTCCTCCACTTGAAATACTTTTCATCCATCCCTGTTTCCACACATGGAAAGCCTACCTGTTCTTCAAAGTCAGCTCCAGATTTTACTTTCTTAAATAATAAGTCTTTCTGACTCGCCCAGCTGGATGTAACCTGTCCCACCACTGAACTCCCATGACATCCACTATGCCCTGAATTACTAAGAAGTGCCATTATTTCTATGCTTGTCTTATGCTACTCGTTCTAATGACAACTCCTGAAGTCTAGGAACAGTGTCTCATTCTTCTCTACGTCGCCTGCAGTGCCTAGCTCAATGCTTGCTCATAAAATGCATATATTTATTGACGTATTTCTGAGCAAGTTTTGAGGAAGGATGAAAAAGACAGGAGAGGAGTTCCTAGATTCTGAAAGTGTGGCTTTGCCAAGAAGTGACATTACAGAGTCCTGGAGAGTGACTTTGCACACTTTGTAAGACTACAGCTTAGGACAAGCATCTTGACAAGGAATGGAAATCTGGGTTAGAGAAGAGGAGGGCCAATCCAGAGCATCAGCATCTACCTGGATTAAACTGGGGACGTTAAGGCAGACGAGGCAGCATGAAACCATTGGGTACCTGGGGATCTTGGGAATGTCCTTGGGTCTTGAAATACTGCAGCCCAAATCAGAGCACCAGGCCAGAGACTTCTACAAGAGGCACACAAGTTGGTGATAAAATAAACTGGCTGTTTCACCATTTTACACACACTAGACTAGAGCAGCTAGCTACATACACTTCATGCACTAAAGTGTCTCTAGTAGACTTGTTCAGGTTGCTGTACATATGTGAAACTGTCAGTCAATTGTTCAATCAATCATCACATATTTATTGAGTTCTTTCAGTGTGCCAGGCATTGTGCTAAGTACTGGAGATACCAGAGTGAATGAAAAAGACAAAAATTCCTGCCCTCGTGGACCTTACTTACTAACAAGAGGAGATAAATGGCAAGTAGAACAAATACACAATATACAAAGTTTATGGGGTGATAAACTCCTTGGATAAAAATAAGATGGAGATAAAGTGTTAGAATTTTAAGCATAGTGATCAGGCCTTGTTAAGAAGGTGACTTTTGACCAAAGTCTTGGAAGAGGTGAAGCTCTGATACATGAAGCTGTCTTGGGAAAGGGCATTCCAGGCAAAGGGAATGGCCAGTGCAAATGTCCTGAGGTGAGTGCAGGCCTGACACATTGAGTCCAGAGTATCTGGAGACAGAATCGGTCGGATCAGAGAAGTAAAGAAGACTTCCACCCTGTGCACGCCATTGTAAGGATCTGGTTTTTACGTTGAGTGAAATGGGAACCTTAGGAAGAGTCTTAGCAAAAATTGAATCATTAGCTGAACTGTAGAAAGGACCAAAGACTGAAGCAGGGAGACTAGTTAGGAAGCTATTGCAATATCCCAGGCAAGTAAGTGATGACGACAATGTCTTGGACCAGGGCAGTGGCAGTAGCGATGATAAGTGATCAGAGTCTAGATAAATGTTAAAGGTAGAGCATGAAGGATTTTCTCATGCATTCGATGCTGGACATGAAGGGGAAAAAAGAGTCAGAGATGACTCCAAAGATTTTTGCACAAGAAACTAAAAAAATAGTGTGGTTTATTAACTGGAAGGCAGAATATTAAGGGTGGCATAGTTGGAGGAGAGAAGAAATCAGGGGTTAGGGTTTGGATTTGTAAAGCTTGTGATACCTAATAAACATCCTAGTGGAGTCTGGAGGTCAGGAGAGATCTAGACGGGAGGTCTAAATTTGGGGATCAGAATATAGATGGTACTTGAGGGCATGAAACTGGACGAGACCCACAAGAGAGTGGTTACAAGAAGGAGAGAGCATTCACGGACCGAGCTTGAGCCCCTCCAGCGTTCAGAGGTCATAGAGAAGGGAGGAACCAGTAAAAAAGACTGAGAAAGAAGGACCAGGAAGGCAAACCAGGGGAGCAAGTTGTCTTAGAAATAGAATAAAAGATGTTTCAAGGAAGGCGTGATCGCCTTGGTCAAATGCTGCTTAGAGGTCAAGGAAGATGAGAACCAAGAAGAGAACTTCCAGTTTAGCAAAGTGGAGGTCACTGGGGACACAACAATTTCAGTGGGGTGATGGGACCAGAAAACCTAACGGGAGGGCTGAGAACGCGAGACGAGGAATTAGAGCGATTGAAAATAGATACTTTTTGTTGTTAAAAGGTTGCACTTTATTTTAAAAGCCAATAATTCGGACTTTTTACTAATTTAAATGATCACTGTGTACACAGCAATCTGAACTAGTCGAATTTTACTTGAGAAATTCCCCTTTCAAATGACAAAAAGTTTTTGTGAAATGAATTCCAGCAGTTTTAAGTCTGGCACTCTCTTTTTTAACTGAAGAAAAACAATCATGGCCTTCAGTGAATTTGCAGCTCAAGGTATTTTAAGTTTTGTAATTTAATTTCCATCTTGGAACTTCACACACACACACACACACACACACACACACACACACGATGACCTCATAGTTCTCAGATTGGATATTGCAACTCGTTATAAATTACATTTGTTCATTCCAAATATTTTATTATCGATTTATAGTTAGTTGTCTTGTGCGGTAGCCACCACTTACTCAGTTTAAAGTTTTTAAATAATATTTCTTATTCCATGGATGTTTGACTGCCTTTCCTACATGTAGACACTGGTTCACATTGTCAACGTTTGGGCACTGGATCTCAGAAAACATTAAGCTTGAGATTAAAGGTAGGACAGGAAAAACTGTCAGTAAAACATGTTAATGTACCTGCACAGGAGAGGGTCAAGTTCATACTCAGAACCACAAGTGTGCAGTGAAGTACAATGATTTCATACTTGTGTTGTGATGCCATTATGTTGTAACATCAAAGCCAAGAATTCTCCCGACCCGAGGGCAATGCCAATTTCTCAGAAGGCTCATTTCTTAGAGCCAAAGCTCCAAAGAGGCCAACACAAACCATGCTGATACTTCGTCTCATGTTATTTCTCAATTTTATGCTTAATTTATTCCTTTTGGTTTTATGTATTTTGACACAGCCAAGTGTATGTGGGGATTTCTCCATAGTCCTTTAAATGCTATAAAACTTTAATATAGGGAGATAAAAACAATAATAAGGCATGCCCCCGAGCCCTCACATTTAGTTCTTTATCTGAGTTAGGCACTAACTACTTTTAGATACTGATTTAGATTTCCAAGTACTTGCACTACGATAAATGGCCCTTGTGCCTTTGCTTGCCCTCCTCCCCCACCCAAATGAAAATTATATTCTACCCATTACCTGTGCATGCAACACCCATTGATTGGAAAGAGGCATCTTTACCGTTCTTAAATTATCATCATAATGGCCTATATTGTGCATGAGCCAATGCAATTTAATATGATTCAGAATAAAGCCAGGATGAATGCCCCACTCTCGATTTTAGGCATGCAACCCTGAAAAGTCTTTTGGAAAAAAATGAAATAATGCTCCCGGAAGTCTGTTGAGTTAGTCTGTTTTCAGCATAATTGCCTTCTCTCGGCTTCCTAATACTCTTAAAACCTCTGAGAGTCTTTAATGTACAAAGTTCAACAAAAATACCTTCAAAGCAGATTAGTTCTAATTACGTTTAATATTTGTTTGCTGCTTTATTGAATAAACTACATTTCCTTTTTTAAAAAATTCACTTAACTGCATGTCAGTCACCCAAATTTTTAAGTGTACAAATGAAATGGAAAACATTTATTACACAAATTTAATTACAATTCTAAGAAATAAACATGCAAATTAGATAGAGTTCAATTTGCAGATGCTAATCCTCATCCTCGATCTCGTTTCCTTTCCTCCCTGATTTTCAGTCTGTGCCTCTCCTGGATTCCTAGGGAGCCAGGCAGCCAGAGGTTTGCTTTTTCACAGTCGGAGGATCTCTGTTTTAAAGAAGTGTTATATTTAGCACATCTGGCATAGTAGCAGTAAACAAACATTATAGTCTTTGTAACACTCTTGTGCAGGTGCCTTCCCCCCACCCCCCATTTTATTAGGTCTATGCCTTCCAAGCCTCTGCGTTCATTACACCTGAAATGACCCATCTCGACTACTGAGGGGTCCCTAGACAGAAGTTATGAATTAATGTTTCAAAAAACACTCCAATTGAGCCCAACACAGGAGAAACTTACTATTTGCAAAATAATGTGATTCCGGGGTGGTTTAAATGACATTCTCTTGACCAAGGACAACCTCCTTTATTACATTTTTATTTCCTGGAGGTTTTCCCTTGAGGCTCCCCACCCAGAAAGTGTTGCCAATTGAAGTTGCAGCAGGACTAAGGTTGCTTTTTTATACACATGCAGCTCCGGAGGGGACCGGGCGAGGGCGGGTGGCGAGGGGGGAATAGCTGCTTGGTCCTGCAAAGACATCTGTTTCTCATCTCCGTTTGCTGTGGCAAAGAAGAAAGTCTTTTGCAAAGGGTGGGAAAGGCACAGTTGTTGTTGTTGTTTTTTTTAATCACACACACACACACACACACGACAACAACAAAACTAAACCAAATTAAAAAGAGAGAGAGAGAGAAAGAGAGAAGACGTCTCAGAAGGTTGCCGAGTGCATACATTATTCTGCTGGAGCCGAGCCCCCCCGGGCCAGGGCGGGAGCCTGGAGCGCGTGGGGTCCAGGCTGCGGGCTGGAGCAGGGCCCGCGTGTCCCCGGGCACCGGGAGGGGAGGGGAGCGGAGGGGAGGAGCGGGGGGAGGGAGGGCGGGAAGGAGGGAAGGAGGCAGGGGGCGGGCTGGGCTGGGGGTGGGGGCGAGGGGAAGGCGCCCCGTGTGCTGCCTGAGGAGCGGCGGCGGCGGCGGCGGGAGCGGAGGGAGGGAGAGCGGGCGCGCTTGTCATGTTCTCCCTCTCACCCTGGGGGCATCCTGCACAACCTCTCCTCGGAAATCCACGGGGAAATGGCAAACAGGATTGACGGGTTTCACACGCTCCTCGCTAGACAGAGCCGCTCATTACCATAACCGTCTGCGGCGACGGCGGCGCGGCGCCCCGGTCGCGGCGGCGGGACCTGCCGGGACCCTCGCGCGCCGCGCACTCGCGGCCACCGCCGGGCGGCAGCGGCAGCGGCAGCGGCGCGACCGAGCGCCGGCGGCCGGGCTGGCGCCGCGCCCCGAGCGGACGAGCGGCCGCCGGAGCGCTGCGGCCGCCGCCCCCCGGCCGACCCCGCGGTAAGAGCCGGGCCGGGCTGGGCGCGGGCGGGAGGGCGGGCGGGCTGGGCGCGGGCCGCGGCCGAGCCCCGGCGTCGGCTCGCGGGGACGGCGGCGCCGGGGTCCCCGAGCGGACTCGCGCCGGCGGCGGCGCGGCCGCGGGCGGCCGGGGGCCAGCGCTCCGCCGGGCGCGGAGGCGGCGCGGGCTCCTCGCGGGTCTGGAAGGCGCCGCGGAGCCTCTGCCGGGCGGGAGCCGCCGCCGCCGCCTCCGGGGCTGCTCCCGCGGCCGCCCGCGCTCGCAGGGCCGAGTCCAGGGCCGGGCGGGGACGGCGGCTCTGGGCAGACCGCAGGGTCCCCGCGGGTCGCCCATCTTCTCGTCCTAGGGGACGAGGGTCAGTGGGAGGGACGCCCCCAGGGCTGGACGCCGCGGCGCCCGGCAGGTGGGGAGCGAGGGAGGGATGGTGGATGTCAGGAGCGCGCGTTTGCAAGAAAAAGGAATAGCTGCAGGAGCTGACACCTTCTGTCCCCCGCCACCTCCGCCCCCGCACCCTCCTCCCCGGCAGCCGAGCCGCGCTGCGGGCGGCGGCGGCTCCTCTGTCCTCAGCTCACCTCCCCGGCGGGCTCGGTTGCTGCCCGCCTGGTCCACGCCTCCGCCTCTCTCCTCCCTTCCTCCCCTCCCGCCTGCGCGGCTCTCGCAACTTTCCCGAGTGTCCGGCTGGGCGACCGGAGGCGGGGGGCGGCGCGGACCCCCGCGCGAGGTGCGGCCGTGCGCCCGCGGCCCGGCTCCTGCGGACGCGCAGGGCGCTGCCGCGGGCGCCGAGGGGGCTTGGCGGGCCGGGCGCCTGGGAGCGCCGGGCAGGATCGGCTGCTGGCTGGAGCGCGGGCCGGGGGCAGCCTCGCCAACTTCCCTGAGTCATTTCCTTGGAATCCTACCTTTGGTGTTTATTTCCCTTAGAAGGAAACTTGGTCTGAAAAAAAAAAAAAAGGAAAGAAAGAAAGAATAATAATAGCCCTTATTCTTCAGGAGAGGCGCAGGACTCGGGCACCACGGAAAGACAACTTGCCTTTGTTCCCAGACACTTGGGGTGTTGTTTACTTTTTCTCGCGGCCGGGGGCAAGGAGGGCTCTGTCGCTGCCGCAGAGAGGGGCTTAGAGGCTTCGGCACGGACCCCCCCGGGGGTGTGTCTGTTGTGCGCGCCAGGACCTGGTGGCTGCTGCCAGCCTGCAGGGGTTTCGGTTCTCTGAACCTCGGACCCCAGGCCTGGGCCTGGGATAGAGACCAGGCACCGCGGGTGGGGGCTTGGACACTCGGGCACCTCCACTACCCCCACTCCTGCCCCTGACCTCCTCAGGTCCAGGACCCTAATTCCCAGCACCAGGATCTGACCTAAAGCTCTTGGCCTCTCGGAGCTTCAGCTGAGAAATGTACTTCCCAGAGCAGACAGGTGTACTGCAAGGGCTGGCAGAAAAAGCGACATCTGCCTATTTAGCAGGGTTGAAGGATTTTATTCCGCCCATCCAGCCCCTTCACCATCTCTACCACCACCACCACCACCACCACCATGAGCTGGTTGAGCCCTTGAGATCTTTTTAGGGACAGCGTTGAGGTCAGGGGCGTGGTTCCACCTAGGCAGGATATTTAAGACTGGCAGCCGAGAAGGTGCTTTGAAATTAGCAGCCTTTTCAGTATTGGAATAAGACCTCTAACTGCAATAAGGCTCTTAATAAAACGTTCTCGGATTTCCAATGGTAGATGGGGGGATGGATAGGTAAAGAATGACCAGGATCCCCTGTTAAATTCAAGGTGCCACCGAATCTGTAACCACCCTGTTCTGTGTGCCAGCCACTCCTATTAGCATCATAATGGCTCCTAGGGGAGGACGAGCCCAACTCATCTGGAAAAACCAAATTGTATAGAAATGCCTGGTAACTTTACTGTGAGCATTTGCTGGAAAAGCTTGACATTTAGCCATCAGCCTTCTGGCAATGCTGGAGGTGTCATTCCACTATAGGCACTTGGCTGACAAAACAAACATGCAGGAGCCTGAGGATAAAAGGTCAGGACCTTTTGATTTTTTATTTTTTAAACTCATATATAGACGAAACACACTTGAACACCCTTCTTTTGAATTCACTCACCTCTGATGTTAAAAAAAAATTTACCATTAATGTACATATTTGTGACTAATATTAACAGCCCATAAATTTGTGGGTTTAAACTTCTGAATTCAGTAGCAGAATTATAATGTAAATCTCATCATATAGAGGATAATGACAGTTTGGATCTGAACATGTAGCACAAGTAAAGAGCCCTGTGAAACACTGCTGCTTAGCCCTGCACGCTCAATTCTTCAAGAATGTTAAACTTGCCTTCTTAATTTGTTAACTTCCTGATGTAAGTTATAAATAGACTAGAAAGACAAATTGAAAAATCTCCACCCTCCTAAATAATCCCAACTCGTTTATATTTTATTCAGCCCTAACGTAAATCATTTGTGGAACTCAACTCCTCCAGGTAAAGATTTTGTGTATAAAAGTTTTCAGTTCAGAAAAGAAAAACTTACTGAAGTGAGGTATCGTAAAGGAAAAAAATTCAGGCTATAAAGAATTCTGCCATTTTTCAAATTCATGTTTCAGTATTGGATTAAGATCAGTACTTCAAATACAAATGTGTAATGATGGAATTTTGTGTACTGAAAACAATAACAACAAATAGAAACACTGAGATCCTTAACAGCCAGGAAAGCTACAACAATAAGTCATTAAAATATAAACAAACTCTTAGTGACATAAAACAGCACAGGGCCCACATAATGTCCTAGTAAACAAAGGTAATTGCTGCTAGGGGCCTGCACATGCTTTTCTTTCTTGAGGGGCATGGATTTGTCAACCTGCTTTGGTTTAGATGTAATAAAAGTTCCACACAGGCGAAAAGCTTGGATCCGACTCCCAGAATCCAGCACAAAAGGGAGTATAAATTTCAAGCCGGAAAATATTGTTGCAGTCTCAGAGAGAGCTACTAACTCAGAAAAAAGCTCGACTTCGTGTGTTCCTGGCAATAGCACTTCCTGATACAGTTGTCGTAGCATAGGTTAAGAATTTCATTTTGGACCATTTCATGAGAGTCTTCCAGGGAATAAATTATCGTGAGGCCTGATACCCTGTTTGGATGCTGAGTTTGAGGGGTGATAGACAGAATGGCGTAGTTTGTTAAATCAAAGTAGTCTGAATTTTTTGGTTGATGACTTAAAGAGCAAAATTGATGACATGTCCCACCATTTCTTTTTAGAGAATTAAACAAACCTCTTTTTTTCTCCTCTCTCTCTCTCTCTCTCTCTCTCTCTCTCTCTCTCTCTCTCTCTCTCTCTCGTAATAAGATTTTCTAATAAGTCCTAACTGCTGCCTCTTTGGAGGGCATTTGAAAAGAGAAGGGGCAGGTGGTTTAGAAGCCTAAATCAGCGGGCTCCTCATTTCAGCCACTGACCCAGACACCTTCTCCATCTTCAGAAGGCCTTTCTTTATTCTTCAGTGAGATTGGGATGGACTTGAGGATCTCAAAAAGAAGACTGAGTGAAGGATGGAGGAATTGCTGCCAAGATGTGCTCTGTTAGCCAGAAGGACATGATCACTTTAATGAAGCTGCTACTTCCCCTTCCCCTGGTGCCTTCCCTCCTTTTACCTGGAAGTGGACCCTTGTTATAACTTGTAGGTAATAGGTTCCTATGAGACAATGAAAGCCTCATCCTTTCCCCAAAACATTACAAGCTATCTAATTTGGAGAAGAAAGCAAGAACTAGACCCTTAGTGTATATTTGAAAGACAGTCAATCTGCAGCGAGCAGGCCTGACATCACTCTTTATGACAGTTCTTTAAACTGCAAAGTGAGAATAGTGGTTTGGCTCTCCTAAAGGAACTGGCACTGTTATAATAAGGTTCTGCTGTCACCATTGACCCATGGCCCCTAAATCTTTTTACTTTAGCATCAGACCTTCTTCTGCCTTGAACTCACTCTTGACCCTACCTTGAGCCCTACTTGGGACCAAGTGAGGACACTGAGCCGCCATGGCCAGGCTCCCCCCAGCCTGAGTTATGGAGGAGCCCAGGGGGCATCACACAGCAGAGAGGCTCCCGTCTCCCTGGACGCCCTGGGGAAGGACGTGAACTGGAGGGAAGGGCAGTGGTGTGTTGCCTCTCGGAAAGTTCCTGCCTTGTGTCTGGGCTTTGCAGAGTAAAGAGTTGTCGGCTGCCTCTGGCCCTGAAACCCTGGCTCCTGTTTAATATTCTGCCTGCTCCGTTGATGTTGTGCTTGGCTCCTGTGGGACTGCAACTCACGGCTTGAAACTGGAGCCAATTTTCTGTCTTCATCTCTCAGTGTTTTGACTGGAGGCAGATCCAGTTCAGGCCGATCAGGGCTGGTGGAAACAACTACCAAGTGTGTCTCTGTCTGCTTCGCTTTGGGAGAAGAAAGTGGAGGGAGCCCCACAATGTTGTCGAGGAGCTGGCCCTGCGGAAGCGGGAGGGGGAGGGGGCAGCGCACGGACCGAGCCTGAGAGCATCAGTAGGGATTCCGAGGGAGAGTCCTGCCTCCCCTGCCCTTGTCTTTTGATTGATTAGTGGATTTCATCAAAGGAGACTCTCGGGGGATGGACTAGAAAATTGATTTCGCCTTATTAATAGAAAGGAAGTGTGAGGGTTTTGGCCTTGCCTCCTGGCAGTACATTTTCTGAGGGAAGGTCAGGAGGAAAATGTGTTTAGGAGGCAAAGCAGCTGTCTCGAGGAAGGCTGGGGGGAAATTTGAGAACAATAAGAAATGGGGTTTTAAAGATCCGCCCATGAAATGCAGATTGCTGAACACAGAGGCTGAGCTAATAGCAGCAGAGAGTTTGCTGAGGTCTTTTTTTTTTTTTTTTGAAAAAATAATAAAATGTTTCAGGGTGAAGGGGAGGACCAAGAAGTAAAAGTTTCCCCGAAGCGAAAGGATGGAGATGCCAAGGCCACCCGTCATCCCCTGGCTTGCTCTTGACTGGGGCTGTTTTCTGTTTTTTCAGATCTGAGGCTGTCAGAGATGACTCTGGTTCTGTCCATGAATAGATTCTGCGAGCCCATTGTCTCGGAAGGAGCTGCTGAAATTGCAGGGTACCAGACACTATGGGAGGCCGACAGCTACGGAGGCCCGAGCCCCCCAGGGCCAGCGCAGGCTCCTCTGCAGGCAGACCGAGGAGCCGGCCCCCCGCTGGCAGGTACTGCTCTTGACCTTCGCCTGCCACTCTCTGAAGCCAGACTGGTGGGAGGGGGTGGTGTCTGGTGTGCCCTTCTGAGCTGAGCCTTGCTCCAGGGACTTCCCAGGCTGCCTCTGCACCTCGCCAAGTGAGCCCAGGCCTCCAGGGAGAGAGGGCCAGAGGTGATATTTAAATTGCATTCACATCTGAGTCTGGACATGTGCTGCTGCTTCGGGTATAAGTCATGGCGTCTGTATATTTAAGAGAACCAAACCAGATTTTGAAACTCTCAGCTTGGGTTTTGGTTTTCCACCCTGTGGAACTGCACGGCTCTCACAGCTACACAGCCCTAGTGGGCTTGACAACGAAATTTTCATCCCACGAGGCAAATAGGAATCCTCACGTTGGGCCAGCAGCTACCTGTCTCTTCCTTTTATTAAGCACACAATTGGCTCTGGTATTATAGGGGGAAAATTTCAAAGCTCAGAAAAAAAAAATATGTTCTTTCTGATTCTTTATTATGTTTTAAGGTAAGTTCCTTTGGATATTTGTATACTACTGGCTACCAAAAAAAAAAAACTGCCATGTAAAATAAGTACTCTTGAATTGTTTTTCTAAAAAGGATTAAACGCTGTGGTCTTTAAAAGTTAGACCCTACTTGAATTCATGGTCAGCATGTTACATTTTTGAGAGCACAAATAACTTCGGTTACCTAAATTTTTAATCTAAAATTTTTAATTTCATATTTAGAAAGAAGGAATATCATAACTCCAGTGTACAATCATTCATATCCTCACCTAGAGCCAACAATATTTTAAACTTGTTTGAGTATTAATGCTTACAGTTTAATATGTTTACATTTAAACAGGGATATTATGGTATCATGAATTTAATTAAACAATTTGAATAAATACTAATATTATTTCGGAGTTGTTACCCTCCTCCCCTTCATAGATTTTGCTGTTTGCCTCTGCGTAGAATTAAGGATCTGAGTATTTAGTAAATGCTGAAATGTGTCCTTTTTTTTTTTTTTCTTTTTTTTCTATAATTGTCTAGAAATGCTTGCCTGGCCTGGGTCACAGGGTTCCTTATGATAGCAACTATTAAGACAAATGTTTATTTTTAATCACCACATGTACAGACGAATACGTAACCAAGTTATCTTCTAGAAGGAAAAGAAAGAAAAGTATTTTGTTTGGAGAACCTCTGGCCAACCGCATGTCATTTGTCATATCTGATTTATTACCACAGGATCCCATTACCGGGGAATTTCAAATCCTATAACAACGTCCAAGATCACACACTTTAAGAGGAAGTATGTGGAAGAAGAGGATATTCACCCACCACTCAGCAGCTGTAACCATAAAGTACGTTTTTTTAATAGTCGTTATTTTTATTACGCGTTTGAGATATTAGTAACAGTTGCTCGATCCATTTCCAAAAATTAAATTGTTCCATCCAAGCAATGAAAATGAGCCACTTCTCATCAGAGCCATATTAGTCGTTGTCACTTTTTTGGATCCTGTGTTATTTTTTACAGGGAGTTGAAGAAAGAGCCAGCAAGAGCTCCTCTACCCAGAAATAACAAAATTATATAATCCAAGGAATGTCTTTTTTACAAATGATTTCGTTTTTCTCAAGGCGTGTTAAGGGTTGTGGTTATTCCAGGGATCCGTGTGTGCCAAAATATACCTGCTCTTCCCTGACGAGCTCCCCACTCCGAGCTCCAGCTCCCGTGGGCCGTGCCCCTTCTGTGTGAGCCCCCTGGGGGTGCTCACCCAGGGCTCTTCCCGGCCCCTTAGCGGTGGGCTCCCTTGAACGTGTCCGTGAAAGCAGAAACATGCATTACATGTGCTCAGTTTGTTAGTATATATTATTCATTCCCAAGAAAGGTCCAAAGCTAACTTTTTTTGCATGTATTAGAAGAAAAATAACCGGATTGGGAAAGTATGTAGAAGTATGAAACTGGCCATTGAAGCTTTCCAAATGCCATTTCTTTTTCCTTATGGTTATCTTCCTTCAAAAAAATTGCTGATTTAAACAAGCCAGACCATAGTTGGCTGATAATGTGGAGAGAATTTTTAGCTTTTGATTCGTCTTTCTGTCAGTTTCCCTCTCACCCCCACCCCACCCCCGTCCTTTAGATGTCACTTTGGCCCTGCCCGTAAAGACATTGGCACACACTGGCGGGTGCTGGGCTTTTCCCTACATGCGTAGTTCCTGCTTTTGGTCAGTCTGTGCTGGTTTAGCTCACAGCTCCTCGGGTCATGCGACCGGTTGGCTTTCTTACGAGCTGGAAGAGCTGGCTCCAGGACACAAGCAATTTCTTTCTTTTTTAGTTTCTGTGTTGTGATTGTAGCAGTTTTCAGTCGCCGCTGCATTTGTACCAATCACCACACCCGATGGTATCACCCAGCTCAGGCGTGAGTCCTCTCATTCCCTTTCTGCATCTTTTCTCCGGCCTGGCCCCAGAAGGACACTTCCTTTGGCCTTGCAACTGACAGATATTTTCAGGTTCTGAACCTCATTCCTTATCATTGTCCCTCTGTTGAGCAAAGATAGTTGGTAAGTATATAAAACCCAGAGGATGACAAGAGGGACAGCGTTAAAAGCCAGCTCTTAGGCTCCTTTGATGATGGCAAGGCCAGGTTTTGAGATATATCCATGATGACTGGCATCTTGGGATTTTTTTTTTTTATTATTTACAGCTTTATTGAAATGTAATAGACAATTAGTCACTCATATTTACATTGTCCCATTCGATGAACTTTTTTCCAGTTATAATTGGCATACAATAATATATCAGTTTCAGTTGTACAGCACCTGGGATCTTTTAAAAAAAACATCTCAATGAGTGTGTAAGTGTGCGTTCGTATACATGAAAGCACAAGTATCCTAAGAGAACAGCTTGATGAATTTCACAAAGTGAAAGTTGCTATGTCACATCCAGATCAAGAGGCAACATAACCAGAACCCTGCCCCCTGGCTGTGTCCCCTTCTAGTCGCCACCTCTCTGCCCTCCAGAGAAGCTGCTCTCCTGACTTCTGTAGTGTTGTGTGTTTCACATCCCCCTCGCTGCTCCGTAAAAGGGCCGGCAACCTGACCTGTCGCTGCTGAGTTCTGTCGTGGCTGGATTCCCTGGTGCTGGACCACGCCAGCGATGCAGGAAGTGGGGGCATTAGCAGCACCGGGGACAGACAGCATCTCTAAATGAGTCTAGGGGAAACAGCATCGCAACATGCCCAGACCCAGAAACTACCAAGAGAAAAATATGCTCTGATAATATTTTTATGTAGTCCATTTCCTAAGCTTTCTCTTCCTTTTTTGATTTTTAGACTATCTCGATTTTTGAGGAACGAGCCCACATCCTGTATATGTCCTTAGAAAAGCTGAAGTTTATCGATGATCCTGAAGTGTACCTCCGAAGATCGGTCCTTATAAACAATCTGATGAAAAGGATCCATGGAGAAATTATCATGCAGAATAACTGGTGCTTTCCTACCTGCTCTTTCAATGGCACCTCTGCCCAAGAGTGGTTTATGGCTCAAGACTGTCCTTACCGAAAACGACCGCGGATGGCCAAAGAGGAGTGTGAGAAGTTCCATGCCTGCTGCTTCTACCAGGAATGTGGTGGTCACTACCTGAATTTACCCCTTCCTGTCAATGCCGGTGTTGGAAACGCCTCCCCCACTGGCGCCTCTCCCTCACCTTCCTCCTCCTCTCCCCCTCTGCCTTTACCCAGTTGTTCCCACCAGGTGGATTTCGATGTGGGCAGTGCACCTATGTACAAGGGTGATGGCCAGATACCTGCCGATGAAATCTTTGTTACTAATGTCAGGTCATTCGGTGTTCAGGAAAAGGCCAAATTAAGTGATGAGAAAGCAAATAATGATACCAACAGGGATGGTGGCCCGCTAAGCCATGAACCTGTGGGCAATGACCTTGCTTTTGAGTGCAAAGGCCAATTTTATGATTATTTTGAGACTGGATATAATGAAAAAAGCAATGTAAGCGAGTCTTGGAAAAAATCCTTAAGGAAAAAGGAGCCTCCACCGAGTAACAAACTGTGCTGCGGCAAAAGGAAGTAGAGTATGAGCCATCTTTTCACCGAAACTTTGAAGCATGCACAGCATGATCAATTAGCTCTCATAAATTTTATTTTGAATGGATTTTCTAGTTTTGTACAACTGATACAATTATGCCATGAACATGCCGTGTCGTTTTAATGCCTGGAGAGCAGACTGCATAAAACATCTGTATGGTAGGCATCAGCAAGCTCCTTATAAATGTGCTGATTTCCCCAAGAAAACAGTTGACTTAATGCTTAAAAGTCTATCTTAGTTTTCTTACAGAAAAGAACAGTAGATTAGACTGGGGGGACAGTGTGCCCTCGTGTTATTTCCATTACCCCCAAGGAGCCTGTCTCTAGCTAAGAAATTGCAATGTTGGCCAATTAATTAGGTAGTGGTTTGGTAAACAGATCAATATAACCAGCAAAGGATGTCTGCTTCGTCTACATGACACAGTATTTTTTTTTTTTTCTGAGTAAAAGACTGAAGACAGGGAGCTAGGTGAAATGGCTTCATGGGGCTGTTAAGTATTTGTATTTAACAGTCTTGTGTGACAGATGAAAATGGGACATATCACAGATGAGACACGCCTGTCTAGGGGCGGCAGTCAAGCGCTATGCGTGGAGGGCACCCCTTGCAGGTTCCCGCTTGCCTGGGATGATGGGTGGTGAGGCTTTCAGAGACGTGTTATACAGGGCGATTTTTGGTGCCTTACTTTATCTTAATTTTTGCCACGGTGAAAATTAAGGATAAATCAGAGTTACAGCAGGGATTTAACAAACAGGAAAAAAACACACAGGGTGGATCAATATTGTTTGGAAACCGTTGACTTCGAACTGTTGCGTTCAACTTTTGATTCGACATCTCTATTCTTCCTTTATTTTTGATGCCCAATTGCTTTTGAATTTGGCATTTTTAGAAAGGGATGGAGGAAACAATAGAGAGAGCTGTTGGAAACCAGCACTAGCTGCTCGAGCTTTTCTATGGCAACGGTCTGTTGCTGGGGTTTGGGTTTTTGGGTTTTGGGTCGTTTGGTTTGGTTTGGTTTTCTTGTCCAATGAAGTTCATGAACCAGTGGCATGCATTATATTTTAATCTGTTTTGCATCATTTCACTCGTTTAGATTATAAAAGCATGTGGTTTTTTATATATGACTTTTGCTGTTGATTAAGAAGCACAATGTTAATAAATGATGTGGTGATCAATAAGGTTTTATCTTAAAGAATGTAAAGATTTTAGGTTTGGGAAAGTTATTTTGGAGAAATGGGACTCAGCCGGCGATAGCTAGTACGTATTTGGGCAACATTTTTCTCAGTAATTTCTTTAATTTGTATATTTGCAAGAGGGTTCCAAGTGCCCCTTTGGCCTTCCACTCCAGCCAACTCCTCCTGCTACGCTGTGTTCCAATTTCCAAGGTTACCAATTGGCTTGGGCCTCCTCAAACAGTACTTCACAGGAACCAAATGCTCAATGGAGGAAATAAGTAAGTCCTCCCAGTTTCTCCAAGATAAAGCTTTTTTTATTATTGCTATTAATATTAAATATAGGTCTCATTCATACAGTGTATGAGTAGGATCATCATTTGGACAATGTCCACAAGGACCAATTTTTAAAACATGTTCTTGTGTTATGGCTACATAGTCTAGTAAGGTTTTGTCCTTTATTTTCAATATTTGATAAACATTTGATGTTGAAAACTTAGATGATAGATGCTTGTATATGAATGTGTTGTAATAAAGTGAGGTTTCCTTGATATATATTTATTAAAATGATCAAAACTCATTAAGATTTTCTTATTTTAATGATTATTGACTATGCTTCTCTTTTCCAAAGCTCGCTCTTCTATTAAATAAAAAAAAACTCAAAACACCTAGAAACTAGTGGGCAGAGGCCACATAGGCATTTTCAAAATTAAAAAGTACTCAAAGAGGTCAATCTGATAGGTGTTTTAAATGCTTCTAGTTTGTAGGTTTAGATTTCTGTGGATTAAGAGCATAATGTTAAACGATGCAGTTAATGATCGATAAGGTTTATCTGAAAGAATTTCAAGATTTTAGTTTTCGCAAAGTTTCTGGGAAAAAAATAGCATAACATGAAGTTGTAAATGCTGAATCCTACTTGATTCCTTTAGGAAATGTCGAATTATAGGGAAGATGACCCATATGTAAACAGTTAAAACAGCTACAAATTATTGCTAGTCGTATTCCATAAATTCTGTGCTAATGTTATTCTTAGAGGCTAATATTTTATTTGCTAAAAGGGGAAAGCTAGTTGGAAGCTAATTAATTTGTCAAATGTAGCATTCTTAGTTTGAGTGTAATGCATCATGGAAATTTAAATATGAAAGAAAGGATTTATCCTTTTGTTTTTTAAGAGCTGCAGTATTACCAGATGTTATTCTTGACGTGACGAAGTCGGTGATTTTCCACAGCACTCACCTGAGCTGCTGGCTCACGCCTCTGCCCAGTAGAACCCACTAGAGCCTCTGCAGGAGGAGTGGTGCCTTCGGAGCCAGCTTCATTAGAATTTGTAATTTTTAGCATCAAGTTTTTGTTTCTAGGACATTTCCAGCATACTAAAAGGAAAAACATTTTCGTCATCAAAAAATACTCCCTAAACATCCATCAAATAACAAAAAAGACTCCTGTTGTTGGTATCAGAGCATTAGGGCCTCACCTGTGTTATTTCTATTCAGGAGATGTTAAGTTAGGTTTCTGCAGAGTGGCCGGGGCACCCCCGTGGTAGTAAGTTAAATCTATTAGCTGAATTCTGTAGTTACATCCTCAGAGACTAGAAAAGCTAAGACACCCTCCATGCCACACTGCTGTCTACCCACCTGAAAGTAGCACTTTTTCTCACTGCTGTGCTCAGCTTTAAGGAAAACCTGATGTGGCAGAATCCAGACTTTTAAAAGTTAAATGAGGGGAAATCTTCACTTAAAGAAAATGGCCCAGCTCCCCAAGAGTGCCTTTAATTGCTACTCCCCTAGGCATCTAGGTGCATTTCATTAACCAAATCATTAACCTTTGTCTCTGGTCCTTCCTCTCTAAAAGTGGGTGATGTGGAAGATGGTCTGTAAAGGTATTTTTAAAGGGCCAAAAGGTAATCATCTTCATATGCTTTAACTCTTAAAACCCTGTTTTCCTGTACTTCACTTTGAAGGGGGCTTGGGGACAAGATTGCGGGGATAGGGACCTGGGAGGAAGGGAGAAAAATTTAAAACCGGTGGAAGTGATTATTTGACAATCAACCAATCATTAGGTTAAAGTATCTCTAGCATGATCTTCTAAGACAATAGGAATTTAGACCATTTTACAAGCTACTTTGTTGAATAAATGCTGAAGCAAGTGAATGAAGGTAATTCTTTTTTGAGCTCGCAGATATAACTTCGTCAAAGCATGGCTACCCCTTCCCCCCGCTCCCCCCATGCCTGATCGTGAACTTGTGTTTCAGCTCCACTTGATTATTTCTTTTCTGTGTATCAAGAGGAGAGCCAAGGAAAACTTGCAGAAAAATGGGCATTGCAGAAGAGATGTCACCCTCACAATAAATACCAGACAAGGATATAAGGACTCTTGTGATTCAGCCAGGCTTTTATATCCCTCAAACAAATTGTGAGCAGAAAACGTTTTTGAAAATAATTAGTTGTTCAAATCCATTTTTATGACAGCCCTTTAAATTCGAAGTCGTTTTCATTCATAGTTATCATAGCCCTGCTGATTTCAAAAGCAAGGATTCTGCATGGCATTAGCGATGATGGTTTAAACTGGGTGCACAACTGTCCCATGATGAGAATAAGATCACTATTTAAATCATAAAAGACAATGGATGGTTTCTAGTAATTAATTTTAAGATTGCTGTGTTTCAATTTTGTGGTTTAAAATAAATGCATTAAGGGTCTTTTAAGTTATTACACGATGCCTCCTTTGCTTCCTTAGAGTGGTAGTGCATAAGCGAGGTATGTTCTCTTTACATGGCTAAAACTTCTCCGTTTCATGTGACATAGCTACATGACCTGAGGTCAAACAATTACTAGTTTAGAGATTGTTCTCAGCCCCGGGTACATGCTTGATTTTAACCGGGAGAACTCACTTAGGAAAAGCACTTGCAAAGATGTAAGTTATGAACACTTGAATCTCACATCCTGCCATAAAGTGCATCAGCAAGTGAGTTTAATAAAACATGCTGTTTAAAATAGTCTGTAATTTCCTGTTTCTGCATTTTCCTTCGGTATCTGTGACAGGCTGAAGAACTATGACTAAACCAAGGGAATTTACACAAGCTAGTCTGCTGCTGTTTGCAAACCATCTCCACGAGCTTCGCCGTCTTTGGTAAACAGTTCTCTGGTGGGCTGGCTATGGTTGTTTTTTTTTTTTTTTTTCCCTGGGTGTTGGTCCAATCTGTTAATTTTGAAAATGCAAACTACTTATTCATAGCCTGGAAACACCTGCCTGCCTTTGACCATAGTGAAACTGATGGAATGTATGGAGATGAATGAGTCATTTCTCATGAAATTTTCCATGTGTCTAACCCCATTTTTATAACTGTTCCCTTGATTTAAATTTATAAAATCTTATAAAATGCCATATCTTGGGTGGGGGAGAACACACATAGAAAAGAACTTGAGGAAACATAAGTTGTGATCTTGCATCCTGCCAAGATCCCAAGAGAGTGGGCAAGTAACTGAACTTGGCGGGGGAGGAGCACGGCCTTCAGCAGGAACTGCCACCATCCAGGTAATTCCCTGGCAGCAGCTGAGACCAGGCATCAGGCCTGTGATCCTCCACTGCCCTCTCTGATTGGTCAGCTCACACGGGAACCCAGCCCAGAGCCTTCTAGACATGGTGGCTTTCTGCAGATGCCTCCTGAGCAAGTACAATGAGCTAAGCTCAGACGTGACATAACTCTTGTGTATTGGCAAAATCAAGAAGTGGGCAGATCTCTCTGAAATGCACCTGGCACAGCACTCGGGCACTCAGCACTTATCCTCAGAACTCACAAAACCCTTTAGAGCATGATAAGGAAAAGGCGGAGAATGACAGGCTATAAGGCAAATGATTTCAGCAAAAGGATTTCTGATGGGGTAGAGTGGAAGAAGTCTAAGAAATACAGTGTTCCACATGCATTGTAGTGTGAATTCACTTTAAGAAAAAGTCTAAAGATTCAAAAGGAAAGATTTTTCTTTTTCCTTTGGTCAAACCTGTTTATGAAGACAAACATTTCAGGGGCCACAGGGTTTTCTTTATGTTTTTGCAGAAAGAGAGAAATGTCTTTTCACTGTTGTTCTCCAAGCCCTTAGATGCTGCGTTTTTCAGTGAACCCACCAGAATATCTCTGTGTCTGCGTATAGGCATTAGCCCACGACACTTCTCTCCTTTGCAGCTCAGGCACACTGATCGTGGTTTTCTCATGCATGTTGTAGACGTTAGAGTGGAGGCACGCCAGCTAGACAAGAATTCCAGCTTTGCACCTGTAGCTGTACAACCTTGGCCTTGACCTGCAAGCCACTTTACCTCTCGGTGCCTCAGTTTCCTTGGCTATAAAATGGGGCAGCATTCTGTACCCACCTCGTGAGGTTGTCAGGATTATAGGGAAAGTGACTCACCCTGGGTGCACATTATGGTCTCGCGATAACAGTGATTTGTTAGGATTTCACTGCTCTCCCTGGGCACCCTGAAGGCTGGACCTGGCAGTACCAGATAGTCCTTTAGGTGGGGAGTGTTCAGCCTCCTGGATTCTGTACGACAAGCATGAGATTAAATAGGGGAATATGATCAAAACTGGGGGCCCAAGACCCTTAGACAGCTGTGAATATAGTCATTGATGCCCCTGAGGTACTTCTCATATTTCCAAAAACTTACTGGAAATCAAAATTTCCTGAAAGCAGTTGTACAAGCTAACCCATGTCAGATTTCTTTACCTCCAACTGGAATTAAATCAGTTCTGGGTTAACAGCACAAACTGATTGAGAAAATGAAGGCATTATCCTTAATAAGTACAGTTTATTTTGTAGATAGAATCTTTCAGAATATTGGCTCTATGAATGGAATAAGAGGTGTCCCTTACAAGGGAAAAGATTAAAACTGCTAACCTCTGACTCATCCCCAGGATTTGCCAAAGTTTAAGTTTATTCAATTACTGTACTGAATGATTCTCTTAAACCTAGTTTTCACTCAAAAAGTACAGAATTAAGTAAATAAATTCAGAGCAAACATTATTCCTAGTGTTCCTCTATCTGATAAAGGAGGCCAAAGTAAATTTTCTGTATAATCATAACTTTGAGGACATGGCCTATCATAAAATAACTACAATACAGTTTCCACATATAAGACCTAAGTTCAAAAAGCCGATCAAGTAGGGTATGGTTATCCCTACTGCAAAGTCACATCTATTTCTTTGTTCTCTTTAAATTCAGAGCCAAACTTATGGCTTCAATATAGGATTTCACTTAAAACTTTTCATTTCTATGTCTCTCAAGTTTTTAAGGGTATATGTTTTTTTCATAAGATGTGTATCTGTAGTGATGCTAACGGGTAGGTCTGAAATGAGAACAAAACTGAACCATATGGCTTGAGAATGAGAAATAGGCACCAGAGTGTAATGAAAGAAAACGCAGTATTGTGCCATGATGGTCTTCTCTGGAACGGGTTCTCCTCCTACCCTAAGAGGCTCTAGGATCTCACAACTGGCACCAACAGTTGCTATACGAGCCAGCTGAGCGAGGCCAGGACATCTCAGCCCGCGCAGGGAGATCCAGGCAGGCCATCTCCAGGCCCTTGTCCTCTTCCTGTTTGGAAACTTCAGCAGCTGGATCAGATTTTTAAAATTTTCTGATTGGTAGGATTCCAACCAGTAAGGATACGCGATTAGAATTCTCAACCAGTCCAGCTTTAACCTACCTGGTTTTAGCCCAGATGACTTAATGGACAAGGGATGTGAGGGATGGAGGGCATCATTCTGTCTGGAAACAATATTGGTCCCCGCACAGAAAAGACCCATAAAGAAATCCTGGGGTCATCTATTCATCTGGGCATTGTAATGGGTGAATAAATAGATACAAGCTAGGAAGAACCCTGAGATGGCATTTGTAAGGACTGATTTCCAACTCAAAATCTCTTTATAGATCCGACAAGGTTTAATTCAATCATTCTAAATTTTTCTAACTCTTTGCTTATTTTCTTACGTTTTATTGTATCAGTTTCCAGTCCAATGAATGCTGTTACTTAACTACAAAATTATAACCAAGTTAAAACTGAGAGCACTGGTTAGGTATTAGGAGTAGGTTCTTGCCCAGTTCTCCCATCCACTAGCTGATTAACTAACTACCAACAAGCCCCTTAACTTCTTTGGGTCTCAATTTTCTATCTGTCATATGATGAGGCTGCTCTCAAAAGGGCCTCGAAAATTGGTCTCTCCTGGCCTTGACATTTATGATTCTAACAATGGTGAGCTTTCTGAAGATTTTCACTTATATTTTCTACACATCATCCCTTGCTTTCTTTCCCCAGGATGCCTCTTTTTTTTTCCCTCCCTGCCGCCCACCCCCAAAACTGAGAAATTGGTTCTGGATGTTTCTTAAAGAATAAGGCTCTGGGTTTTCCTGCCCAGAAGGATGATTTTCTGCATGTGTCTGCTAACCTATTGTCTGAAACGCATTCCTCCAGATAGGCCATGCTCCCCGTGGTGTCTCGGTTCAGTTACCACCCTCCCACGCCCACCCCCGTTCGCCCAGTAGCTCCACATCCCAAGCCAGCCAGGCACAACGCTGCTCCCCCTGGAACGAGATTGCCCTTCCCTTCAAGCAACCATCCTGCCTACCCCACGCAGGCGGGAGATGCGAGAACCCTCTTCTCACTCATTTATGGGTAATAAAATAGCGGACTTTCCTCCCACCCCACCCCCTCTTTTTATGAAGACAGTCCTTGCAGCTGTGACTATAACTGTTGGGGTTTTTTCTTTTTTTCATATGAGCCAAGATTATGGTCCCATAACCCAATTAGTGTCATTTGGTGGTGGTCCAAGTGCTTCTTCTGCACGAGTTTTAATTTGGGGATCCCCGGAGGCTGCACTCCACATCTGTAGCGGGCCTGTTCTTCCTCTTCCCTTATTTGCTCGAGGTTTATGGGAGGATTAGCTGTGTGGTCTGGGAGGCGGCTGCTTCTCTTTCATCCGCACTGCGCTGGAGCCGCCAAGGAGCCTTTTACTTTTCATCAAGCCCTGGCACCTGGAGGGCGGGCAGCCGGGGCGACTGGAATGAATCAGTGGATGCCCTGCAGGCCCGGAGGGGCGCGGCCCTGCGAGCGTGGGGGAGGGGAGGACGGGAGGAAGGCCGCTTATTGGGCGGCTCGCCGCCCCGCCGGGCTGGGCCAGGCTTGGGATCCCCCGCGCCGGGCGCGGAGCGCCCCCCCTCCGCCCTGCCCCCACTCCCTGGCTGGCGAAGGCTGGCGAGGGCTCGGGGCGCTCATTGTGCAGGCAGCTGGCACCAGCTGGGAGAGGGAATTAGCATAACAAAGAGCCGGAGCGAGCGCGGCGCGGCCCGGCGGGGGCTCTGCGGAGCGCCCGGGGCTCGGAGGAGCCGCACTGTCACCCGCACCGGGCCCGCCCGGCCCGCGGCTGCCGCAGTGGCGGGGCCTGCACCACCGCTGGCGTCCGCGTGCACCGGGACCTACCCGGGTCCCGGCAGCCGGGCTTGCCCGAGAAAACAGTGGGTGTGGGTGTGTGTGTGTACGCGTGAGTGTGGGAACCTCAGTGTGCGTGCGCGTGTTCAGGGGCGCGCACGTGACTGCGTGCGTGGGCATGCAATGTGGTGTGAAGGGCCACCCGTCCCCACCAATGCCTCTTTGTTTATTCCTTCGCCGAAAAGGGGGAAGGAATCACAGGTTTGCAAGTCTGGCTGCCCCGCAGAAGCCCCTGGGGAGCTTTACTGCGCGCGCAGACCCTGACCCCCTCAGGGCCTCGCCGTGTAAGTGGCCACCGAGCCCCGCGGTTTAGGGCCTTGAAGACTGTCCTTCGCCATCACCCGCTGAGGTCAAGTGCACATCCCTCCGACACTAGCGCGCCTGTCTGAGGCTTCCGACTGCGCCGCTTCACCTCGTGGTTGCTTTAAGCCCTTCAGCTGCCCCGTGGTAAGAAAACTGTCAGGAAACTAAGGCTGAGTGGCGCAGAAGATCACAAAGCTAGTAATTCGGCCAACCGAACTGGAGCCCGGGGATGTGGGACTCAGAGCCCACGTTCTTTCCACTGTCATAGTTTAAAATTTAAAATACTGCCAGATCTCAAGCTGAGCAGGTCCCCGAAAGGAGGACTATGGGGAAGGGACGTCGGGGCGCAGCTGGGTGGACATGCAGTGTGGTGTGACGGGGTCCCCTGCAGACGGGAGGGGACCCACCAGGGCCCCCTCCGTCCCCACCAATGCCTCTTTGCCCGAGATGGCAGACAGGGGCCAGAAGACGTCCCTAGAAACCAAGGCCCGGGCCCTGCAGCCCCAACTTCTGCACCGCCTGGGTTCTGAGTCGTCCCTCTCGCCACCCCAGCCGCGGGAATTGCAAAGCGGTCCGACCCCAGCCCCTCCAGACTCCCGTTCCCAGCCGCCTCCCTACAGGAAGGAAAGATGACAGCACAGGCGTTTGCAGTCACCCAGGAGCTGTCGGCAGCTGTGTAGCCTGGGGCAGAGGAGGGGGGGCGGGTAGCGGGGAGAGCCCCGGCCCGGGACTTGGGGACCCGGGGACCTGAAAGCTACACCTCGGTGCCTCGGGCCAAGAGCCTGGGTCTCGCCTCGCTGCACCGCGCCGGCTTCTTCCTTGCGGGAGCCGGCGTCTCTGAGGCTCCTCACGCTTTCCCGACAGGAGTCCCTCGCCTTGGCTGCCTGCGCCGCCCTCCCGGAGAGGGAGGAGAGAACTAAAATGAGCTGCGGGGCTCCGCCAGCCCCAATCTCCCGCATTACCCAGAGGTGAGGGTTTCCTCGAGTGCAGGCTCCATCAGGCCTTCGCATCACCACGCTCCTGATGCACAGCTGTCTGGCAGCCTGTTCAGTTTCGCTCTGGATGCACCAGGCTCTTAGATAAAACCCTAATGTTTTATGGGGGCCATATTCTACAGCAAGAACTCCAGAGCTGGGGAAAGCAGCAGTCCTTGGAATGCTGGCAGCATTTGGTCCTGGAGGTGCCCTGGAGAGGGAGAAGGAGAAGGAGAGGGTTGAACCCCTGGGCCCCCAGCCTGTGTGCCACCCCACCTGAGTTCAGGAATGGGGCAGGTGAACTGATGGCCCCACAGGGCTGGTGGTGGCTGCTGTTATTATTATTAAGAGTTCAGAATTCTCCTAGGTTCTAACAACTGTGTTCATTCTCAATAAACGGTTTCTTAATAATCATTTTAATTAGCAAAAAGGCTGTCTTATTAAAGCCAATTAAAGGCAATTTGGGAACCTTATTTTCATACAATCATAAAATTAGAGAAACAAGAGGCTGGAGAAATGGGGAACTCTCAGTCCTCCTGCAGAGGGGGCAGGGAGGAGCTGGGAAGGGAGACGTAGGGCCAAGCCAGGTCTGCAGGGTAGGAGTCTCCAGACTTGGGTGCAGCCTCATCGCATGCTGGGGGCAGCTGCAGGGAGGGACTCTGTCCACATTCTCCAACTGGAGTCTCAGCGTCACCCAGACTTCTCCCTCTGCTCCCACAGTTGGTCAGTTCTCTCCTTTCATTATCTTAAAATTGAAAAGGCACTATCATTGCCGCCTTGACGTGCCCCAGACCTTACTACTTCCTGGAAGTTCCCCCTCGGTCCCCAGACATCCCCTCCCCTTCCATGCTATGGCTGATGGTCCTAAATCACCAGCCTAATGTTATTTTTTTTCACCTCCCCAGCCTGATTTTCAATGCCCTCCACACCTCAGCCCAGGATCTTACACAACCCCACCTTCTGCTCCCTGTAGGGAAGGTTCTGCTCCAGCCATGTCTGTCCTCTCAAAATCCTCCCCTGCTGACTCACTCCTTCTCATGTCCTAGCCATCACCCCTGCTTTTCCCTTAGCCTGGGAAAACCTCTGCCCGTCTTCACTTATGCGAAGAGTAACTTCCCCTCAAGGTCAATTCAAGGTCCACATTTTGTATGAAGCTACTTTGCACCCACCTGTTCCATGATATAGAAAACGTAATGCCCTCCCTTTATAAAGACTTTTCAAATGGAATCATATATATATATTTTTTTTAATTTTAGGTTTGTTTGTTCAGAAAGGTGTTATAAAGTAGGAATTAAACATGAGTTTTGGAATCAGACCTTAGTTACAAGTCTGGCTTCGCATAATTTTGTGACCATGGAACTGTGATTATGGGCGCATACTTACTATAAATGTCTCGTGGCTAGCAAATGACTCGAGCTCTCTAAGCTCCAGTTTCCTTGTGAGTAAAATGAGGGTAATGATAATACTGAGATCACTAGGTTGTTGGGACGTGTATGCATGTAAGTCATTTTACACAGTGGAGGTACGCAGTAATAACGGCTCTAGGAGTGTTGTCCTTGTTGATTTGGGGGACATTTAGGGGGTCTGAGCAAGTCTACCAGGAAGCGATGGCTCACAGTCAAGAGATTCACTGGTTTTTCTGAACTCCCGCCAGCCTCATCTACAGGGGTTTTGAGTGCCTCAGTGCTTGCCTTCCCTCCCTCCTCTCCATGGGCCTTTCCAAACCCTAGAACAGGACTCTTCTCTGGGGTCCATGGGACAGTGGTTGATGGGGACATACTTACCATAAAAGTCTAGCATCAGGACTCAGCATAAGAAAGAGACAGGGCAGAGGGTTATCTCCTTGCCTTCTTGCTTTAAGTTTCTCAGCCTCCATCCTTAGCAACCATCCCTAGAGGAACTCATTCTGGCACAAATCTAACAATTTAAAAGAGTCTCCAGTAAATCCTACCATATCGCCAAGAATCCTGGCCTGTCATGACAAATGCCAGTTGGGGCGAATGTAGATTTTTCTCAGCAGGCCTTGTCCCTCTCCTCGTCAGTTGGTAAGGCCATGGGACAATGAGTGGCCGTGAACCAGTAGCCCCTCCTCCTGTGTCCACCCCCGAGTATCCTCTGGGTGAAACTTTAACCGTAGTGCAACTGATCACTGAGGAAAGAAACGAGCCGATCAGTGACATCTTAGTGTTTTGCTGCCTGTTCTCAAAGTAACTTTAAGTAGGGGCCTCTGCCTTGGTAATACCTATCATCACAGACCTTATGTTTATTAGAGTCTTCTCACCAGAAGGAAATGCAAACCTATGACATTCTGATTCTGATAAGCAGCACACTTTTATCTACCAGAGGCTATAATCAGAGCAGAAGTGGCACTCAAATTAAGCCATAGTCCCCTGCCTATCAGACATAGTTTATACTTTCTTCATCTCAGCCAAGAAAGGGCCATACTTCCCACCCCTGAGCACCAGCGACTGTGTTAGCCCCACCACGGCTTCCAATGGGACTGGGACTACCCTGACATGTATGATTAAAGCTCCATGTGACACAGCAGTGGCTGTGTTTTCAAGGTGACAGAGGAAATCTCACAGGACCCCTGGGGCAGGACACAACACTGCTCCTCAGAAAATTCCCTTTAAGAAAGTTGTCATGAAATCCAATTAACCAGCTGGAAGGCCAGCGTGGGCAGCCCTCCTCAGGGTTAATAAATAATAGAACATGCCCTGTGTTGGAAAGGGTATCTCTTCTCTGAGCTCGGAGGCTGTGACAAGCCCTCCCGGCAAGAAAAGGCATGTACCATCCTCCGCCCCCTTCACCCCCAGTTCCCGAAACCTCAGTGGGTCCAGCAGGGAAGGTCCCCTGGATAGATGCCCAGAGTCCCCGAGTCGCCTTCTCCCTCCCCTCCACCACAAGCCCCAAGGTCATGAGCCCAGCCCTGAGAGTGGGGGGTGCCATCTTGAGGGAGCAGAGCACTGGAATGGGGGTCAGGAGCTCTGGTCCTAGTTCTAGGTCTGGCACTCTCTCAGACAAGTTCTTGAGAGGCTCCTGTTCCCACGTGAAGTTCATGGTGAGGACTGCGGTGGGCACAGCAGGACTTCCCTTGCTGGTCCTCTCGCCTAAACTGACTGCCCTGGGTGGCTCTTTGGTTGCTTCTGCAAGGTCTGCACTGTTCAGCAGAAATATAATGTGAACCGCATATGTCATTTTAAGTTTTCTAGTAGCCACATTAAAAAATATATAATGAGATTTTTTATATTCCTTGAAATCTGGTGTGGATTTTATACTTACAACACACTGTCACTTAGGATAGGACACATTTCAAGTGCTCGGTAGCCCCATGTTAGCGGCCACCATACTGGACAGTGCAGTCCCAGACCCTCGGCCCAGGCCACGGCTTGGTTGTGGGTCTAACTCCGGATTCCCACGATTCCTTGCGCAGGGAGACCTGCGGCCCCCTCTGGGCTCACAACCACATCCCTTCTCCCCGCTGTCCGGGCACCATGTTCTTCCTTCTTGGGGACCCTCAGCCATCGCCCTCTGGTTCAAGACCACAGAACGTCATTGGAAACTGCTTCCGCTCCCAGTAAAACTCCCGGGCCCTCACGGGCCAGTATCTTGGGGTGGCCTGGCTCTGGTCCACTCCCTCTCTCCTCGCATCACCCGCACTTTGCCTGAGGGATGCGCTGCCGGGGCGCCCAGCGCCAGGGCTGGGCCGGCAGGCGGTGGGTGGGGCTGCAGACGGCAGGGTTCCCAGGCGGCAAGGGCCTTTGTTAGGCGCAGAGCGGTCTTTAATCCTCCTGCTACCAGAGACAGAGGATGTGGTCGGCAAGTAAAGTCTTGTCTGGATAATGCCGACAGGAAGGTGAGCCGCATGCCCAAGTAACCACCGACTCCGCCGCTCCCCGCCCGCGATGTCGCGCCTCAGTGCCATGCAGGCCAGGTCAGGCCTCTGGCAGACACAGCCCTCCGGAGGCGGGTGTGACTGGGCGTGTGTGTGAGTGTGTGCATCTCCCCAGTCTGAGAGTACCCCAAGGGGGAATGGTCCCTGGGTTCCTATTTAGATGTGAGGTGTGAAATAGGAGCGTGTAGGAGAGGGCCACAAGGCTCAGACAGATGGCACTGCACTCACCAAGCCCATCCTTCCTCCCTGACCGCTTGTAGAAGTGGGTGGATGATCACGTGACCTTCCCAAAGGGCAGAGTGAGAGATGCCCCCAGGCGGCCACTTCAGTGTGTGGGGTGGAGAACTTTAAGGAAAGCAATGTCCAAGGGCCTAGAATATGGAACAAGGTGCTGCCCCACTGAGGCCCCACGGGTGGGAAGAGGGTCCCCTGCTGGTAAGAGGACATCGCTGGGGGCCAGTTCTCATGCCAGGAATCTGTGGACTCTGACTCGATGTCACCACCATCCCCCAGAAGTTGGAAAAGGGAAAAGTAGGCTGGCTAATTGGTCTCTTCCATTTATAAAATACTTTATAGCTTACAAAATTTTTACCTCTGAAATGGCACGGTTCTCCTCAAAATCCCGACTACTAAGGAGCAGCGTGAGGCTGCAGGGACAGGAAATGATGGAGCTGCAGAAGTGAGGCAGGGGACGGGGACAGGAGGGAAGGACAGCGGAGAGTGGATTAGACCCAGGTTGAAAGAGGGGTTGGCACTGGATAAACGGGAAGGTTTTGTTTTATAGCCCCGTTTCATCCCCTGGGGCTAAATTTTCCTCAGGACGAGCCTGTCCCTCGCACTGTGTGTGACAAAAAGCTCCTCTAACTTTGCCCTTGAATCCCCTGAAATGACCAAAATCCTTCTTTGTAAAACAAAACAAGATAAAATAGCTGGAATCTTCTCCATCTGGTTTAAGCATAAGAGATTTATTAAGGAGGTTGGGAGGACCCAAAAAAATAGACTCTGGGCTGAGTTTTTAGGACGACTCCAGAGCTGCACTGCAGAGCCAGCTGCCAAGGGAGGTGCTGCCTCTGTCAGGAGCAGGAAGCTTCTCGCTCCAACCCCCTCCGCGCCTGCTGCGCGATATGGTGCCAGCGAAGTGGATGCCCCCTGCCACGCCCCTGTCCCCAGGTGATTCTGTTCTTCACCAAAAGTGCTTCTTACTCTTGGGACTTAAAGCACCTACCTGCCCCCTGGCAACAGGGAAATTGGAGAATGTGGGCAGTTTCATTTTGTTTTACTTTTCCTGGAGGAGGTGGGATGTATGCTGTGAAGAACTGTAGAGAGAGGGTGTCTAAAAGATGTGGGTTATTCATATAAAAGATATATGAATAACATATATCTATGATTGTGTCCCTTGGGATGCTAGGGACATAATCCCAAGAAGTTTGCTTCAAAAATTAAGTTTCTTTGAGGTCCTTTGTTTTAATTTAAATAATTTTTGAAGATTCATGAGATTTTTGAATTACATGTGTATATAACCCTATCTATATGGACATAGATACTTGTGTGTACACATACACACACATGTATTATTCTGTAAGTACATACACACACTACATATTCACATGTTTTATTTAGCATAGAAATCATGTTTCTCCAAAAATGTTTGAGTAGAACTGAAGTGAAAAAGAGGATAGTTGAAGCTAATCCTTAGGTTTCTTAAAACCTCTGCGACACGCACACCTCGGCCCTGAGCGATCTGAGGACGGGTGGGTGGCGAGATGTCTTGTTTTACCTGGAACAGGACTGATTCGTGCCTGCAGGCCCAGCATCATTATTAATAACCTTCCCATCTCCCTCCAAAGTGTCCCCACTCAGATGATACATCATGTGGTCATCTTATTCTTGGGAGACACCTGACTGGTCTCCGGCCTCTGGGCTGTGCTGACAGAGGATGTCATTGCGGCCAGACCCATCAATCCCGGTGGCTGGGTTTGAATTCCACGGGGAAACCTTGGCAGGCAGTTGATTTGTCTTGATTCTTATACAGTTTGATGTTGGACATCACCCCAGCCGGTCGTGCTCAGCCTTCTTGGGACGTGGGTTCCTAAGTCCTAAGATCTGAGCTCCATGTTCTCACTTGGCATAACATTCACTGGAGCCTGTTTTCTTGCTCACTTTGTATGAGTTTGATGTCTGCTTCTTTTACTACAGCCCTGCCTCCCTCATCAGACTGGAGCCCCCGGGGTCAAGGGCTATTTATTAAGGGATATATTAATCAGATAATCTCACGGATGATGTGCGATTATAGTCAGAGATGTGCTGTGGCTAGAAAGTACCCAAGTGTAGGGATCAGGGCCCCCCTGTCACACTGGGGCTCACTAAAGGCAGGGAGGGAACTGTCTCCCCCGTCAGACAGGGGCTCTCAAGGACAGGAATAGATCAGGAGGACAAATATTTCATCTCCTCCTTGCTACCGCCTTTGTCCTGAGTCCGAAGTCACCTCCCAAGGTTCAAGGGAAGTTATGGGTATGAGGCCCATTCTTCTAAGTCCCCACCCGCTTGAGCTGGGCAGAGGGGCAAGACTTGTCCCCACCCCTCTCCCTCAGAGCAGTTCTGATGTTTCCAGTCTGCCTGGGCCTGCGGGCTGCAGAGCGGGACTCGTGCTTAATGAAGCGCTTTCTCCATCTGTGGTCTGGCCCTCCTGGCAGCTCCAGCTGCCTGGGGCCTAGCTTTGGGGGAAGCAGTAAAGAAGTTCCCTCATCCCTGGCCCCCGCCCCCCACGTTCGCACCAGGGGACCGCTTGCCCATGGCCAGCCCTACCCCACCCATTTTAGGCTAATGAGATCCAGACCCCATACCAGAGCTGCTCTGACTGGGTCGACCTACTTAATTATAACAGCAGCTTCCAAAAATGGAGGTTGTGCTCCACGGCCCTGCCCCCGGCCACAAAGACGGGCTCTGGCTGTCTCTGGCCAGCGCGGACCTCGTGGGCACCCTTCTCAGTCCCTGACTTGCTTCTCTCCCCTCCTCCCCTCCTTCCCTCTCCTCCTTTTTCCAACATCTGTGTCCAGAAAGGAAGAAAAACCCTGTTTGGACTGGCCTCCTTCCATTTGTCATTTTTTTCCCCTTTCAAACGTCTTGTCTAAAGCAGAGTCAGTTACATAAACATTCCACCTCTTTCCATAAATCGGCCACAGTTTCTGAACAATAGAGTTACTGTGAAGGGGAAGAGGGAGCCCAAGGCCACACCCCGCAAGCTCTGGTCCCCCAGCCAAACAGAACTAGAGACTTATTCTTTGAAAGAAGCAAAGAGGAAATCCAGAATCTTTAAGCGAGACCTTTCTGTTGTGCTTGGAATGGTTTCCCCACCGCCCCCCTCTGGCCCTGCCTCGCTCGCTGCTGTCCTTCCATTTCTTTAGCTTCAAGCTGTTTGGGCTGATGCCCCATTTCTGTTTTTTTCCTTCACTGCCTGACAGTGTGTATCAGTGTGTGTCCCTGTCCCTAAGGCAGAGTGTGTGGAAGCCGGAGTTGGGGGTGGCCGTGGTGTGTGCGTGCGTGCGTGCGCGCGTGCATGTGTGTCTTCTGGCATGATTTTTGGAGGCACACCCTGAAGATTTTGTTGCCTTTTTCTTTAAATAGAAACAGCTGGACCTCACTAATTCAGACCAGTTGGAGAAAAGTCCTGAGGGGAAGAAGAAAACAGTCTGACTTAACAGAATACGTTTAAACTTAGACCCTCATCTTTCTCCCAAGTTCATCCAGTTACTGGAATTGAACTAACCACGCTGGCAGATACAGTCTGGCTAGACCTGTTCCGTGTATAGATGAACATCGTCATTAGTATTATTTTGAACACCTAATTAAATGTGAGGGCTACTTGGGGTGTAAACACATTTGTTCTTAATAAATCAGGTATTGTCAACATTAGCAGCACTTCTCATTGATAGTGAGTTTTCTTAGCCAGACTGTGTGTTAAGGACAAGTTCTGTATCTTAATCAACTTACTATCCAGTGCCTACTGTAGCCCCTAGCACATAGTAAGTGTGCAACATATATGTTGAATAGCAGATGGATGGGTGGGTGGATGGATGGATGGATGGATGAGCAGGCAGATGATGGATGAATAGCTGTGGTGAAAGGATGAGTAGATTAGTGAATGAGTAAAGGAGTGGGTAGATGGGTGGATGGGAGTAAGGAGGATGGATAGATGATGAAATAAATGAGGCAGAAATGGAGGCATAGGGAAACGAGGTTGGGGAGAAGTAGCAGAGATCTGTGTCAGAGCAGGAATGTGACACTGACAGAATCCTCATCACCTCCCACAACATGTGACAGGAGATGGTGACAGCAGAGATGGTGGGACGTGGCAGCAGTAGTGAGTGAGTGTCGAGAGTGTGGAGAGCAGGGTAAGGAAGGCTAGGATTGAAGGGGGTTGGTGGGAAGGTGTAATCACGTGAATGGGCCGTGAGCAGGTTGGAGGCTGGAGGCAGAAGTGGGTATGGAAAGGTGAAAAGACATTCGTCTGTTATGAGTAAACAAAGGTCAGAGGGGTGTTTATCAGTTAAGATCCTCTTGACTGCAAAAACTAGAAAGTTTAGTTCAGTTGACTTACTGATACCAGTAGTTCTCAACTGGGGACTTCATTCCCTGGGGGACATTCGGCAATATCTGGAGACATTTTTGGTTGTCATAACTGGGATAGGGTGGTGTCACTGGTGTCTACGAGACAGAGGTCAGAGATGCTGCTCAATAGCCTACAATGCAAAGGGCAACTGCCCACAACAAAGAAAATGTCGGAAGTGATGTTGTGAGGAACCCTGGGTTAAACCCACAAGGAATCGTTGATTATCCCCCATCGCAAGCGTTTCCGGGAGTATTATTTTATTTGCTCACTGAAGAGCTGTGTTCTCTCTATTGATAGGCTTTGCCTTGGCCATGGATGGGGCCATTGATGTTCCCTCAGAGACACAAGAGACTCCAATCATCACATCTTCCTCCGAGAGCATCTGCCTGCTCCACTTTCAAACTCACATTCTCTTCCTGTCTCCCTAGCCTCGTGTCCCATGCCTACTCCTAAATCGGTCCTGGGCAAGGGGGTGACCATGATAGGTTTACACTAATTGAGATCCCTCCAGCCCAGCCTCACACTGGTGCTGGGGTCTGAAACCGGAAGGAAATTTAAATTCTGTCAGAAAGAAAATGTGTCTTCTGGAGGGGGGAAAGGGTGCTGTGCGTTTCACAACGAGATCCCCTTAGTTTCCCGAGCTCGTAAAGCTGAGAAGTGTGCTCCCGGCCTTCATACACGGAGCTTGCTGCTCTGTTACCTGCTTCGAATCCACTCCCTAAGTCGTTCATTCCATAAGCAACAGATGTTAGGGCTCTCTTCTTCTCATTGTCGAGGGGTGAAATGAAATGGTTGCTGCTGGCCTGGATCTTTTGGTCTTGTAGGGGACAATTAATCAAATAATCTCAAGGATGACAGAGATGTGCTGTGGTTAGAAAGTACTCGAAGCTATGACAGCACATAACAGACCTTATGAGGAGGGGAGAATCAAGAGAGGCTGCCTCGACTGAGCTAAGATCTGAAGGATAAATAAAAACGAACACGGTGATAGATGGAGGACAGAGGAGATTTTCCTGGCAGGGTGACCGTGCATGCACTTTTCTCTGCTAGGACGGATTTTGAGAGGTTAGGTGAGGGCTAAATTTCCTGGGGCCTTGTAACACATGCTGAAGATTCTGGCCTTGAACTCAAGAGCATGGAAGAGTCATTTGAGTGTTCTACACAGGCTGCCTTTGATGGCAGTGTGAAGAACACACTGGAGAGAATCAGGCGAGATTTGGGAAGATGAGAACTACTGCAGGGTGGAGGCAGGTGAGGTGTGATGGTGGTTTGAACCAGGCCGGGAGTGAGGATGAAGAAAGGTCGTTAGAGCAGAGAGACATTTAAGAGAGAAAATTGACAGAATGTGTTGTGACTTAGGGGAGAGACAAAAGGGTTAAAGATGAGTCCAAATTTCCTGGGCTGTGAAAATAGTAGGAAGATGAAGCCATTTACCAAGGCGGGGGGAGGGAACGCTGGAAAAGGAGCCAGCTTGTGGGGAATTTGGAGTTTCATTTTGGACATGGTGAGATTTCAGTTCCTTTGAAGACCTCCAAGTGGAGATGATGAGTAGGCATTTGGATATATAGATCGAGAGATTAAAGGAGAAGATGAAATATATAAATGTAGGAGATATCGGCATACAGATGGCATGGTGCTTGTTGCTGAGTAACAAATTATCTCAACACTTAGCGACTTAAAAGAACAACGATTATTTATTATCTCTTATGGTTTTGGTGTGTCGGGACTTTGGACAGGGTACAGAGAGGATGACTTAACTCAGCTCTACAATGTCTGAGGTCTCATCTGGAAAGCTCAATAGCTGGGAGCTGGAATTATCTGATGTTGATGTTGGCTTTTGGCTGAGACCTTACTTTAGCTGCTTAGCTGTTGGCTGCAACACCCACATATGGCCTTTCCATGTGGCCTGGGCTTCCTCACAACTGGATAAATTGGTTCCAAAAGTAAAAATCCCGAGAGAGAGCCAGGTAGAAACTGTATCCTCTACATGACCTAACCTCAGAAGTCATACTGTCTCACTTCCACCATACTTCATTGGCCAAAGATGTCATCATCCACTGTGACCCAATTCAAGGGGAGGGAACTTGGACCCCACTTTTCGGTGGAAGAGGGTCAGTTACATTGTAAGATAAATATGTAGATGTGACTATCCTTGGGTAAGATCGCCCAAGGAAAGAATAGAGAGGAGAAGAGAAAAGAGCCTGCAAAGGAGACAGGAAAGAGCAGACAAGGAGGTAGGAGGAAAACTGAAGAGATGGAGTCACAGAAGCCACTGGAAGAAAGTTTATTCATTCATTTATCAAACACCTTTCATGCCAGGCTGTTAGCTGGGAATTTAGCAGTGAATGCAACATTTCTTACCTTCGTGATGATTACATTCTAGCAGAGAAATATCCAATATCCAATTAGTTGGGGACTGAAAAACTGTGCCTCGGATATACGGACATGAAGGTAGTTGGTTACCGTCGTGAAAATGGCTTTAATTTAGAGCGATGGGACAGAGGCCAGATCAGGGTGGGTTAAGGAATGAATGTAATACATCAAGGAGAAAAAGATAGCTCTGAGTTTCTGAAAATAAAGATGGGTGCCATAGAACCCCAGCCAGGGAATTTTGTCTTATCTGTGGCATGCCCCATTGTCAGGCTGCGTATCTATGTTGGCCCTTCATGCCCAGGGGCTCAGAAGTTGGAAGGGGCTGAAGCCCCAATATAACTGGCAAGGAACCCAGATAAATTTTCTCTAGACTCTGCTCAGTGTTGTTTGGGAGAGAACTGAGAGAAGGTGCTGCTTTGTGCAGCCCCAGCCTCCAAACCCAGCCTCACTGGTCTCCTCACAAGCTCTGCCTATTCCTACCTTCCTGACGCTTGGACTTCTCCCCTGCTCCCCTCCCTCCTTCCACCTACACCGGTCACTATGTGAAGCCTGCTTCAATAGTCCTCTCTATGAAGAAGCATCGACTCCACCCTCATGGGTTCCCTTACCCACTGAAGTTTTGCCTGAAGCTTGGCCCTGCACTTGGTGTGGTTCTGACTGGCCTATGATTTGTGTGTCCTATTTAGTCTCCTCATGCCATACATAACCTTCTTGAAAGAGCACCGGAATTGATGGCATCTCTACGTCTTCACAGCAGGGCTCAGCATTGGGCTAAGCAAATAGCAAGGGGCCAGTTTTTGTTCCATCCATTGAATGAATCAATGCTGAGCGCATCTGTGGCCTCCCACACTTGCCCCAGAATGCTATTCTGTAAACTTGTAACAGTAGCTGAATCCAGGAGAGGGGTGGAGCTGAGTTTTCAAGAATCTGTGTATTGAGCACCTGGGGAGTAAATCACAGGAAAGACCCTCCCTATACTCAGGAAGCTTCAATATAGGGATGGGGGAAGAAGGAAATGGTCCCCCATCCCCAGAAGCATCTCCAAAATAGGGAAACAGAACACACCAACTCACATCAACAGCTGAACAAGTCCACTTAGGTACAGAGAATAGGTACAGAACAAAGGATTGGCTGAGGCAGGATGGTCCTCTCCGGTAGTATTTTTTCCCAATGAAATGTCTTAAATTTGATGCAGGAGGAATACAAAGCATCACCTGTTAGCTGTATCACCTTGTGCAAATTGTATAAACCCCTCTGAGCTTCGGTTTTCCAATCTTTAAAATGAGAACCGTAATTCCCACTGCATGGGATTATTGGAAAAAGTGAATGAGAGAATGTACAGTCCATCCCCATTACTCGTGGAGCTCCATATTTGCAAATTCACATACTCGCTAAAATTTGTTTGTAAACCCAAAATCAATATTTGCAGTGCTTTCGGGAACATTCTTGGACATGCACAAAGTGGCAGAAAATGTGAGTCACCTAATATGCACCTTTCCAGCTGAGGTCAAACAAGGCAGGCTCTCCCTTCGTGTTCCAGCTCTCACACTGTAGACAAGCATCCTTTTCGTGGTCTACTTAGTGCTACATTTTTACGCTTTCCGTTGACGAAGCCGCTGTTTAAAACGGCCCCCAAGTGTAGCGGCGATGTACCATCTAGGGCTCCTAAGCGCAAGAAGCCTTCAGAGTGTCTTACAGAGAAAATATGTGTCAGGTAAGCATCGGTCAGGCATGAGTTAGTGCTGGCAGCTGTGAGTTCAGGCCGTGAGTTCAATGCTGTCAACTGTGAGTTCGATATATATTAAATAAGCAGAAGCACACATAAAACCAGGGTATGTACGGATCAGTTGACCACGATGTTGTAACCAGGGGCTCCCAGGAACCTAACGCTGTATTTCCCCCAGGAGCAACGGTTCAGTACTCACTAATTCCGGGTTCACCGAGACATTGTAGAATACAACTACCGTGAATAATGAGGATACACTCTCCGTAGAAGCTCCTACACACACCTTAATGCAGACAAGCGTTCAGAAATTCTTGCCTCAGAATCTCAGTGATAAGAAGGCAAGAAACACTCCAGGCAGTTTATTGCCATTGTTGTTCAAGCTTTGCCAGGGATTTGGTTCCTAAGAGTCAAGAGGAATTTCTGCGCGACCTGCACCACTCTCTCTGCTCAGAGACAGTTGCAGCAGTGAGCTGTAACCACCCCTCACAGCCCTGTCCAGCTGCTGCTTTCCTCTTCCCTCCTGTGGGGCCTGGTGTTTCCGCCCCCCCCTCACCCCCTCCACAGGAAGCTCTAAGTAGGGCTGTGTCTCTGCACAGCCTGGGGGTGCAAAGGGGACTATGTCTCCTCCTCTCTGTTTTCTGACCTCCTTCCCTCCCTGTCCCAAATACCTTGTATTTGTTGCCTCCACTTGTGTTGATCCTGGAGGGAAGAAAAAGGAACAAAAGCCTTGTCTAGATCCAGGCTCCCTGGCAGGATGACAAAGAGGGTGTCTCTGAACATCAGCCATGTGGCAGGCAGGATGAGTGGAGAGGGCAAGGGTGACCCCGGCACCAGGTTTCCCCCATAGGAAAGGCCCTCCCTACAAAGGCTCCTGTCTCCTCTCAGTTGGGAGTGGAAGCGTCCAGAACAAGGGGAGGAGACCAGAGGTTTCTCTACACCTGGATCTGATTAGACTCCATTCCTGAGGCTCTCTGGACTCAAACACTTTCTCCCTAGGCAGCCAATTGGAGGGAATCTGCAAGCTTGTGTTGAGGCCATGCTTAGGGAGGCAGTCTCCCCCCACCCCCCACCCTCTCACCCCCCCATCCCCCACCCCCCTAGAAGGAGAGGGCTGTGGGTACTTGATCTTTATCTGAGCCCTTTCTGCCTCTCTCCCTCCTGCCAGCTCCCAGTAGCCCCCAGCCAGGATCCTCCAGGAATTCAGAGCCTGGGGATTATATTACCTTCTGAATTCTATTAGCACAGGCTGGCTGGGGTGAGAATGAGGGCTAAGTGGGGAGCCACCCAGTGGCCTTTGGCGCCAGCAGCCACCTTAGGTTACCTGTCTCTGCTTTTCCAGCTTCAACTACCCCTCTACCCTTTTCTCTCATATTCTTTGTGGGGAAGGATATGGGTTACTTATATGTAAACTAAAAAATATGGGGTTTTCAGATGTTCATAGAAGAACAGACTTTAACACTGATAGTAAAAATAGCAAAATTATGTGCCAGGCACCAATCTAATTGCTTTACATATATTAGCACATTTAATTCTCAAAATGTTCCTATTTAACAGATGAGGAAACAGAGGCAGAACTGTATGACTATCAGGATGTCGACACCCCCATCTTGAACTGCTGTTTTCTCTTAATTATAAAAAGGGATTAGACAAGATGAAACTAAAGTACCTTTTCTTTCCAATTTTCGTTGTTGTTGTTGGTCTCTTTCCGTAAAAAGAAGGAAAAAAAGGAGAAAAGATATTTTCGAGTCCTTACTGCATTAGGTTCTATAAAAGAGTTTGTAAACTTGTTTTTGTAAAGAGCCAGATGATAAATATTTCAGGCTTGGAGGCCCACACAGTCTTTGTCCTTTGCTGTCACAACTACTTAACTCTTCTCTTTAGAGCATGAAAACAGCCACAGACAATATGCAAACCAATGAGCATAGGTGTACTTCAGTAAAATTTTGGCCCAAGAGGCAGAGGGCTGTATTGGGCCCTCTGGCCAGATTTATATAAGAAATCTGATTTCCCAGTCAGAGGTCCTGTCCTCAGAAAGCTTACACTCTGCTCCAGGTTTTATCATGAGATGCATGCATGTGACTGACGCATTACATTTGATACTATGCAAAACTACATACTTGTGCAGATACTCACATGTGCACACACACACACACACACACACACACACACACACACACACAGAGTGCTCCAACCTCAAGTCCATTTACACAAGCCAAAGATCATTTAGCAAGCTGATTCTAAAATTTGCAGAATAACTGAAGTAATCTTAGGAAAAAAAAAAAAAGAACAAAGTAGGACTCATACTTCCCAATTTAAAAACTTCTATAAAGCAGCAATAAACACTGTAGTAGGCGCACAGGAAAGACATATAATCAATGGAATAAAATTGAGAGACCAGAAATAAAACCATTTGTCTATGGCCAACTGATTTTGACAAAAGTGCCAAGACTTTCAGCAAAGAAACAATAGACTTTTTGACAAATAGTTGAAATGTGAACAGCCACATGCAAAAGAATGAAGTTGACCCTTGCCTCACACCGTATAGAAAAAATTAACTCAATATGTATCAAAGATCTATGAGTAAGACCTGAAAGTATAAAATTCTTAGAAAGAAACATGAGGGTAACTCTTCATGGCTATGGGTTTGGCAAAGGGTTCTTAAATATTTGATACCAAAGCTCTATCAACAAAACAAACAAAATATAATTTGGATATCATCAAAATGAAAAACGTGTCTGTTTCAAATGATACCCTTGAGAAAATGAGATGACAACCCACAGAAATGAGAAAAGGTATTTGCAAATTATATATCTGAAAGAGATTTTTACCAGATTATATTAAAAACAATAACACAAGTAGCAGAGGATATGAATAGACGTTTCTCCAAGGAAGATAAACAAATGGCCAATCAGTACATAAAAAGTTGCCTGACACCGTCAGTCATCAGGAAAATACAAATAAAAATGACAATGAGATACTACTTCATATCCACTAGGGCAGCAAGAATCAGGAAGTGATGTAATGAGGGTTGGTGAAGATGTGGAGAAATTGGAGCCCTCATACATTGCTGGTAGGAATGCAAAATGATGCAACGCTTTGGAAAATGGTCTGGCAGTTCCTCAAGTTATTAAACATAGGGTAACCATATATGCCCTGATCCAGGAATTCCACTCCTAAGCATATACCCCAGAGAAATGACAACATATGCCCACGCAAAAATGTGTACACAAATGTTTATAGCCACATTACTCATAATTGCCAAAAGATTGAAACCACCAAAATGTCCATCTACTGAGAAATGGATAAACAAACAGTGAAATATTTTTAGGTCATTCCATGTGTTTTGGTACATCATGAATGAATCTTGAAAACATTATGTTAGGTAAAAAAAGACAGAATCATGAAATCTTGTTTGCTTTGGGCTGGGAGGTTGGCAGGATAGGAGGTAATAGCTAAAGAATATAAATTTTTTTTTTGAAATGATGAAAATGTTTCGAAATTGATTGTGGTTGTGGTTATACATATCTGTGAATCTACTATAAACCATTTAATTGTATATTCACATGGTTGAATTATGTGGTCTATGAATTTTACCTTAATAATGCCATTAAAAATAATAATCATTAGTTGATATAGGGGTATATGTTTGCATGTATGTGTTTATATTGGTTTCCTATCGCTGCTGTAACAAATTACCATAAACTTAGTGGCTGAAATCGATACAAATTTATTACCTTACAGTTCTGGAGGTCAGAAATCCAAAACGGGTTTCATTGGGCTAAAATCAAGGTGTTGGCAGGGCCACGTTCCCTCCAGAATCTCTGTCAGAGAGTCTGGTTCCTCGTCTTTCCCAGCTTCGAGAGACCACCTGCACCGCCGGTTTGGCCATGTGCAAAGAGCTTCACTCCACCCACGGCTTCTGTTCTCGCATCTACTCTCTATGACTCTGACCCTCCTGCCTCCCTCTTAAAAAGACCATTACGATTACATCGAGCCCACCAGAACGAATTATACAAGATAATCTCCCCGTCTCAAGATCTTTAATTTAATTGTTCCTGCAAATTTTCTTCTGTCATTTAAAGTAACAAATTGACAAATTCTGGGAATTAAGACATGGACATCTTTGAATGAGCCATTATTCAGCCTGCCACAGTGTGTGTGTGTGCGTGTGTGTGTGTGTGTGCGTGTGTGTTCATATGAAATGGTTCTCTGAATCCATGACTTGCCTATTTACTCTCTTAAATATAGTCTTTGATTAACGAGCTTTTTTTTTTTTTTTTTGGTAGAACTAACCAAGCTGATTCTGAAATTATATAATAATGTCAAGGACCTAGAATAGCTAAAATAATCTTGAAAAAGAACACTTCTTTTTGTCATTGTTGTTGTTGTTGGGTTATGTTTGCTTATATTGCATTAAGGATTTTTGTATGTAGGTTTATGAGAAATATTGCTCTACATTTTTCTTTGCTTGTAATGTCCTTGTCTTTGTCTAATTTGGGTATTAGGTTTAAAGTGGCCTCACAATATCTGTTGGGAAATATTCACCTATCATCTATTTCTTAAAAGAATTTTTGTAAGATTGGCATTATTTCTTCCTTAAGTATTTTATAGTATTTATTAGAGAAGCTATCTGGGCCTGATGTTTTCTTTCTTAGAAGATTTTAATTTAGGGATTTGAATTCTTTGGTAGAGATAAGACAAAGATTTTGCTGCTTCTTCATTTATCTACTTTTGTAATGTGTCTCTTTCAATGAATTTTATCCATTTTACCTAAATTGTTGCAGACGCCTTGTTTTATCGAACAATCTCCTTTAGCTTTGTCTTTGCCTTTGAACTAGATAAGATTCAGTTACTGCCTCTGGCAACAGTGCAATAGTTGCCTACGAGATATGTTTTATTTTTCTTTTCTTTGTCTGATTACAATAACAATACTAGCATATTGACGATAATTTTGAAAACACCCATAAACCTAAAGAAGAAACTAAAAATCACCACCAATCACACTGCCTGGAAACAAATCACTATTAATGCTTTGCTCTAAGTTTGTTTTATGGTAATTTATGACAATAATCAATAATAAATTTTATTTAACTGTACATGTAGTAAAGTTTGCTTTTTAAACGTGTAGTCCTGTGAGAGCGTAAGATCCAAAACAAGGGAAATTCCAGAAAGCATTACACTCTGGGGATGAGTTCTCTCTCTTTTCTGGGGCCAGGGATCTACGTGAGCAGTGTTCGCAGAGGTGGGAAAACAGTACCATTCTCTTTAGGGAAGTAGCCCAAGCACTCTGTGGGCTGTAACCGAACGTGGGCTAGGTAGGCGCAGTCCAGGGGTGAGTCTGGTATGGGGTTCACAGAGATGAGGGATATTTTTGGTTCCTTCCACAATGGAAATAATGACAGCACCCCTGTTCTGATTGGTAGTTCAGATGAGGGTCTTGCATCTTTGGGTAGAATTTGTAGATGGCTCTTCCCCCACCAGACCGTCGTGATGAGTAGAGGAAGGCCTGGGTTCTTAAGACTTTCATCGGCTGGGTCTCTTTTTGAAGCAGTAAAATGGCTTTTCTCACAGGTGGGGTCTCAGTGAAGGCAACCTGGAGAAGGTTGGCCCATGGGGACACATGATAAGGAACCGTGCTATTTAGTAAGTTTCCTTTCTTTTCTTTTTCTTTTCACATAGCAGGGCAATCATGAGCCCCCCAAAAAAGTCCTTTTATGCTTTTCACAGCATACTTTTGGTATGTTCCTTAAAAAAATGATACATCTTTATCAGGAGAGGACTGGGGGAAAACAAAAGACCCCATTCTTACTTGGGGATTTGAGAAAGTACCCATCCTGTGGTTTATTTGTATCCGTTTCCTCCAGAAAGGGCTTGAGGCAAATAAAAACATTTCAACATATGCAAACCTATGTCTTAGGCATATAACAGCAGGATAGAGAACAGGGAGCCATCCTGGAGTGCTTGCACAGACCCTGCGTGGCTGTTGAAATCAGCATTAGCATTTGGCTCCATTCCAAAAAGCTCCTTCATCACCTTCAGAGCATATCTCAGAATCTAATAATAATCTAAGTGAGCATTTTTGTCAAACTTAAAAAGCTTGGCATATTCTGTCCTTTAATAATCCTTTCTCAGAAAAGATAAGCTGCTTAATAAATCTCAGTGGTAATGGATGGAACCAGTAGTCATTTGACTTAATTAGCCTTCAAAATATTTTCTTGGAGAGAAAGCAGACAATTCAAATCGTTTTTTCCATCAACAATAATAAGAAAAGTGGCTTTGGTACTCAGGTGGTAGTGAGGTTATTGTAGGAAGCTTCCAGATTCCAACTTCATGTACGGTTTGGCCTTTTGACTATTTGTCACAAACAGTATGGTACAACTTTGCTAGGTGTTTTCAGAAAACATTAAGAACAAAATTTCCATTTAAATCCCAAAATATACATTAGTCCTATAGCAGACACTATGGATAGTTCCTAACATCCCTTTCCTTTCCTTTCTTTAGGAAAAAATTTACCAAGATTTAGTTGGGCACATGACTACTCATCTGACGACCACATTGCCAGCCTCTTTGGCAGCTCAGTGTGGATGTATGACTGAATCTTGGCCCATGAGACATAAGCAGAAGCGATGGTGCATCTTGGAGATCATTCTCAGGAAAAAGATATGACTGCCCACCATCACCTCTTCTCCCCTTCCCACTGGCTGGAAGACAGAAGTTATGGCAGGAGCTGAAGCAGCCATCGTAGAGTGAGAGGTGGAGTTACATAAAGCAGAGAGAAGAAACCTGGCTGTCCAATAAGATGAAAGAAGCGTGGATCTCCAACACCACAGACAGCCTAGAACCGTGGTGCTTAGTTAGGTAAGAGGAACACCCTTTGTTAGAGACACCATTATTTTGGCCTTCAGTAGAGTAGCCAAATCTGTATTCTTACCCATATTGTTTCCAGCCGTGTTTCTTCCTGCTCCTAGTTACTTTCATCAGCTTTTAGGCTCCACTCCATCTGGCAGGTCAACCTCTGACTTTTTGCTACCATGATCCATTGCCAAAGTTCCCTCGGTCACTCTCCCTTACTGCAGCTTTTATTGCTCTCCCATCCAACCCCCCCCATCCCATTCTCAGTTTTCCACTATGGCCTGTCTCTAGACAACCCATGATCTCCAGCTTCTGAAAAGAATCCATCAAAATAAAACAAGAAATGCTGATAATATTTACTCAGCACTTACCGTGTGCCAGTTTCTGTTCTAAACTAATTATATGTTAAAGTAATGTCTAAAACAATTACATCTCACTTTAACCTTTCAACAACACTTTGAGTAAACAGTTTTGTTCCCTCTCTTTTGGATTTGAGGAATCGAAAGCACAGAGAGAAGGGGATGGTCTTGCCACTAATCTGACAAGGATCCTGAAATCCTAATCAGAGACAGGCAAGGGCAGAGGATATATCACCAGGGAGGTCCTGGTGGTGGCTGCTGACTCTTCTCTGATGGCCCGGAAGCCGACCTGGGAGGGCAACCTCACGTTCCAGTTGCCCCAGGTGAACAGCAGATGGTACAGGAGCGCAGCCCTCCTGGAGTCTGCTCTTCTGGTTATTCCAGGCTGTTGAGCTTTATAAAAGGACGAGCTGAATGGATTCCCCAGACAGACTTTTTAAAACATAATTCCGTTTATTTCCCACCCCACCCCTTTCTCTTATCACCATCTTCCATAGCTCCTTCTGGCGATTTGGTCACTGACCAAATCAGTCTCACTCCCCAAAGGCCATTCAGTCTTTGGCCAGTGTCCTTGAGTGGGTCTTAGCTCAGCAGGGAGCAGTTCTGCCATTGATTGACTAGCCCCAACCGGGGTGGACATTCAGAACCCAGCTGGTTCTGATTATAATGTGGAGACAAGCTGAGTGGCTTTGGGGCCTCCTTCTGTGCCTCTGGTTCTCAGGGCTCTGTTGTCCTGTGCACTGTACCCTGGACTGCCTCCCTGTGCCCTGGACTGCTTCAAACACAAGTAGTTCCACAGCTGTTTTAAGCGAGCTCTCCCACTGGCCCCTCAGAATCCTTCAATTCCCACCCTGGGGCCCGCCCCATCTTATTTATTTATTTTCTTTGTCGAGTTTTGTATTTAATTACAACTGATTTTATCAGAAAGCAACTCACCAAGCCAGACCCGCAGAGAACCCTAAGAGGAAGAAATGAGTCTCTCGCCTCAGGCTGGAGACAGCTGTGTCTCTTCCCTGCAGACTGAGCCACTGAAAGACACTCGGCACAGCCACAGAGACGTCATTCCAAAGGAAAAGGTGCCTATTCAAGATGAAAAATTCTTCCTCACTCATCTTTCCGTTGACCACCTACAAGTCCCTCACTGTTCCTGGCACCCTACTTCCAACTTCAGCTAGGATGGTGTGTACCCTCCTGTTAACTGGGTCGTTATTCTTCTCCCCATTGAAGTGGGTAGTTTGTTCATGGGGGAGTTCAATGCCACTAGGCTTGCCACAGATGGTTCTTTCTTCTTTAAACTGGCATTAAACAGAGTAAATGCTGTCTGTCAGCTGTATTAATGTGAGTCTGCCAAATTGTTGAAAGGACTGTGGTGGTAGATTGATCGGCACTCAGTATCTCTTCCTTCTTCCCAAGTATGTATTTCTGTATTACAGTTGCTGCTAAACTCAACTCTCTGTTTCTCTGACTCCCTTGCAGCTAGGGTTCTGGGTGGGGAATTTGTTCTGCCAACTAGGTGTACTCCACACAAGTAGGCAAAGGCCTTCTTCCTACAGCTCCGACTTTTGAGCATCTCCCAAAAAAAACAAGTACCCCAGCTTGTCTTACCTCAGGGTCTTGCCCAGAGGAATCCTGGAACCAGTAGCAAGTATGGTTCTGTAGACACTTTTTTGTTCTACAGTAACTTACCAGTGTAATGTCACCAGCCTTGCAAGTGTCAAGGGGAGGTAGCTATCACAGTGAAGGTGACAAGTCCCTGATCACGGAATCCAGCTAGGGCCATGGCCATGTGGGTTTTTTTTGGTTGTTGTTGTTGTTGTTATTAACTCATCAGCTTCACATTCACCCACCTTGGTGATAGTTGCCCCATCCGGCCGGTTCTAGGGTATTGTTCTGAGAGTCATTTTAGAAGGAACCATCTAGAGAAAGCTACTTCAGCCCTTATGACAATTTTCAGCCACCTAATTGCTAATAGCAAATAATATTTCTGTTTAACATACATATTATGGTTTCTGTTTCCTACAACTGAACTCTTTTGAAATGGGCTTTGGAAGGAAAAAAAGCTGAGAACCACGGAAAAAAATTTTAGTATTTGCCCATGGAAAGGGGCTGTCATAATACTCTTACTGTTAAAATGCCCATAAAGAGCTAGAAAGGTATTTCTTTATGTCAATATTTATTCCAGTTCGGATAGAGGACTTAGATTTTGTACCAGGGACTATTCCAGGCACTGCGGTTAAATGAAGAATAAACCATAATCTTTGCCCTCCAGGTACTTGGGGCAACATCCAAAAAAAAAAAAGTAACTTGGCAGAAGCATTTTAATCAAAGTTTGGGAATAAAACCAAGCTTAAATTGTGATTGATGACAGTTAAAGTTAACCAATTCTGTATAGTTCCCCTCCAATTCTTTTTGGAATGGATGAAACTCAGTAGGTAGATATCCTTGCCATGTGTTTTTTCGAAGTTTGCCTCCTAAGCATCTTACTTAAATGGAGTGCTTGGGTTTATATGCTTTAGCAAAGAATGACATATTTTTTTATTTTTTTAAATTTCTAAAAATGTTATCATTTCAAACTAGATCTTAGGTCCAACACAGACACTACAGTTTGGAATTTAATATCAAAGCATCTACCACCAGCTGGGTGAAGAACCTTCTAGTTCTGGGGAAAATAGAGCATCCTGAGTGCTGAATTCATAAAACTAAAATTTTAATGGGACAACAATGAAGTGCCATTGGCCAATGCTGTATCCACATACTCGAATACTTTTGATGATATAGACCAATTAAACCAACTGCTTATTTTAACATGTATAAGACAAAACTCTTCTTCATTTTCTTCCCCCCAAACCTTCCCTCCCAGAGGGCAGGGACGTTTTCTATTTTGTTCAATACTTAATCTCCAGCAACTAAAATAGACCTTAGCACATAGCGGTGCCAAATATTTTTTGAATGTTGAATAAATGTTTTAAAAGGATCTTTCTGACTGCTGGTGAAAGATAGCCTGAGATGGGGGCAAGAAGGGAAGCAGGGTGATGTCTAGGGGTTGCTGTGGCAATCTAGGTGAGAGGTGGTGATGGCTCGGATTAGGGTCGCTGATGGAGGTGATGGTAAGGAGTTTGATTTGGGATCTCTTTAGAATGTAAACCTGTCAGGACTTGCTAATGGATTGGCTGTGGAGTGTGAGAAAAGAAAGGAGACAAGAAAGACTCTGAAATCCATGTCCAGAGCAACTGGATGAGTCATGGTTCATTTATAGGAACTCCAGGCCTAGGCAGGTGTGTGCTTGGCCTGTTCAAGGAAGAGAGAAGGAGGCCAGTGAATGAGCAAAGGGGAAAACGTGGTGAGCTGAGGTCAGAGAGGCAGCTGGAACCAGATTCTGTCAGCCAGGGAAGAATGTTGTTCTAAGTGATGGGAAGCTCCTGGAGAGTTTTGCCCATTGTTGTAACATGATCTGATTTGCATGTTAAAAACAAATGCAAATGGAAAATCGACTATAGAACACAAGAAACAGAAACCAGGAGGCAAGCTAGAGGTTATCATAGTGGACCAGGCGGGAGACAGCATGGCTTGGACCAGGTTGGTGGCTGTAGTGGGGATGAGAAACATCAGACTGTGCCTCTCCCCTGCTTCAAAATTTATTCCTTCTCAAGCATGCCAAACTCCCTCCCTCCTCTCGGCCTATTTCCCCTGGCTGGGTGGCAGTTCACCCGCTACCTCGTGCATTCTGGCCTGCACCAAATATACCTCCTTGGAGGTCCTCTCTCAACACCTTAAATTTGGTGCTGGATCTCCTCTTCTCTCTTGTTCCTTTTCCCTGCTTATTTTTATTTATAGTCGGTATCACTCCCTGTTCTATATTTTATTTACTTGTTTTTATCCTTGACTCTCCCTAGAAGGTAGGCTTCCTGAGGACTGGGGCTCTGCTCACGGCTGCATCATCTGTCGCCAGGCTAGTGCCTGCAAACAGACCCTCAACAGGTCTCTGTGGGACACAAACGAAGCATGGGTGGGAGCTGGGAAGGTTTTCTTTATGTGAGGAAAGGGCTTTACATGCTAATGTATAGTGTAAACATGATTAAAGGGTGGGCGGAATAGTCACACCACTTTAGGGAACTTTCTATTTTATTTATTTTTGTGTATGTACTTATTTTATTTCTCAAACAAAATATACTTACTTAATAAATTATTTTTTAAATTGTAGTTGACATATGATATTATATTAGTTTCAGAGAACTTTCTACTTTAAATACCCATTGATATGCAGCCAACTTGTTATGGGAGCACCAATAGGTTGGTGCTTATGAGTATGAGAGAAGTCTCTGGCATCTAGACAGCGTCCAAATAAAAATTTTGTTTATTATAACTTATAACTGATTCATCTTCTAAAAAATAGCACATATCCACACATACATATCTTTACACAAATGCATATGTTGAGCACATACACATTTTAAAATTATTTTTAATGCAGTCTTTTTTTCCACTTCCTTTTTTATGGTTAGCCCTAGCCCCCTTTAATATAGAGTATATTTTTCCATATTTTTCTCTATGTTCATAAAATTCTACATGGAATATATACATATACACGTGTGCAGAGGGCTGTTCATTGCTCTGCACATGTGGGATCATTTATATACCTTTTCCCTCACATCTTACTTTTCTCCCTCAATCCCACCTCATGGAGATTCCTCCAAGTTGGATGTGCAGTACTTTCTCCAGCTTTACCCTCTTGGGAGGCATTCCATCTGTTTCCTGGGTTTTGCTCCTTTGAACTCTGCCACGACACCCATCCCCGAAATGTGCAGTTTCAGGGCAGGAGAGGAAGTTGGATATTCTTTCATTCAATCCCGCGGTTTTACAGTCGAGACAATGAGGATCAGAAAGAGAAAGGAATGTGCTCAAGATCACATAGCTAATTACTTAGTATTTGTCAAAACTTTCAATAGCCTTTACTTCACATAATCTTCACAAGCAGGACAAGTATTATCATGTCAGCCTTAAAGGTCCAGAAATTAAACAAAGAAACTAATTGTCTTGATTTCATGGCCTCTGACGGCTGAAGCCGGGACTCTGATTCCTGATGTCTGGTAGCTTCTTCTGCTCCCGGTTTTATGGGCGCCGTTAACACAAAACTTATGCAGGACAGCTTTTGTCAATTTATTCTGAACATTAACTGTGCGTCCTGCCTGAAAAAAAGTTTTGCTAAAAGAATGACACAACTTGGATTTGCCCGTAATTCAGGACCCGCTTTCCTTACCCATCAGAGTGAATCATGGTTGAGGTTGTTAAAACCAGTCTTTGGAATCAGACACATTTAATTTTAAGTGCTTGCTCTGTCACCAACTCTGTGACTTTTAGCAGGGGACTCAGCACCCCTAAAAACCAATTTTCTCATCTGTAAACAAGGGGTCTGATTGTACTGCCCCTTATAGGACATTGTTAGGATTAGATGACACAGACAGGACAGTGCCTGGCACATCATATGTTCTCTATAAATATTAGCTATTGTTTTGGATGTTGTGATTCTTTGGTTCCACCCAACTGAACTGGTCGATACCCTTCCTTCTGAACTGTTCTTTATCTGGGGTAGGAAAAGCTTTCCTCATCTACAGATCCAGGACTGTTAAGATGCTCTTACTGACTGCCTTGTTGTTTCTTCACAGAGGGAAGGTAAGAGAAGGGGAAAACCCCGAGGGCTTTTGCTTTTGGCATTGTACACTGGCATAAAGTGGAGGGGAATCTGTCCCTTAAATGAATCGAGGAGGAACATTCTGAACCTCCTGAGAGTGCTTGCCTGTGTGAGACATAGAGAGTGCAGACATTTTTCAGCAACAGAGCATAACTGTCAATGGATGTGTTACAGCTATTTTAGTGCCTTCTCCCCTCTTGGAGAAAAGCCATTTTCAAGCCAGTTGCTTGCAATGCATCAAGTGATGAAATACAGATAACAAATTGTGCATTTGTTTGGCTTCATGCTTATTACACCCCCGGTTCTGGAAAGCATTGCACTTAGCCCCTTAATAATCCCTCTCCTGAGATCAATTACCAGGATTTATCTGGTTCCTCGAGCATAAAAGTGTTTTATTGTTTTTACTTTTGCTCCAAGTGAAGTGTTGAGGGGGTAGGCCAGGTTTAAAGGGACTGTCCCAGGCAGAAGTGTGAAGCTGGGATCACTGGCCCTGCTTTCCTGTCTACTGAGTCCTCAAGAACAGGAAAGTAGGAAACATTTGGGACTGTGTCCCCTGAGGAGTGACCTCATGCAGCTGTTCCCATGTCTGGTTGTTTGTGCAGAGCATGCAGGTCTGCAGGTGCCTGGGAAGGTGGGTGCTGCTCCAGGGGAGAGAGGCTGGAAAACAGAGCTAAGTTACCGTTTCAGACCAAATCATTTTTCCTCTAAAGTTTCACTGTAATCCAAACCAGTTGAGCATTTGAGAAGAAGTAGGTACCATGAAAAGGGGTAATGGAATTAGCTTTCATGTTTTTCCAGGACTCTAAACCATATTTCCTGTCACAACTGTACATTATTAATACAAGGCATCTGTTAGCGCAGAACTGCCCGAAAATGTGCACCCAAAACCGTACATCTGGTTTCGATAATTTATTTCTGACATTTGTAGTTGCTGGTGGTGGGGGGAGGATGGGAAAAAGTGGGGAATTAAACCAAGATGTTGCCTTTAACCCATCAGAAGCTCCTAGTCGGAGCCAAAAGCCGGAGTTCTTAACGTGGTTTTTGCATTAGGTAATATAATTATATTAATTTAGCAGCAAATACCATGACTCCAGGCCTGGTGGGTGTGGGTCCACGCTGGCTTTTATCCTGCAGCCTTCTCTGGCTGCAGCAATTAGCTTCCTCTCGCGAAGGGGATTAGCAGGACCACCCCCCAGCGGCGGGGGTTGGGGGGCTCTCTCAGAGCTGTCAGGTGTCATTCGGCTCACCCGGTCCCCACCCCGCGCCCCGCCCCTGCAATTAACTCGCTCTTCCCGCTCTGCCTGGAGACAAAGCGGCCTGTTCCCGAGGTGTCCGACCTCCGCCCCCTCGCGGTCCCAGCCCGAGTTCCTCCAGCAGGAATCGCCCCAGGCGCTGGGAGCCCGAGCAGGCCGGGTCTGAGACCCGCCCCAGACTTTCCACGATCAGATTTCAGCTCGACTAACGAGGGCAGAAAACAGAAAGAACGCTCGACTTCCGCGAGCCGAGGCCGCGCTGCGCCGGGCGGGAGGGGACGCCAGGAGGCCCCGGGCGCGGCCTGCGCCTGTCGCAGATGCTCTGCGGCAGGACAGCCCGGGAAGCCCCCGTCCCCAGTGGTCCCGCCGGCACTGGCGGCGCCGCCCAGACTGTCCTCAGTAGGACCCTCACCGAAGGGGGCGGTAGTGGCCTTTGGGACTTCGGGGACTGCTTTTAAAGCAACAGACGTACCTTTACAGACTCATGAGCTTAGAAACACAGGTTCTCTGGTTGTTTAATTATTAGAACCTCAAAGATCCTCAAATTCAACAGCCCTTTCCCCTTCCCCAGATGACCGCACTGAAAACCAGAGCAGTTTTGCGTTTTGTGACGCAGCTCAAATGTGTGGTGTTGCTGGGACAAGAGGGACCAAGGCTGTTGAGCCTCACTCAGCTCAGTGCTTTCTGCAGCTGTGATAGGAAAAACATAAGCTCGACTCTGGGGAGAGAGCTGGGAGACGTGCGGGCCTGGCCGGGCGGTCGCAGCGCCGGGTTCATATTTTCCTGGAGCCGGTCCACCAGTGGTCAGGCCACATGAGAGTAATAAAGGATTGAGTGTTGTGTACTTCAGGCTGGTCCCCCTCTTCTTGGCCCCCTTCTCTGCCTTAACTTCCTTTTGGAGCCCCTACTGACTTCTGGGTGTCCACCAAGGGCCCTGATGGAAAAATTTCAGCTCCATCTCAGAATACAAGGAATGAAAACCTGGGGAAAGAAGCCAGGGAGGAAAGCCACAAACACGCATCTGGCCGCAGCAGACTGAGCAGCTCTCAGCCGGGGAAGATGCTCCCTGCCGGCTGCGTGCAGATGCTGAGCTGCCGGAGGTTCCGTGCCCCGCCTCCGAGAAATGAGAACACGGGGAGCAAAGGCACATGTTCCCCACCAAACTTTTCCTCCCTGCCACCCACCCAAGTCCTTCAAGTCCTACAGACGGTGGGGAAGAGCAAGAGCTACCATAGTCAGACAGATGGGGGCTGGAATCCTAACTCTGCAGCCCAAGGGCTGGGGCCTTGAGCAAGTGGCTTATCCCTTCTGGGCCTCAGTTTCTTTACTTGTTACAGGGGGTAACGATAGGATTCTACCCACACTGTGATTTTCATGGATCTTAGGCACCTTTGCCTCTGTGGCCATGAGCCCCGTCCTCAAAAAAATTGTTTGTAATTAAAATATTTTATGACAGCATTAGTATAAAGATAAATATACTATGTATTAAAACTTTCAAATCTAAAATTTAATTTTTTCTTCTGTTTTTGTAAAGGGAACATCTTGTGAGCCCCCCAAAAGACTATGGGCCCTCAGCATGGATAATCCTAATGGAGGTCAGCCTTGTTCGCACCCCCAGGTTCCGAGTCTGCTTTTGAGGCAGCACAAGCTAAGATACAGGGGGTTATCTATTATGTTTGAGGAACTCCAGAAAAAAAGACTGTGGAGAGGGTAATGAGTGAAGGTGGGGGAAGGAGAGTAATAGCTTTCACAGACTCGGTATTCCCCAACCCAGCGGTTCTCAACGTTTTTGGCACCAGGGACCAGTGTTCCTTTGAGAATCTAATGCTGATGATCTGAGGTGGTGATGCTAGCGCTGGGGAGAGGCTGCAAATACAGATGAAGCTTTGCTCTCGCTGGCCTGCTGCTCACCTCCTGCTATGTGGCCCTGGTCCTAACAAGCCAGTAGCAGTCCATGATCTATGGCCCCGGGGTTAGGGACCCCTGCCCCAACCCATCCACTCTCCACCCCACGGGAGCTGCTGTGCTCGACTTCCCTGCGGAATCTGTCAGATGGTGCTTCCTCTGCCTTAGGTGTGTTCTCTGCCTTCCTTCACGTCCACTCCTGCTCATACTCAGGCAAGTCGAGTGAGGCCCGCTGACCCCAACGGCCCCCTCTCCTCAGTCCCGCTTTACAGACAGGCGTCTATTCTGCCCTATGCTGTCCCCTCCTGCCAGGGGAGACCCCAGGCCCTGGGGCTCCTGGGCCAGTCTCCCTCATCGCTCCAGCCTCCTGAGACCCACTTTGGGCCATGCCCTCCCCAACCCTTTTCCTCCCTGGGCAGGCTGCCTGAGGGGCACCCTTCAGCTTCAGAGAGCCTCAGGAAGACTGTGGACATGAGGAAACAAGCAGCTCTTGCATGAGATTAGCTTTCTCCCCTCTGAAGTCCCAGGACTGGATCCTGCAGTCCCTGGGGGAGCATAGCTCTTATGATTCCCTCCAAGCTACTGGGCAACTGGCAGGGACTAAAGGGCTTATGTTTCTAAAGAAGGAGTGGCTGGTGTTTATCAAAGGCTGATGTGTGGGCTCCAGCAGCCTCTCCAGACGCTGGCGGAGCCTATCTCAAGCTCTGTGGTAGCAGGAAGTTCCCGGCTGGGCTGTGGCTTGCTGGCTTTGCTGGAGCACTGGCAGGATCTGAGGACGCATTCCTCACAAATGTCTCCTTCAGAGGCTGCCGGATTCCTTAACAGCTAATTAGTGAGAAGTCGCTACCGTGATGGGGACTGACCTGGGCCTTCCCCCACCTCCCGCTAGGGGTCAAGGCCTCTGGGAGGCTAGCAGCGCTTTACTATGGCCATATTTCCTCCCACGTCAGCTGTTTCTTCAGGAGTCATCTCTGCAGCTTAAGCCTTTTCTCAGAAACAAGCTTTTCCCTGACAAGTCTGCAGCTCAAAAGGAACCAGCTTCTCTTAACTGTTGAAATCAAGTGCATCTGGAAGCAGTAAACTTTTCAACAGGCTGGGAGGAAGAAAAGACATATTGTAGGGGATGGATTCACCTCTGGGACTAATTATTCTTTATATTTCACCCGTCACATTTACAATCTTCGTCAGAGCAAAGAGACAATAAATGATCTCATTAAAACCCAGGAGGACACTTCTTCCCATCAAGAAGACCCTCCTCTCAACACCTCGGTTCTCTGACGAGGGCCATGTCAGTGAGGCTGGTGCCGGAGCCTGGGGAACAGGGCACGGGAGGGGCAGAGGCTCTGCCATATGCTTTTCCTCGTTTGAATACAATAGCTACTTTTTCCGTCACTGGGAATATCCTCATGAGTCTGAAATCAAAGTCTTCTCTGGCCATGTAATAGGGAGCGGGTGATGGGTTGTGGGATTTAAAAAATGATCTTGGGGAAACTCTGCACCGGCTCTACTCCTCTCTGCCTCCCATTATCAAAAACATCCTGGTAAAAAGACTCCAAAGAAGACACAGGCAGATTCCTCCAGGGCTGGGGCGACCCTACAAAGCCTTGACGATGACATTGGATTCTGATCAGGGTTCAGGGGCTGCTGTTTCGTCTTTTGCTGACCATATAAAAGGGTAGCCCGGACAGGGCCATGACACCTTTTTGTCCTCCCTGTCCTACCTCCCCATTCTCCACTGGCTGCAGTGACCTTTGGGAAGCTTAAAAGGGACACCCCCCCCCCCCAACCCACTGCCCCATTGTGAGATGTGTACAGGAGGAGCAATCTCTCTCTGCAGCCTCATCAAGGGCTGGCCTGAGGTGGCTCTGCAAGGTGGGAGCCCTTGCTGCCAAAAGGAGCAGGTGTCTTCCAGGTTGTTGCTACTTAAAGTCCGATGGGCAGCATCGCTGTCACCTGGGCCCCCCTTTAAAAGCAGAATCTTCTCACCTCTCCCACCCACACATCCCAGCATTTTAACAAGGCCTCTGGGTGATCTGTATGAACACCCCAGCTGAGAATCAGTGCCCTGCACCGGTGATTCTCTGTCTGGCTTGGCTCAGAGTCACCCGGAGGGCTCATTAAAACCCCAGACACCGGATGCCTGACCTCACCCTCACAATTGCTTATTTAGGAGGTTGGAGTGGCTGAGAATTTACATTTTTAATAAGTTCCCAGGTGGTGCAGCTGCTGTCCGGCCCAGGGACCACACCTATCTGGCTCCCAAGCTGATGGCACAACACTTAAGGAATCATGTTTAAAAATACAAATTCCTGGGCTCCACTGGAGGAAATTCAGATGCAAAGATTTTATAATCTAATAACAGGGTTGTCAGAACAAAGTACATTTGGCTAGCATTTTACCGTGTACAAAGCATTTTGACAATCAGTCTTCCGTTTACACTTTGTGGGTGAGAAACTTCTTAACAAAGGACGAGACTCAAGCTCTGAGAGGTTACATGATTTTACCTAATGTTTTTTAGACAGTGAGTAAACCAGGGTTTTAACCCAGGAATTCTAAAGCCACGACCTATGCTTTCCCGCATCACTGCAACCTGCGTTTACAAAATCATTTTGAAGACTGTTGAGTCCATTTCAAGTATTTCTATTTTCATGATTGTAATTGAGTCAGCTGTTCGCAGAGTTTCCCAGAGGCGCTTGTATGGTTCTGTGGAGCCAGGTTAATCAACAGATAAGACTGTTTTGTACTGAGAGGCATCCATTTCCATGCTAGCAATATCCTACAGTACTTAGAAGCATGCCAAATAGACTGAGTGTGCCTTCTCTGATCTTGTCTACCCTTTCAATTTACCTTTATAAACAGGTTTTTTTTTTTTTAAAGAAAAAGTAAAAAGGCCCAATCCTTTCTTCAAAGGTCAAAGTGATCAGGTTCAGATTTAGCTCTGCCGGAATCAATGAATTCACTGTGTGTGCATACCCCTAGTCCCTGTCCCTGCCATAACGCCCAGCAAAGCTTTTTTAGTCGAAGAAAAGGCATCTGCTTGTATTGTAAGTACTAGTGGTTGATGATGAAAAAAAAATAACCCCACACAACAGTGTATGCCTCAGGCCATATCTATGAAGAAATAAAAATAAAAAAATCTCCTCCTGAATCTGTCCTCAGATCCTTTTAAAAGTGCAAGTTGAGACCTGGAACCAAGAACGATGACCCGAGGCTGCGGGTAGGGGAGTGGGCGTGGCTTGTCATCAGGAAGCTTTTAAACAGGTGTCAAATAAAGGCCATTTTGAAATAAATGCTCCTGTTGCCTAAAAGAGAGCAGTGCCTGGGTCAGAAATGTCCAGAGGTCTCTTTGAAAAGAGGAAAAAGGCGAGGAAACCGATTTTTCAGCTCCCCTGTGTCTGGGAGCAGAGCTGGGAGAGAGCATTCTCTCCCAGAGGTGTTTCTGCAAGCACCGAGATCAAATTACTAAGCCATTTTCTGCCTCACAATTACTGAGTTGGGTTTTTGCTTTGTAAAAACTTTCTTCTTTCAAAGTCTAGTGCTACATTTATTTCCCCTTTCCCCCCCTCTCTGACAGGGGTGGGAATCAAGGTGTCATTAGCCATTGGAGAAACTAAGCCAAGGGTGCCTGTTTGTTAGATCACATGTCATAACCAGGAAATATTTTTAGAAATTTTTTTTAAAAAGCTCCTGGGCGAATGGTGCCGATCTTGTGCTGTTTGGGGAAAGTGGCTCATCAGAGTAAATGCCTTTCTCTGATGCTTTAAGTATCCTACCTGCCTCAGATGAGCGGGTTATTAAGGTAATGTTACTCTTTATTGCTGAAAAGCAGTGTAAATAGACACCCAGACTACAGACATTACTTGCTTTCAAACTGCAGAAACGAGACACTTTCTCTTACAATTTCCTTTGCACCAAATAGCATACCCTATTTACTTGGGGGAATAGTCACTTCCTTACAACCACCACACCCATTCGCTCAGACAGAAAATGCTGGCAGAGTAAGTGCAGCTATTATGTGGGCCAGTCTTTGAGTTTCTTCCTCCTGCTGTGTGCTCTGCTCTATGCTCGCTGCCCTCTGTTCATTCCGTAACAGAGAGAAAGTACTGCTCCTGAGCCCTCCCTGACAGGGGTTGGGGGCTCCCAGTCCTGGGACAGAGGGTGCCTCTTGACTGTGGGGAAGGCACTGCATCATTTCAGGAACCTCTGAGAAGGAGTGAGGAGACACAGCTCTCTGACCTTGGAGAGCTCTTAGCTGATGGAGGAGACACAGCCTTGACAATGAGGAAACGTACATATATCCATGCACACATGTGCACACATATCCACACGTACATACACATACGTACGTGCCCGTATATAGATGTGTATACATATTTCCACTAAATACTATATACAAAAATAGTATAGAACACATGGAAAAGTGGCATTGATGAATAACACAGAGACTTGGAAATATGGGCATAATTAGCATTAGTTGACCTAAACTATGGCGTTAGTGTTGAGGGAAGAGGCCTTAAACGAAGACGTGAGGTCTTAAAGGAAGATGTATGGCCTTTGTACTCTCTGAGTGCTTAATACTGGGCTAGGACAGCAAGGCAGAAATGCCTCTTGCTTCTTCTTGACACAGACGCCTCCATAACCAAAGCACAATAGCGTTACCCAGCCCACTATAGCAGGATAAACAAGTTTGATGTAACTTCCAAATCTATTTTCTATTGTAAGTTCCGTTTATTGAATAAAATAGCAATTCAACATGTTTGCAAATCCTGGTGCTGTTAGATGCCAGCGCTGGCAGAGATTCATGTATTTACTGTGTGGCTCGCCCAGCTCGGCTCTGCCCTCAGCAGAGCATCAGTGTGGAATTCCAAGCAGCTGCAAGTAGTAGGTGGAAAGCAATCTTGGCTAATCTTCCAGGGGGCTGTGCGGCACGGTGAAAACTGGTTCCAGACAGCGAAAGGTACTTGCTTTTAGGCTCGGGACTTGGAGCAGCTTCTGGAGTCTTGCTTTTTTGGGCTGATAAAAATTAAGAGGCGAGACTGGGATGTGAGTTTGCACATTTACATTTGGTAATCGTTTAATCACGGATCTGAATGTTTTACATTAGGAAACCCCTTCTTTTCAACATTTTTTGGGCTCGGTTCCCAGCCTCTGGGGAAAAATGCAGGAAAGCAAAGATGTGGTCTACTTATGGAGGAAAATGGGAAGGCTAACACTACCTTGTCAGACTTCTCCAAAGGATTCAAACATTCTTCCTTCAGAGGATGAGTGGTTAGCTGTGCTGAATGCAGAATTCACCTGTATCCGATGTTCAGTCAGAGCAAAGCTCATCTTGGTTTTTCAGTGAGAGCACATTTTCAAGATGTAGATGCAGAATCGGGGCTGTCGGTGGTGCCTACCAAGAAGTACACCTAATGTGCAAAATGCCCTACTCAAGTCTGGCTGCTCTACAGTCAAGACTCCCCAGGCCCAGCATCGCCATATGGTTTGCAGTGATCCCCGGCCCTGTCTCTCCCTGTCCTGGCTCCAGCTCACAGAAGCCCGTCCTGGAGGCTGCATTTCTCACCTATCAGAGACAGGAATGTGAGGACCCTCTGCTGCTGCCTTTTGCTGTGGTGGGAGCACTCTAAGCACAGCCTTGAAACTGGCTGTAAAATAGGAAAACACAGAAGCCTATGAGAAGCCAGGCTGTCTGCTTGGTCCCTTCTGCCCTGGTCGTTGGCATCAAGGGAGGCCTAGCCTGCGTTCCAGCCGCCTGGCTGGTTGCTGCCAGTTCAGTTTCCCAGGACTTGGGTCTAATCCCAGTCTCACGCCTCACATGGGCCCGGCTGGTTCCTGTTAGCTTTTCAGTCTACCCCTAACAGCGAGCATCGCCGCTGCCAAGAACTCATGAAACTGGATTCCCATTTGGCCCCTTCCAATCAGACCCTGCTGTATCACTTTGCCTGCTTGGCAACAGACAGTGGTTGTGCCACGTCTCTTGGACTGGCCTCTTACTGCGCAGGGGAGGCTGCGTCTGGTCCATGTATCTGATTCAAGTTACTCTTACCGCCCCCCCGCCCACACCCAGCTCGCAGTACAACTGGCTCTAATCTGGAATTCTAGGTGATGCTAACCTCCCTTTTAAGAATAGTTCCTTATAGCTATGAGCTATACTAAACAAAACAGAGAAATCTTATTGGGTGAGGAGACTCTCAGAGAACTTTATCTACTTTTCAAACTCTTCCAAGTAAAGTTCCCAAGAACATTCTAGAAGATCATTCGTGGTTATATTTGCTGAGCGGCTCAGCTCAAGTCAGAGGTGACTGGATAGATTTATGACTAGGCCTTTTTCAGAAGTGTTGATCTGGCCAGCTTTGCCCGACCCTGGGAAGAATGCTCTGCCCTGGAGGGGCCCATCTGGTCAGACATAGTTACACAAACGGGGAGGTTCCTGTAAATGGTCCATCCGCTTACCGCAGAGAGAAACAAAAGTCAAGTCTTTTGCTGTGCCTCGAAGTATATTGCTATTTCAAAGCTATTTTCATTGAGACCTTCTGCCTGGAGAAAAATACTTGCTAAATCTGTGTGTTATAAAGTGTTAGGCTAGTGACATTCAAAACTGTTAACATTCAGACAGTGTTTATTTATTATTGGACTTTTGCTCTGTCAACTCCCTCCCCCTTAAAATCAATAATAATCTCTATTAATCAAAACGCATACAGAAACACAATTTATGAGTTGGTCATTATTCTTTCTTTCTATGGAGAATTAGTTAACAAGAGTTCAACAGACCCACACAACCAATTATTTTGAAATATAGTTAATAACTAATGCATTCATGATTTTTCACTATCTTGCTAATTTCCAGTGAGAAGAATCAATATAAATGTCTCACATTATAATTTGTGTTTGTTCATTTCTGGTCTGTGCAAAAGAAATAAAACAGTATTCCCAATACTTAATATTTAAATTACTTTGTTCTTTTCAATGTAGTTTAGAAACAAATCACTTATTGTGGTCTTACCCATTAATAAAAAATTATTATTATTTCCAATCCTCTTTTGGCTAGATTGTGTATAAAAATACAGAATTCGTTGAAAATCTACTACGTACAAGGTTAGTCAAGAGAACCCTAAAGCTGGGCTGTTCAAGACCTTTCTCTTAAGTTATGAGGCCCTTTTTGTTAAGTTATGAGACCTTTTTCACTGTAGAGAAAAGAGAGAGAGAGTGTCTGCCTTGGCTGAGTTGGTGGTGGCAGGTCCAGGACCTGCCAGGAGCTACTCCCCCACTCTCAAGGTCTCTCCTGAGGATTGCCTCGGACACTTAGGCTACTATGAAATACAGTTTGAAAACCACAGCCTGATAGGTGAGGTATAATTTCAACCCTGGTTTTCCTTGGGTACCAAGGGGGTCACCTCAACAGTAGTAACCCAAGTTTTATTGACTCTTGCCTCGTGTTCAACGGAAACCTACGTGTTTCAACAAAGTCCCACCCAGACTCCACAGAGATATCTCACATGTTTCTATGAACGGTGACCTGGTGATTATAGCCAACACATGGATTCCCCTGGCTGCATCCCCTTTTCTCTGGCCCCAGCCCCATCCAATGTTCTCTGTCCACAAAGCCGTTAGAAGGTGTCACCCCAGGGCCTCAACTTCTGGCCCCCACAGTCAGAATTCCAGCATCCAAGCCAAGGCAACTACGTCTAGTGGCCAAAGCTGCCAGTCCATGAGGGCCAGAGCGATGCTATGTCCTGGCCCATCTGTCCAGCTGCTTGTGTCATGCCGGTCCCTTGGCTATGTCAGAATGCTACTTTTGACTCAGGCCTCACAGAGTTGTTCATGAAGACCAAGCTATAGCTTCAGCTCCCTGACCTTTGTTATGGGACTCAGACACCGAGCTAGGGAGCCAGGTACAGAACGAGTACCATGCTGGCCTTTGCATCTCGCTCCCACCAGTGGTCCGTCGGCTTTCTCCCTTCTCTTTCAGCCCCACGCAGAAAACCCGCAAACGGACTCTTTTTGTCCACCCTGCCGTTTAGGTACGTTCTCTGACATGTACGCATCTCAGTTTGGGCACAAGGTGGAATCCATCAGACCACGTAACTTCTAACCAAACAGCCACCAGCCATCCTGCTTTCCTCCGGAGGGCGCCGTTGACTGGTGCGAGCCACCTCTCTGAGCCCAGGCCTGGCGGCGCCTTGAGCTCAGAAGGGAAGACACGCTCAGGATATGACACAGTTTCAGCAAATGCATCGATTTCTCTGGCTCTTGGAATGAATGTGCTACCCAAAGGGCAGCTACTGTCTTGATGATGTTTCCCGGAAAACTACGAAGAAAAACAAACAAACTAACAAACCGCAAGAGCTATTTCCTGGCTCTTCTAGCAACGTTGACTAGTTCTGAGTGGTTGTTTTTTATTATCTCCTCTTTGGGGAACAAATTAAAGTTGCGTGTTTATTTTCTGCAACATTGAGAAACACAAAGAGAAATCCTCCCGAAAGGATGATCCAGTTTCCCACCCACATATTTGCCAACAAACCACTTTAACAAGGAAAAATAAACTCGAAGGCGTTGCATTGTGCAATCGATTTGCCCTATGATATTACTTATAACTCCATTTCTATTTTAAATTCACTCAAGCTATTGAGCTCTCTCAAGGCATGCTCCCCCCCGCCCCCCCGAAAAGACCTAGGTAATAAGGTGAATGATCACTGTTTATATAGTATATCTGTTATGTAGAAGTTCCATTCTTGGGGTTTTTCACAGTAAGGGCACATCTGTATTTTTTTTCCTGATGTCTGTGTGATTCAGTCCAGACCTTAGGGACTTTTTATGGTAACCTAAACTTGACCAATGTCACGGTCTCCCCCATCTCTCTGAGACTATGTGTGATACAGATCAAACTGAGATACTATCAAAGACGCTAGACTGTCAGGGTAGATCCCCTGGCCACGGTCCCCTTGCCTGGTCTGGCCTCCTCCTGGTCTTCGCATCCCCGATGCCCAGGCCACATGTGGCAAGGCTTACTTAGCCCCGCTCCTGCGGGCTGGAGGCCGGATCGTGCGAGGGGACAAGAGGCAACGCCCCTGTACCATCGATACCACGGGGCTCGGAGCCCTTGCTGTGCCACCCTGTTGCAGGTTCCCGCCTTTTTTCCTGGAGGGTGGCCCCTGCGATTTCCAAGGGATTGTCCATAGCCCGGAAGGGCGACAGCAAGCACTTCGGCCACACGTTTTCCCGGAGGAGACTGTGCTTCCCGTCAGTGCGCACAGGCCAAGCCGGGGGCTCATTCTTGGGATGAAAGAACTTTCTAAGGAGAGCAGCACGAGAGCACGAGCTCTGGTGGCAGCAAGGCTCATTGGGCGGGAAGGACCTCAGTGTCACTTTCCTAGGGTGGACAGAAAGTTGCAATGACCCTGAAAGTCCTTTTCAGCTTTTTGACTCTTTGATTTTAAGTGACCACATCTGCCTTGGAGCAGACTTCAGAGGGTTGGGGAGGAAATGCAACTGCTCCCGTGGTCCCAAGTGAGAACATCGGGGACAGGACAAGGCTGGATGCCAAGGACCCGGCTGTGCGTCTGTCAGTGTTTCCGCTGAAGGTAAGGCTGCTTGCCCGGTACTGCTGGGCAGCAGGTCCCCCCTCCCCAGGCCCGCAGGGTCACCGCCACTGGCTCGTGTGTCTCTCTAGTATTTTCATGCTCATAGTTGACCTGAGGTATTTTCTCAAAGGATCAAAGTCCCTTCCTTTCCTCATTTTGCTCACTGCAGTGGACAGGCTGCTCTGTGTTTCTCCAGACATGAACTGCTAGGACTGGCTTTTAAGATTCTGGCTCTTACATGTATCTGTAGACAAGTGCTGAGGCAACGCCAAGGGTATCTCTCGTCGGTCTGAGTCGGCTTGGGCTGCTATAACGAAACACCAGGTGGCTTCAACAACAGACCTTTATTTCTCATGGTTTTGGAGGCTGAGTTCTGAGATTAAGGTGCCAGCATGTTTGGGTTCTGGTGGGAGCCCTGATTCTGGCTCGCAGACAGCTGCCTTCTTGCTGTGTCCTCACATGACAGGGAGAGTGTGCTCGCCGGTCTCTTTCTCTTCCTGTAAGGACACTAACCCCATTGTGGGGCTGTCCCTTCAGACCGCGTCTAACGCTAATTAGCTTCCAAAGGCTCCCAATTCCTAATACCATCGCTTTGGGGGGTAGGGTTTCAACATAAGAGTTTGGGAGGGGAATAAACACTGGTCCATGACTCTGGTCCACAAGCCAACATCCACCGCGGCCGGAGACAGACACTGATACAGGACAGCAGCAAAGAGAACACAATTCTAATGAAGCCAGTCATGACCACACTGAGCATCTAGGGTGGGAAAACAACTGTTATCCTTCGTGTTTGGCTCCCTTTTTGAATCATTCTGCAGGGCATCTGAGGGGCCCTGACTGAGGATTTAGTGCAGGCTGCAGTTCCGAAGAGTCCCACATTTTCAGATCCTTCCGAGAGCACCATCCCCAAGCAACCTTTTTTCTGCCATTAGCGATGGCCCCTCATCACTCGTGTTATTGTGCTAAAAGAACTTCCTGAGGTGAGGAAGGGATAGGACAAAGGCAGTGAAGGGAACCAAGTGAAGGGAACATATTAGTGTCCCACAGTTGCTGTAATGCATTATCACAGAGGTCAGAAGGCCCAAGTTAAGATGTTAGCAAAGTTGGTGTCTTCTGGAAGCTCAGGGAAAATCCACTCCAGGCCTCTCTCCAAGCTCCTGGTGGCTGCTGACAACCCTCGCCATTCCTTGGCTTGCTGGTGCATCACTCCAGTCTCCCCTCAAATACCTGTAAGGCCACTTGTCATTGGATTCAGGGAGTGCCCTAATTAAGGATAATCTCATCTCAGGATCCTTAACTCAATTATATCTGCAAATGTCCTTTTGCCAAATAAGGTCACATTCACAGTTCCAGGTGAACATACCATTTGTGGGGGAGGGACACCACCATTTAATCAATACAACGTGTAGAGGAAAATCAAGTAAACCTGAATAAGAAAGGCAAGCGACACCTCCATGACACTTGTAGGACAGATAAAATAGACTGGAGTTGTGAGCTAGGAGCAAGATATTGGATTAGAGTCTTAGTTCTGTCAATAATGGTGATTCTGTGATCTTGGACAAGACTCTGCCTTTTGCAGGCCTGATGTCTGCATCTCTGAAATGAGGAGATGAATCACGTGACCCGTTCCAGCACCACTGTTCTGATTCCACGCAAGCAGCCTTCCCTCTCAGCAGCTCTCACATGTGCCCAGGTGTGCAGACACACGCGAGCAGAGCGCTCCCTGCCCTCTGGCAGATCAAGCCAGACGGCTCCCAGACCGAATCGTGATTTCCACACTGCATCTAGAATTTATTCTTTCTCATGTGGGGCGTCTGGAAGCTAGCTTCCATTGTGTCATGTTTGACTTGGCCCGAGAAATAAATTTGGCAGCGCTTAAAAACGCCACACCTTTATATTCTGAGCTTTTCTACAATCTTGGGATCCTGGATTTTGGAACACTTCTTTCCTATTTTCCAAATGAGTATTTCAGTCTCAGTCTTCAGCGTGCCCGCTGCTCCTTCTGCCTCAGGAGTGGTCCACATCCTAGATGGTGTGTCCTGGCCCTGGCAGAGCACTTAAAGAGGAGTGATGGATAAGAAAGAGAGGCTGGGAAATTTTGCAGCATCAATTCTTCATGGAACGGATGGGTTAATGACCAATATTGGAAAGTATACCACAATCCTACTCCAGAAAACATGTGTGCATTCAACTTTGGTAGATGAAGTGCTCCTTCTTATCCTATCCTCCTGCATGTGAGGGCTGGGCACAGGAAGGGTTTAGTCATGGAATCATAGAACGGAAGGACTGGAGAGACTGACTGCAGTCTTTTCTGTGTGTGTGCATTTTTTGAAAGCCTAAGTTCTATGAAAGTACAGGGGTCTCGTCAATCTTGTTCACGGCTATATCCTCAGCACCTAGCTCGGGTGCTGAATGCACAGAGTGGGCATTCATTAAGTTTCTGGTTATGAATGAAAATGAACGTATGAATCAGAGTCTTAGAGGAGTGCAGCTCTCATGCCACAGCCTCATTTCTGGTTCATTTTCAGGAGGCGGAAATGTTAGTAGGCTAACACTTTTCTGCTGAAGAACTGATGATCTAAAAATGATTAAAGGTATCAAGGGAATTCTGCTCCTAGTAGCTCTGAGCTCCTTCCATGAAAGAAAATTAGTTAGAAAAATTATTTAAAAAAAATAACTCTCTAGTTACCTGTTTCATAAATTTAGGTATTTTGATGTTGATTTTTCTTAAACTTCTGTCTTTGCCTCCCATTCTCCCTTCTGAGCATCCATCTAAACACACACACACACACACACACGCACGCACATGCACAGAAACACACACACGCACAGAAACACAGCAGCAGGAGCAGCAGCAGCTGGGGAAGGTATGGTCTCTGTCACCAGAGCCTCGCCTACAGAAACAAATAAGGTCTTGTGCCGCCACCTAGTGAACCCTTGTCATCCCTGCAGTTCCTCAGCTCCTCTGAGGGAGCTGAACTTTATCCAGAATATAGGTCAGGTGTGTACAAATTCTGCCTATAAATTCTCAGGTTTTTCCACTTAAAACAAACTCAGCTTGCCCTCAGTTCTGCTCTTCATTCTGCTCCACACCGTCTGAGGGAGCTGAGGAAAGCAAGCCGAAGACATAAGGGACTCTGAAAATTGCCCAGTTCCACAAGACCTCTGACACCCACCCTGGAAGCGACCCAGAGGAGAAAGGGAGGTGAGCTTGAGGATGTGTCCATCTTTGGTCCGTGCCCCTCTTCCGCAGAGATAGGTGGCCAAAGGCTGCCCTGTGTGGGTGATCCTGACCCGTCTGAAGGAAGTGATGTCATGGCCTCCTCCTCAGAGACGCCTTTAACAAGGAGGGTGAGGGTGGGGAGAGTGGAATGGGTCCCAGGGTGAGACAGACAGTCCCTGTTTCCTGGGAAAAGTCAGGCTTTGAGTGTTGCTTGGGAAAGATCACTTGCCTCGCTTTGGACTCTCCCTTTGGGAGTTTCTTTAGGGAACTGTCCCTTGGGACAGAGAAACTGAAATGACTGTGGAGGGCACAGAGAAGGGTCAGCGAACAGGGGCCGGCAGAACTCAGCAGGCACTGAGCGATGGCATCCGATGAGGAGGTGTCTGGGCCACAGCATCGGACGAGGCTCCTAGGAGGAGACTCTGAGACCTTCCCACGTGGTCCCTGGCTTCCGAGATCCTTGAGTCCTGGGCCCCAGGAAGGAGGTGGCGCTTGGAGACAGAAGTAAAAGATCAGCACCAATCAGACACACCAATACTGACATCTTCCCCCAAGTTCATACATCATCCTGTAGGTACCATAATGAATGGCACCATTGTGTGACATCGCCTTTCCTTTGCTAATCTGATCAGTTTTCACATAATTAAATATATTTATTTATTCCCAATGTGTACTACACTGGAAGTTATCTTTAGCCTTGGCTCTGAACTTTACCCAGAATATAGGTCAGGTGTGTACAAATTCTGCCTATAAATTCTCAGGTTTTTCCACTGAAAACAAACTCAGCTTGCCCTCAGTTCTGCTCTTCATTCTGCTCCACACCCACTGACCTTGCCAAGTGTTCGAAGAGCAGTTTATTCTGACCACTCTGTCCTTACTCTATTCCAATCTGGCTCTGTCCTTACTTTTTCATGGAAACTGCCCGTTCAGAGACTGCTCATGACTTTCTCATTGCCAGACCCAAAGGCCTCATTAATAATAACATGTCTGGTTTTATATTTTATACAGTCACAGCTCCTGGTGTTCAAAGATGTAACTTTATTTTCCTAGAACTGACCTCAGACCAGCAACCCAATATCCAATGTCTGCTTGGCAGCAGAAAATGTAGCCTTCCTAATTCAGCGTAAACTCAGACGATTCTGTTTTAAAACAGGACCACATGTGGTCTCTTTTGGGTAGCTATGCAGGCGTTTCCCTCTTCTTGTTCCCTCTACTTCTTTTATGCATCTGGAGGTTGGCGCTTGTGCGTCACCCTGGTTTGGGGGGGTGGGAAGCAGTGTCCGGCGCATCGTGATGCTCTGTCCACACCAGCTTCCACTGACGGGCAACTCTTTCCACATGGTCCCATTGTCCTGAGCCAGCATCAGTTCCCGATGTCCAAGTTTCCACCATCACCTCCCTCTGCCTGCATCCTCACGATCCAGACTCCAGCTCCTTCGGGTCTATTTGTCTGGTTCAGCACCTCTTACACTTCCCTCTTGGCAGCCACAGTAACTTTTCAGATTTTTCCCGACCTTGACGAGATGCCTGGGGGTCTATGTGGCGACTGTAGACTATGGCTGCTCTGCTCTTCCAACACTATCTGGATGTGACAATTCTCCCAGGAGTTGTCCTTCTCCCTGGGACATTCTGAGAGGAGAGACACACACACACCCTCAGCTATGGCTTCTTTGGTGATGTCTGAATCTCATTGACTGTGGCTACAAGAGAAAACACATTTCACATCACGGCTGAGTACGTGTGCACGACACAAATGAAGCAACAGCCTCGTGAGACAATATTTACCGTTCCTCCTCGCAATGTACTCATTTTCTCTTCCATTCATTTCATTTCTTTTCATGCTGGTTTTAACCCAGTACATCACTTTTATGATCCAAGAACAGGTCTCCACCCACAGTTTGGAAAACACTGCCCTCATAGTGGGTTTCCATGGTCCACTTCCCCTGGGGCTTGGTTCTGGGCCCCGTACCAAAAACCAGAAAACAGTTCCACACTTGTTTTTTTCTAAAAATGGACAGCTTTCAGAATAAATGAAAATCCTGCCTTTCAAGATGTTGTCACGACTATAAGTTTAAAATAAATCCATTCAGATATTCAACAGCCTTTTATTCTCAGCTTTATTTTGTGTCTGAGAACCATGTGTATACGTATGACAGAATGGTAGAAAAAAGGCTAGTTGGCATCAAGAAGCACAAAGAAACAAAATCTCAGTTAATATTTCCAAACACTGTATGTTCTATTGGTAATAGTATTAATAATAGCTAATAACGATTGAGTTTATGTTACGGGTCAGACACTGTGCTTAGCATTTTACATTTATTATTTCAGGTAATCCTCATAACATCTTTATGATAGCTACAAATATTATCTCCATTTTACAAAAAGGAAACAAAAGCTAAACTAAGTTCGACCCCCCCCACCCCCCCGCCCCACGTCTCATGTCTATTTCTTCCTTTGTGCTCACTCCAGCTCCAAAAGATGACGGATGGGGACTAGACTATCACTTTCAGCCCCAAAGAGCCCAACAACCCTGTCAAAGGCACAGCTGTTTTCTACTGAATTTGAAAAGTAAGGGTCTTATTGCAAGGTTGCAGTTCTATCTGCACACGGTCCCTCCTGCTGTCCTTAGTTACTCCCCAGCCAGGGCTCCCTGTGCCCTAGAACTTGAGGTCACCCACACTCTTCTTCCCACCTTCAAGGCGCTGGGAGCCCTTCCAGGTTCTTAGCAACCTGAAGGTCCTTATGGGAAATGCCTGTAGTAACTTCTCTTTATTTTGTCTAAAACCCACATCTATAAAAGGAAAAAGATGCCTGGATAACGCAAACAAAAGATAACTACCAACTATTGATATTTCCCCTATTTGTTTAGTTCATTCATTCAGCAAATATTTATTGAATCTATAATAGGCACTATTCTACATACTGCTGGAGATTTGGTGAACAAGACTTGCCCTTTTGGAGTTTACATCCTGTAGGGGCTGGTTTGTGGGGAGGACAGACACTGACTGATACTTTTCAACCTTCTTTTAAATCATAACTTCCAGGAGGAAATACTTTTTGCACAGCAATGAAGGACATTCCTTATCCCCTTCCTGTCTCCGCACAACAGAATCAAAAGTTTTGTAGAACAACACTTATTATGTATAAAGAAACTAAACACACAAAATTATTAATTTACTTTTATTATTAATTACTAATACTTGAATGAAGCTTAGAAAAAAATTCCCAAATAAGCAATACTGAAACAAGAATTAGGCAAGATGTTATTTAATGCACTAGGTGTGCTTGTCTGCTGCTCAGTTTATTCCAGTCCAGCACATAAAGGACAATACTTCATGCATAAGCTCATGAGATGGTTTCTCTCCTTTGTTTTAATCAGCTTTAATGGTTGAAAATCCTGGTTATACAAATAGGTTATTTTGAATAATAATACCAATGCATTCTTTTTACCTAGCAATGAAAACGCTTCGTTTATCTTACTCTAAAATGATGATGAATTTACTGTTTTGTGATCATTCTTTAGTGCAAACTAAGCTGCAAGAATTCATTTGCCTCTTTTTGGGCACCAAGTTTAGGTCTTTTGACCTAAAACAAAATGATTTTTTCCATCTGAAAAATCTCCCTAATATTTATAATTTTTCTTCTGGTAAATAATGGCTACAAGTTTAAAACTGAGAATTGAAATGTAACAATGTCCCTAATTTTATTTCAGTCCCTGTCTACTAACGTCCTCTTTAATGTATCACAACAATATTGGGAAAAATAGGAGCGAGGGTGGTTGTTTAAGTCTTAACTTGCCATGACAAAATGCCTTTTGGAATTCTGGACACGTTTGACTTGCTGAATTTTATCATTTTCTCCCTAAAGTTATCACTGTAAGTTCATTTAAAATATCAGTATCATCAGTTAAATATACTAATTTGAAATCCCAAACATCATCTTTGACAATGAGATTACCTGCCAAATGAGATTGCTTTTCAACCAGAAAAATGTGACTGTCATTATGAGTTTATTAACACTGCTCAATACTGTCCCCTGGATTCTCACAGGACAATCCATGAACTTCAGTACGCTTCAGCAAGAGGGCCTGGTTAGTTGCAACCTGAACAAAACACACCAATATTTTAGCTATTCAATGAGCCCTCTTTGACAAATTTAACAATCTTACCACATTTTTTTTAACATTTCAATGAGATAGAGCAGAATTATTTCTAGAGATGCCAAGTAGAATTCCTATTGATGTTGATTTCTAAGCACGTGTTATTCGTAGCTTTTAACAATAATTCTGTTATGTTTTCTAGCCATATCTGCTGACTCCTTTACTCCTAATTCTTTTGTCATTCTTCCCGTTTAATAGATATTCACCAATGAGGCATTTTCCCCCCAGTTTTGTAAATATATCTGATCCAGTGCGTGTAAAGTTAAACAACATCCTCCTCTCACCCAACCCCTCCTACACACACCTTGCCATCTTGCATAAACTAGAAGAGTTGAATAACTTACAGCATCCATCCTCTCTTTGGGATGGACCTTGAGCTTTGGATTTTGATCACATGAGAAACATGGCTTTGGAAGGCTCTGCACTAGTGCAGATTTGACTAGAACTAGTATTATCCCAAAGAGTTGTAAATTTTATCAGCTGCTTTAGCCTTAAAAATCATATGCATTACATCTATTCATGTTAGAAGAGTGATTTTTCAACATCTGTGTAAGCCATTTTCTCTTTTGCTGAACCATATGCAACTAAATCACATTAACAGTCTGTAGAGCAACTATGAAATTGTGCAATAATTTTTCACCCTTTGTTTTCATTTAAAAATGTTTGAGGGGCTGTTGACAAGTTCAGCATGCTGTGTTTCTAAGTGTCCTATTAGTTTTGAAGGTGTCATTGCAAATAATATATTGGAGTTTGTCACTTTGATTGGATTTTACACAGAAAAAATATTTTAATCTGCCTTATACAGTCTTGAATTCTCTTTTCTTTTTAGAATGGACCTCATTCTAAATGAAGTTGAAGCCTACTCTTATGGTCATTATTTTCCCCAACATTGTCTCTATTTACAGTTCTAGATATCTGGAGCTTGAACTTGGGCATTCTTCTAATTTTCACTTCATCATTCTTTTTCTAATAGTAAAGAGAAATCCAATTAAAGGTAAATGCATGCTAATGTAATTAAACACACACACACACACACACACACACACACACACACATACATATATATATACTGGATGCAAGCCTAAAACATATTTCACTTATAAGGTCCTTTTTAAAAGATGCTTTATGATGAAAGCTGAATACTGTTATTATAAAATATAAACTCCGTTGATTGTCCTATAATGGTGATGGTCATATTCACATCATATATCAGAAAATCAAGTGAAATATTTGTTAGCAGAAGAAAGAATGACCTGTATTAGTCTACTGAAACTTGTCATAGCCTTCCATTAACTTTCTTATTCTATTCATAGCAGTATTTCCAACAACATTCACAGTTCTTACTAAAAATCCAGTGAGTTGTTCTCATAGTTTCCATTCCATTCCATTTCATTCCATTCCCTAGTCTCCTCTACTCTACTTTTTGTTTAAAACTTAAGTCTGGTTGTGAGCTGTGAGCTTTATTTTACAATCTACTAATGCATTGTGTCTTGCAAATAGATTGAATAATGCTGGCATAGATAATAAATATGAAAATAGGAAGTTCAGAGACTGGTAGTACTATAGAAAAATACAAATGAATAAGGGAATAGAATAAAGAAGTGACTGGGTAGGGGTTAATTTTGCCTGAGTGGTCAGGGAAGAGGTGACATTGACTTGTGCTCTGTGTATTTTAGACTAGTGATAGGAAGCTATTCATTAGTATTTATGGGTCATTTAGACTATATTATTTAAAATGTGCATATTATTTGTTAGTTGTTTTGTGCATATCTGGCGAATCTCCAGCTAGAATGCAGCTTCCTGCAGGAAAAGTCTTGTTTTTTCACTTAAAAAGAAGTTTTCCCCAGCATTCAGTTTTGTGCTGTGTGCAAAGTAGAAGCTGGACAAATGCTAGTTCAAAGATGACTGTTGAGAATCACCATAAATCGGGGCCTCCATCCTCACAGGTGGAGCAGATAAGAGCCTGTGCCAGGTGGTGAGGGTTGGGAAAGCCCTTGAATCCTTCTGAATAGCTCCCCATTATCGCCTGTGCCTGAAATTCCATAATTAGAAATTCACTCCTTTGTCTTTAAGTCTTTATCAATGAAGTCGTAACAACCATTTGTGGCTCCACTGAATGAGTATAATTTCTACAACTGAGTCATGTTGAGTTGGCCTGGCTAATCCTTCCTAAGCACCAGTCCCGCAGTCTGGAGTGTGGCTGCCAGGTGCTCAGGGCTGCCTATCTGAGGCCAGAGGAAAACCATGCCCAGGGCAGGTGCCTGATGAGTGATTTAGGATTGAAATAATGATATAAAGAGTGACTGACCATTAATTACCCACATTTACATAGTAATTTTGATTTTTTTGCTTTTAAAGAAATACAATACCAAGGAACAAATTGGTTTCCTCTTTTAAACCTCCATCATCATCAATTTACTCTAGCCACGGTTGCTTCTCAATTCCACAGAGGATTCTCTCTGGTTTTTCTGTGCGGTCAGAACAGAAGCCGTCCAAGGCAAGGCAGCTACGGCCACGTCTGGCCCCGGGACCGGCCGTCTGGCTCCAAGGTAGGGATTCCCAGGGGCTGGAGACTTCTGCTCTAACGTGGGCGCAATTCTTTGAAGGCTACACATTTCTGCCTGTGTGTGAAACATGGACGATAGGGGAGAATTCCTCCCCATTTCTCCTTACCCTCAAAAAACCCCCCAATTTTCCCCCAGTGTTTAGACTCAAACGTTGGTTTTCTCCAATTTTCTCACCTCTCACTTCCAACAGCAACATAGTCTTCCCAGCATCCATTCCTTCTACTCCAAACTGTGGCCTTTAAAAGATGTCTATGCTCTTTGACAAATGGTTTTGGGGAAAACTGGATATCCACATGAAAAAAATGAATTTGGACCTTACACCATCTTCATAATTAACTCAAAACGTGTATAACGCCCGAATTTAAGAATAAAAACTATAAAGCTCTTAGAAGAAAACATAGGGGAAAAGCTCATGACATTGGATTTAGCAATGATTTCTTGGAAATGACATCAAAATACAAGCACCAAAGGAAAATGTAGATAAACTGGACTTCATCAAAATTAAAAACTGTGCATCAAAGGACACAATCAACAGAGTGAACAGGCAACCCACAGAGGAAAATATTTGCAAATCATATATCTGATGATATCCAGAATATATAAAGAACTACAAATCAACAACAAAAGGACAAACCACCTGATTAAAAATGGGCAAAGGATTTGAATAGACATTTCTCAAAAGAAGATACATACATTCTCAATAAGCACATGAAAAGACGGTCAACATCACTAATCCATCAGAGAAATGCAAATCAAATCACAATATCGCCTCACACCTATTAGGATGGCTACTATCAAAAACCAAACAAACAAAACCCCAAATAACTAGCTCGGTAAGGATGTGGAGAAATTGGAATCTTTGTGCACCGTTGGTGGGAATTTAAAATGGTACAGCTACTATAAAAAAACAGTATGGCAGTTACCCAAAAAACCAAAAAATAGAATTACTGTATGATCCAGCAATGCCAGTTTTGGATATATACTCAAAAGAATTGGAAGCAGAGTCTGGAAGATATTTTTGTATACCCAGGTTCATAGCAATATTATTCATTACAGCCAAAAAGCAGAAGTTACCCAAGTGTCCGTGGATGGATGAATGGAAAAAAAATGTATAGTCTGTCCTATTGTTGTTCTGCATATTTATATTCAGCCAATCACAGATCGAAACTTTTTGAAAAAAGACATTATGTTGTTGCTGATGTGTACTATGTACTTAAGCTTATTCGTTGTTCATCTAAAATTTAATTTTAATTGAGCATCCAGTAGTTTTATTTGCTAAATCTAGCATTCCCCACGTGGGCCTAGTTACTAACACCTGCTTTGTGAACATCATCCTGTACTTTGTGAACATCCTGTTGAAGGTGGAAGCAGGGGAGCTGAAAGAAAAGATAGGACCAGTTCTCCGAGAGAGAGAGAGAGAGAGAGAGAGAGAGAGAGAGAGAGAGAGAGAGAGAGAGAGAGAGAGAGAGAGAGTGTGAGTGTGAGTTAGTGAGTTAGTTTATAGTCTGGTTTCCCAGAGAATTTTGCAACCAGAAAAAAGAATCTCCTGGACCGTTTCAATGAGTGCTAGATTAAATTTCTTAGCGCAGCCTGTGTTTTCCGGCTGCCGAAGGCAGCGTCATCGACATTGACCTGTTCACAGAACCACCAGAGACACTCCTCCCCTGGGGAGTCTGATTTCTTTCGTCTGAAGACAGATCCAGATGCCTGTGGTTTTAACAGGGGCCCAAGTGAGATTCTCGGGCTCAGGTAAGCCTGTGGAGATCCGGGAGGCGTGGCGTCGGAGGCCTCTGACAACACTCTGCATAAAGTCTCTGTCCCAATTCTGTCCTTTTGAGGTTGCTTCAGATCTCCGTTCTTGTGCAACCCATTTAAAACCACTGGTATTCATTCTGCAGTGGTGAATATCTTTTAAGTTGTTTCACAGTTATCAAGTCCAGCCCATTTGTTCTTCACTATAATTCGCAAGGAAAGCAGGGAAGCTTATTTCCGCTGAGGACAGGGGCTAAATTCACACAGCGAGCTCGGGGGCAACCAGGGATGCAAAGCTTGCCCTTTTCCCACCCCACCAAGCTGCCTCCTTTCTCCTGCAACACCTACGCAGGGACCACAGGGGTGCGATTTAGAGTCGACCTCGCGTTCCAGGTGACTTCCGCTCCCAAACCAGGCCAGCAGCCCCAGGCCTGCAATTAAAAAGGCCAAACGGGTGGCGGAGAGGCCTGTGTGTGGCTCTGCACGGGAACCGGGAGCTCGGCGGAGAGCGAGGCCTGGGGCCCCGGCCGCTCGGCGCCAGGCGCTCCCGGGGCGCAGGGGCGGGACGCCCCCTCGCGGGTCCCCGCTGCAGTGCGGCCTCCTCTTCACGGCCCCGGCGCGCGACCCGCCTCCCGGCCCAGAGACGCGGGGCGCAGCGGCGGGGACGCGCCCCCAGCGCGCGCGGAGAGAGAGGGCGGCTGCACCGAGGCTCGTCGCCGTCGCCACCGCCGCCGCGACTCGAACGCGCGGAGCGGGGTGCGCCGGGCGAGCGCGGACGCCGCCGCCGCCGCCCGGGACGGCCCGGAGGTGGGTAGCCAGTGACCCGAGCGGGGCCCGGGGACATTGTATTTCTGCTTTGGTTGACTCGATTGCAAAAAAAAAAAAAAAAAAAAAAGAAATGCACAAGACGCTTTCCGTTTCCTACCTCGGCTCCTACGTGCGCTCGCGTGGGCGGGACAGAGGAAGTGCCCGGCCTCGCAGGCAGCGCAGACAAAGGCGCCGGGGGCCGCGTCCCCACAGGCCCCTGCCCGCGTCCGCTCGCCTCGGCTTCGTCCCGGGGTTCCCGCCCGGTCGCAGAAAATTGCGGACGCCGGTCTCCTTGGCAGTGTTAGAAGTGCGCCTGCCAGATTGCTGCGGCTCTGGTGACCCCCAAAGTTAGAGATGTCTTTGCTTTCCACTCTCCGGACTCAGTTTAGCCTGTAGGTGGCACCGGTCTTTGTGTGGAAAGGCTGTCCTCCCGCAAGCCCACCAGAGCGAGCGGGAGAGGCACTAGGATGGCATCAGCATTAGGAAATGCGCTGCTTCCTTGGTTCATGATTCTGGGATCAGGGCAGTGAGGCCGGTGGGTTGGCATTCGCGGCGGTTTGCATTATCTGGGGTGAGACTCATTGTTTCTGTCCCTTTCTGTTTTGTACCATTCATCCATTCATCCATTCATTCACAGAGCTAGGCGTTCACTTCAGTGTGGTAAGTGCCGTGGGAACAAGTCGCTCAGTGGGAAGTCTTCACTGAGGAGGTGGTGCTTTTCATACTGGAATTTGAAGAATAAGTATGATCCTCCCCCCGCACCCTGACTCTTATTCTCCCTCCTTTCTCGGTGGCAACTATGATTACATGTTGGGTAAGGACAGTCCGTTCTGACCTGAAAGATTCAACTAAAAGTAACAGGACGATGTGTTTGTCAGGTGCTTTAAATACATCGTTTCTAAACCTTCCAGTAACCGAAAGGATGGACAGAATAAAGAAAGGCTTAGAGGAGAAGCCAAAGCCACAAACGAGGACATTTGAGGAGTACTCCTTCTGGGTCAAAGTGTGCTTCATCTACTGTTTACTTTGTTCCGTCCTTGGGAAATAGGTTATAAAGGCTAACTGAGGGTGAAGCCCAAGTCTCTGGTGAGAGCAGTCATTTCTGTGGGTGACTAGATGTTGGTGGAGGCTCTGCAGGTAACATCGGGAGCTAGCCAGGGTGGGCCTTACTCACCTGTGTGTCTCCGGCTTCTAGTGCAAAACTGGCAGAGGGGAAGTGTTTTATGTTACGTTGGAATGCCCTGGCTTGGATGAAATCCTTGTTTTCTTGTAGGGATCTTTGCCTTTTTGTGCCATGGACCTCTTTAGAATGTGGGGAAGCCAATATTTTAAAAGGCATTAAAAAATACATAGGGTTACAAATTCTATAGAAGCAAAGTTATCAAAATAGTATGAAAAAAACAAATTTGTAATAAAATATTTTATATGGTTATTAATTCGTTAAGTAACAAAATTCAGTTCTGTATCCAATAACTCATCATTTCAAAGTAGTGATGCCCATATAAATGATATTTTGCAGTATTTGTAGTAGCTACACTGTGGTATGAAAGTATCTTGTGACTGTTACCGGTGAGAATGTCACCAGGATTGCTCTTACTGCTTCGGTTAGTTGTCCACATTTATAACCAGATGGAATCCTGAATTGCAGTTAGAGGTTAGTGAAAATAAAGATGTTTGAGAAAAATAATAAATTTATGGCCCCCTGAATTCTCTGTATGGACATCTTGGAATCCTAAGTGACAGACCCTGCTTAGTGACCATTTTTCTTCTGAGGTCTTACTGTCCAACCTAGATCATTACCAATAGCTATTTCCTTCTCCTTCAGTTAGTATTACCTGTTGATCAAATTCACGATTGTTTCTGGTGATAAAAGCTGTTGAAAAGGGAATTGCTAGATTTTTTACTTTCTCTGCCTGCGCTGTTCCTTCTGTGGGTAATTGTAGAATCACCCTACGATAGTGGATGTGTGTCATACAGCACATGACAGCCGTTTTTTCTTTTTCCTTCCTTCCTTCCTTCCTTCCTTCCTTCCTTCCTTCCTTCCTTCCTTCCTTCCTTCCTTCCTTCCTTCCTTCCAAATGGAAATGAACCTAAATGGCATATGGTATTACCAGTTTCAGGGAAGAAAAAGGAATTATCACTACATATTCCACAGACATTTAAAATATTTTTAAGATGTTATGAATAATTTTATGGCAATACATTTGAAAATTCATATAAAGTGGACAGATTTTTAAAATATGCCTTACCTAAGATATAAGAACTAGAAAATCTAAATAGTTCTATATCTATTAAAGAAATTAAAAACTTTTCTGTAACAAAATTTCCAGGCCCAGATGGCTTAACTAGTGAACTATTACAAACATTTTTCAAAAATGAAAAAAAGAGAAAAAGCGGGAACACTCCCTGGCTGCTTTTATGAGGCCAGCGTAACCTTGTTCAAAGGCTCGATAAGGACATTACAAGAAAATTATAGGCAAAACTCTCACAAAAAAGATGTGAAAGCCTTGAAACAATGTAGTGGTAAATCAAATCTAACATCTATAAAAAGCATACTAAATCATCACCAAGTTGGATTTATTTCAGGAATGTAAACTTTGTCTAACTTAGAAAATCAATAAATGTAATTAACCACATACACAGAATCAGGAGAAAATTATTTGCTAAGATTCAACACCTGTTCATGATAAAAGCTTGCAAGCTAAAACACCATTTAGAGAAATTAAAGATTTAAAATAACGGAGGGGAAAAAATTAAAATAACGGAGGGTATGTCATTGCTCCACACAATAACTATAGATTCGGTAGAGTTCCACTCAAAACCTAAGCAGGTTTTTTTCAAAAATAGTTAATAAGCCAACTCTAATTTTCTTTGGAAATTCTAGGCAGTCTAAGAAAAAGGGCAAAGTTGGATGATGTAAGCTACTAGGTCAATATGAAGTAGATTGGTTCGCATTGGCACTATGCTAGACAGACCATGGAATGGAGCAGAGAATCCATAGTGGCTCACTCAGAGTGGCCTCTTGACTTATGACACAGACAGTACTGCAGTGCGGTGAAGAAAGGATCGCCTTTTCAGTAAATGATGATGGGCCCGTTGGATATCCATATGGACAAAGAATCTTGATGATCTACCTCATTCCATATACAAAAATTAAGATACCTCATACAGCTAAATGTGAGAACTAAAACAACAAAGCTTCTTCTGGAAGAAGGCAAAGTAAAATATATTTATGACTTATATACAATCAAAGGTTTATTGAATGGGATAAAAAAAAGCACTAATTATAAAGGAAAATATTGGTAAGAACTGTTCATCTAAAAGATTCCAAAAGAGAATGGGAAGGCAATCTATAGAATGGGTGAAGGTATTTATTTGTAATGTGCATATCCAATAAAGAATGCATACCCAGAATGTAGAAACAACTACAAATCATTAGGATATAGCCAGCCCAATATAAAAAAGGCAAGTCACTTCATAAAAGAGGATCTATAGATTTTTAAGAACCATTTGAAAAGGTAATTAACCTCATTAGTTATTAGAGAAATGCAAATTAAAATATAATGAGCTATCAGTGTGCATTCATCAGAGTGTCTAAAATCAGAGAGACTGCCAGTGCTAAGTGTTGACGAGGATGTGAACAAGCTGGAACTCTCGTACGTTGCTGATAGGTATGAAAGATAGTATAACTGTTTTGGAAATTGTGCCATCACTTACTAAAGGTGGACATACCTATCTCCTCTGACCCAGCTACTCCATTCTCAGATAAACACTCAATAGTAAGGCATATATAGCGGCATAAAATACATGTAAAAGAATAGGCAGAGCAGTGTGTTCATAATGGCTTCAAGTCGGAACAGCCACATGTTCAATAGTAGAATGGACAAATGCATAAATAAGTTGTTTATACAATGGAATACTTGAAAGTCATAAGAGTGAACAAATTACTGCCTCACATAAAACATTGGATGAACCTTACACAAATAATTCTGAACAAAAAGAAAGTAGATACAACAGAATAAGAGCTATGTGATTCCATGTATGTGAAGTTCAAAAATGGGAAAATGAAGTAAACTAAGGTGATAGATATTAGGCTAGTGGTCACCTTCAGCGGAGTTATAGGAAAGGATGGAGGGAGCTTCTGAGGTATTTAATTTTTTATCTGAGTCATAATTACTGGAGTGAGTCTGCTTTTTGAAAGTCTTATTTTTTTCCTTGAAGTTTATTTTAATACAGACTTTACTTAAAATATTGAAAAATATTTGGTGCATTCAGATGCCCCTAATCCGAAGAACCGCATTTGGGGGATCTCACAGATGGGATTTTTATGTTTTATCTTCACAAACGGCACAGTTCCTGATTCTCGGTGGGAGCTCATAGATATTTGGTGAATGAAGAAACGAGTCTAAGATTTTATTATCTGAAGTACAGTTTCTGAGGAAAGAGAGGTGACAGTCTTACCCTGTTCCCACTCTGCCACATCTGGAGTTTTGGGTTCAGTTCTAGGTTCCTGTGTTGTGAAGGGAAACTGACAGAATGGGAAGGGTCCAGGAACCAAGTCACTGAAGAAACGGTTGAAGGAATCATGAATGTTTTTCCTGGAAGAGGGCTTGGGATGAAGTGGGCGGCATTAATTATCTTTAAGTATTTGAAGGAGTATTATTGGAAGGAATAATTAAGCCCTTTTAGTATAATAGCGGGACTATTAAAAACAAGAATAAGCATTTCAGAGCTTCCTGTGCCCAACGTGCTGTTCTACTACTTTATAAACTCCTTTCATCTTCACAACGATCCCCTGAGAGCTGCTGTTCTCTTTATTTTACAGATAAAGAAAGTAGCAAAGCTGGGGTTCAAACTTTGGCATTCTGACTCCAGAGTCATCCTCTAAACCATCACATGGTCCTGTCTCCAGGCCTTTAGTTCTAGAAGGTGCAAAGGACTAGAGCAAGAAAATTTTTTAGAAACAGAGGGGCAGATTGTGACTTAGTTTTAAAGAAAAAACAGGATAGCAATCAGAACTGCTTAGAAGCAGAGCTTCCCTGCCTTGTGATGTGTCTGGAAATGGTCAGGTAGACGATTGTAAAAGGAATTCCCAAACTGGCTGCCGTGGGACCAGACGGCAGTAAGGCCTGCTGATAGTGAAATTCCGATTTGAGAGAATAATTATTTTTTTCATTCTCTCTCCCTCTCCCTTTCTCTCTCTCTCCCTCTCCCTCTCTCTCTCTTTCTTTCTCTCAACCTCCCTCAACCTTTTGACATTTTATAGAACAAAGATTCATTGTGAAATGTAGTTTTTCCACTAACATTTCAGATTTTATTTATTAGGAACTCTGATACCACGGGTGTAGTAGGCCATGTCCTCGCTCCTTTCTTAAGGGGCCTTTGCTGCTCTTCCCATAAAGAGATGAAATCTGTCTTTTCCTCCTCCTTCAATTTTGACTTGCTTTGACCAATAAAATGTTCTGTGGATTCCGGAGCCCCGTCCTTAAGCGACCTTGCACCTCTTGCGTTTGTGCTTCTGAAACCCCAAAGCTACCGTGCTGTGAAGGGACTCGCCTACTGAAGGGTGAGTGCCACACAGAGGAGAAGCAGGGCACCTAGCCGACAGCTCGCCCCAAATGCCAGACCTTTACGTGAGGTCATTGTGGTCCCTCCAGCCTCCTTTGAGCCATGCGGTGGCTTATGAGTGATGCCAGGCGAAGATCAGCAAAAGAACCACCCAGACTGCCACCCCACAGAATCATGAGAAAGCATAGATCTTTGTTGTTTGAAGCCACTGTGTGTTGGGGATGGCTTACTATGCATAACTGGGAAGCACAGCTGATTCTTGACATTTTAGTGTATGTTTGGAAGTAATGGCACATATTCTAAAATATTCTTTAATTCAACCTTTTGCCCAGTCCAGCAGACTTCCTCCAATCTAGCTAATCATTCCTCTGTGTTGCTGCAGCCTTTCTGGGTTTGGAGAAGTGTTTCCCTTAGTGCATGTGGCTAGAAGAATAAGACTCTTTATGAGACTCTTAATGAGGTTTGGAGAAAACTGTGATGATAAAGGGCATGAGTCTAGACTTGGGTTTTCTGGCAAAAGTCATGTGATTTATATTCTGTGAAATAAGTTTCTGTTTCATTAAATTGCACCCTGGAAAAGAGCAAAAATCTCATACAATGTTTTCAGATGTGCTAGAATATTGCCCTGCTATTTGATTTTCTCCAAAGCCGCCTCCTTTGCCTTTATTACTTTGTGGTTTCCAGAGTGCTCATTTGTCCCTAAATTTAGTATTTCAGTTTTACTCAGCCCTTATCTCTGTGTAACTGCTGACTTTCCCCTCTTCTATCTGAGCTAAATTGGTTGGATTTAGTTTGTCTTTTTCAGTAAACCTCTTAACGAATGTACGAGTTAGATGTTTCATGTGTATTTTGATTACATCGAGTTGATTTTCAAATTTTCTTTGCTTCTTAGGGAATATGTAAATTATACATAACTTAAAATTTTTTTGCATTTATGTAGCTTATATTACCTTCTAGCTTTCTGGATGGATTGATTTCATCCTAGATGTTGAAAAATAAATAAATCGGGTGCACTCTGCAAGAACAGGGCGGTGGCTGAGGGAAGGCTCTGCAGTTCGACTCGGTGGGTACGACTCTGAGCCCTGCTGCTTGCTGGTTGTGGGATTTGGGGGCAGGTACCTTAACCTTTCTGGGCCTTGTTTTTCTGTTGTGTTAAATGAAAATACCAAAATGACCAACTTCAGAGAGTTGTTATGAAGATTAAATGAGATGATACTTGTGAAATGCTTTCTCAGCATAGATAAGCTGTAAACAGTACAGCTGTTACTGAATTATGAGAAAACCCAGTAGAGGAACATTTCAGTTTAGGACCTTGAGCGACAGTTAGTTGGTGGAAGTGGTGATGGCGATGCTGCCATCAGAAGGATTGTTAGTGTAATGCTTACAGCACTGCTTTATGGTCCCGGTGTGGGTGGGTATGTGGCGATAGCCCATTTAGTGCTGGATATTAAGATTGAGGAGCAGAAACAGTTTAAAATGGAAATATTGGAATCCATTCGTTGCATGCATCAAAAAATAAAGATGTAGGACTTTTGACACGATAATGGAGTTTGCTGGGGGAAAAGCATCTTACAGACATTACGCTTATGCCAATGTCAGACTTTGGCACAGTGAGCTGTACTTTTCTGCCAAGATTAAGGAGCAAGGTTTCTGCCTGTAAGAGAGTGAGAGTTGGGAACTTGGGTTCTGGTTTTTGCTCCATCGCTGGCTCCTTTGTGTGCTTGGCTAGATTGCTCCTTTTCCCTGAGCTGGATTCTGATTCCTGAAAAAGAGCTAACAGTGAGCTCTCCCGCTGAGGATAGGAGTGGATGGCATCTCTGAAAGTGGGCGGAGTGTAAAACGACAAGGTAAGTGCAAATGGAAGTCGCTTCAGTTTAGAAAAAGCTCTGTGAGCTGAGGAATTCTTGCCATTCTGTGCCTAAGATTTTATCCTGAGTTCCGTAGTTCCCAGATAAATACTTTTTGAAATACCCAGCACTTGGGCTCTAATACCCCATTCAGAGGTAAAGTTTCCTGTGACTCCGGGCTGACTTTGATCCCAGGGGAACCTCGGCTGTGATTTCCTCCCAATACCATTATTAAATTCATTTTCTCTTTGTCTTCACTTGCTTCGAATTTCTCACTCCTGTCAATATTTAGCTTTGAGATACTGTGGTCTTACAGCTTTGGAGTTTCGGTTTTTCATTCGTCATTCTTCCCTCCTTCCCTCCCCCTGCCTTTTTTCATCCAATTGCCTGCCTCCTCTACTAGTTAGATGCCTGGGGCAACTTGTATTGCCTGGTTCTAGTACTTTCTCTCCACTTCGTGCTGAGGGCCTGACTCTGCCACAGTGTCAAAGGGCTCCTTCCTGCAGCGTCACTCAGACCGTTAAATGTCCTGGCCCACAAGCCTGAGGTTTCTTCAGCAAATCAGACCCCAACTTATAATCATTCCTGTTTAAGACCCTCTGCCACTCGGCTCCTGTTGTCCCTTCACCTAACCTGTCCTCATGGTTTCTTCTTCACGGTCCCGACCAGTGTTCCCACTGAGGTGGGGGCGTTCTCAGACAGGTCCCTTCCTCATCAGACATCCAGCGACCCTCCTCAGCTCTCCCCTATCAATGGTTCGACCTCACTGATGAGAGCCAGGTAGACTTTTACTTAGAAATGGACCGTGTTGCTATAGACTGTCTATCTCTTATAGAAATCATGTTAGAAACGGTGATTGTCTTCTAGGCTGTGTCACAGATGCCCACCGAGCCCATAATGTTTCTGCAGGACTGAATGTACGCATGAAAAACAAAAGTGATACTTACACGTCTGAGTAAGGGCGTCTTCGATTCCTTCACAATTGCCTGTGCTCATTTAGAGAATGGGGAATAGAAACTTGGCTTTTCTGAGAGTGTTTCGGAACCTTTATGGGTTTGACCATTTTTTAAAGTTCTACTTATAGTCCCAAACGTACAACTTCCCTTGTCTTAGATACTGTTGTGTCATTAAATCCTTTAAAAACGTATCTACTTGAATTTGCCGAGTGCACAGCTGAAAGGCACAGAGGAAAAACTAAACAAACGCGAGGGGAGGAATGTTTCGAGATAAGTGGGCAAGAGTTGAAAAGGGAGCTGTGAGGAGGAAGGTCTGTCAGGAGGAAGGTGTGGGTGTCTGGGTGGTGGTGTCGTTTGGAGGTCGCGGCACTGGAGCTGTGAGCGATGAGCCGAGGGACGAGGGACGAGGGACGAGGGACGTGAGAGCATGCAACTCTTCTGGGATGAGGAAGGAGGTGGCGAGGAAGAGACTCGGGGCAGAAGGCTCTCTGGGTGGCCTCCAAGGACAGTCTGTTTGATGTCCAGGTGGCCTTGGGCCGGGTGTGGGAAGAATCATGGGACATTAGGGGGCGCGCTGGGTGGCCCAGCTGCTGAGGGAGGACTGGCGGCCAGCGGGATGTCCACCTCCCACAGCGTTTCTGGTTCCCCGACAGTGAAACCACGGATGTGCAGGAACTGTCCTAGAAGAGAGTGTCCTTGGAAAGCTGCTGTTAGTCTCCAAGGTTATGTTCACATTTCGGTAGTGTTATTTTAGGGTTTTTTTTTTAGCTCTTTGCTAATCACAAATTCTTAAGTGAGGAGGTCATCCAGTATAATCCAGTGTAACCGCCACCTCTTTTGAAAGGAGAGACACCGTGAAACCCAGGGGGTAAAAGTTACCATATTTCTACAAAGTTCCAGAAAGAAATTTTAAGATATTCTAGGAGATGCCAGATATTTAAAAATAAAGTGACTGGAAATGTATGATGCTTGGACTGGTTCTGAAAAATAGTAGGGAACCTGAGAGAGAGTTGGCGAAGGCCTAGGAATCAGAAGATTTGTGATTAAAAGCCCAGGTGTCTGCTTTGGGTTTCCGGTTGCAGGGGAAACCCAAGCCGGACTGACTTTTGGGGCTCTCTGGTTGGAGGACCACTGACTTCTGGCCTCACATTTTATGAAAGCCGAAGTTTATATCCTTTCCAGTTCTGTCTCCCCTCAGCCCAAAGAAAGGGGTTTCTGAGTGGCAGGTTCTGGGCCAATATCTCCTTGAACTGGAATTGATGGTGCTGGCCATGGCCGAGGGGTCAGGCGGGTGTCCAGGGGTCCAAGACCTGGATTTGCTCCCTGTCTCAGTTATTTCTGACCTCGCATGTTTCACATTCGTCATTTATAAAACGCCTACCTCCCTTGCTCGACCTACTTCACTGGACTTTTGTGAAAATAAGATGCGATAACATGTGAATTCTGATTTTTGGCATTACTGTCCCATGTTGGAAGTGCTTGCTTGAGGCTTTGGAGTTTGCTCTTAATTTGGCATCCACAATGAGACATATTTGAAAAGTTTAAGTAAACCAATGAGGGCTGTAAAAGAGCTACATTTACCTAGCTTTTATTATTTGGGAACTGATCATTTTATTTTCAGAGTTTTAGGACCTAACTCTCCATCGCCTGCTCTGTTACTTAGGATGTAGACACGGCCGCCATGACAGAGAGAGCTAGAAGAGCAGAGGCTGAAACAACCTAGAAGTGCATTTCCCGAGAAGTGACAGTCCCAGATATAAGTCTGGGGCAGATCCAGAGGTGTGTGGTACATGGAGTCAGAGGGTGAGGCAGTTCTATCATGTTTTCCCACCTGGCTTTTGCCTCTTGGTCCAAGATGCCAAATCTGCACAGCAGGAAGATGACCACAGCCTCACAGAATCAAACATCTACATTTGGCTACACTATAGATTTGGCTCAGTATCCATGTGATGAGATAAAAATTCAATTACTATGTAAGGAAAGAGACTGAATATTGCAAGGTGGACAATGAGCAGTGTCTGCCAAGCTGCCTGGAGTTGTGTCATGAGCATCCTTTGCACAGAAGGACGTGCACAGAAGTTGGAAGAAGAGCAGTTTTCAGTAGCCCTTTCTTATGAACAGCTATGGGATGACATTTGAGGGGGAGAACGAGGCGGTTAAGGCTGATGGCTCCGAAGAGGTTGGAGATGATTTGTGCTTTTCTTTTGTTCAGGCTTTTGAAGCCTGCTTTTATTCTTGGAGCAACCTGTAGTTCCTTCTTGCTACATCACATGCCTTGTGCTTGGTGCTGGGGACTCAGAGATCACGGTCTCTGCTCCCCAGACAGGTGTATCAGGCAATGGGGACAGAACTGTCTGGTGTACACTGTGATGGGAGGCAGACGGGGGGTTGTAACTGCTCAGATGGAAAGACCTGCCTACCCGAGGCAGGTTCAAGTGTGTGTGTGTGTGTGTGTGTTGTGTGTGTGTGTGTGTGAGAGAGAGAGAGAGAGAGAGAGTCTGTGTGTGTGTGTGTGTGTGTGTGTGTGTGTGTGTGTGTGTGTGTGTGTGTGTGTGTGTGTGTGTGTGTGTGTGTGTGACTGGCGGGGGAGGTTTCACTGGGTTATATCTGTATCACCTGGAATAGTGAAGGGTCCCTAGGAGAGCGAGTGAACTGACTGGTGGTAAGATGCTGTTCTCTATCATCATGTCCCTGGCTTGATGTTTTTATTTCTCTTTCTCTTCCTAGAAACTCTCACGTTGGGCATTGGGACCTTTTGTCACAGGAGCAATGCTGCCCCGATGGGAACTGTCTTTGTACCTGCTTGCTTCTCTGGGCTTCCACTTCTACTCTTTCTTCGAAGTTTACAAAGTCTCCAGAGGTAAGCTCCAACGATTCCGAACTTGCATCCAGAGAGAAAGGTGGGAGGGAGTGCTTAGAGGTGGAAGGTTCGGGAAGGTGGTCTCATGGGCCTGGGGTGACGTGGGCCCCTCTTTGCTTTCCTCTCCTCTTGGACAGTTTGAATCAATGATCTGAGTCAGTGGTGTTCTCCACCACAATCTGGGATCTTTTAGGTGATCCTGTGGCCAGTCTTCTGTAACAGGGGTTGATTCAGTGGCTATTGAAGGCCGTAGAGGTGATTTGCATAATTTGTGGTAACTGATTAAATTCTCCCCCTCTCCCCCCTATTACCCCTCATAAACATATGGAGGCAGCTTGTGGTGTTGGAGGCCCGGGCTCCTTTCATCTTCTTGTTCTGCTGTCTTTAGTGCTTTCATATGTATTTTGAAGTGGGGTCATCACCAAGTCCATGTACCTGCCCATAGGAAGGGGGTTGGGAACCCTGCTGTCCCTAAGGGCAGCTTGGCTAGTTACCCTGTCACTTCTCACACCCATTTGGCCAGCACCGAGTTCTGTGGCCACAGCCTGGAGGCTGGGAAGTATAGTCTTTAGCTTGGTGGTCGTGTACTACTTCAAACTTGCCCTGCTGTGGAAAAATAATTTTGGAGGGACCATGAGTGATCACTTCCATAATCAGGGACAGTCACTTGGAGTGATGGTGAGCCTCGTCTTAAGGAAGACCAGGAGTCAGCCACATAGAGGGAGGCAGAGGATCTGTGGACAGAGATGAGTCAAGCACGTGCAGTGCCATCGGGGTGTGAGAAAACAGCATGATCTGGGCACTGCACACTGCTCTGTAGGACTGGAGTGTAGAGTGTGGAGGGAGAGTGGCAAGTGCTAAGCTTAGATCAGAAAGTGGGGATGGTTGCGAAAAGCCTTATATATTCGGCTGAGGTGTCTGGACCTTATCTCAAAGGCAGGGAGTCTCCGAGTGTAGTTGTGGTCAATGGCAAAGGTAGGTTTTGGGAAGCACAGTTGAGAGTACTCTGCCCTCAGCATCCACCTCCTTGTGGATCACTGAGATTGACTGGAATAGACATCACCAGGGTTGACCTTTCTTTCATTCTTCATGTGTCCCTCTCAGAGCTGTAGGCTTGGTTGCAGAGACTGCCCATCTAAAGTAGGTGAGGACTCTGTTGGGTCAAGACTGTCCAGTAGCTGCGTTCCCCTGCTGGAGCCTCTGAACCCCCAGGGCCCATGTAGAAGGAGCTAACCTGCTCTATGTCAGGCCCTGTATTAGGTACTTTATGTACTTGTCTCAGTCAAGCTTTAGAACAGCTCTATGAGATGATGTATTACTTGGAAGATGGGTGTGGTGGCAGAAACACAGCCTGCAAAATAAGTGTGGTCCAGGGCTAGCATGGTGTCTGGAGAGTGTCAGAGACCCTGGTTCCTTCTACCGTGTTTCTTGCCGTCCTCAACATGTAGTTCCACTTAATGATGTGAGGTGGCTGCTTCAGAGCATGACCGGAAGTTTGCTTGTCATATCTGTTCACACACTGTTCACTAAAACCTCGTCCTGTAGCCACTTGGACTGTGAGGGAAGCTAGTAAAGGTAACCTGTGGTTCTAGTATAGAGGAAGAAAGAAAGAATGAGTAGCAGTAGTTAATCGGCAGGCCTTTTCCTAAATGGGCATCTTGGTTACCCACGGCTACTTAGCAAACCGTCCTGATGCTTTGAGATTTCTTATCTCTACTGTTCTGTGAGATTTTTCCCCCTTTTACATAGACATATTTTGAAGGGTGATTTTGGGTTCATAGCAAAATTAAGCAGAAAATAGAGATTTCCCGTATACTTCCTGTCTCCATATACAGCCTTGTTCACTATCAACATCCCACAGCAGAGTGAGACATTTGTTACAGTCCATGAAGCTGTGTTGACAGAACTTTATTACTCAAAGTCCATAGTTTGCAGTAGAGTTTCCTGTTGGTGTTCGTTCTATGGGTTTTGAGAAATTTATAATGACACATATCTATCATTATAGAGTAGAGTAGTTTTGCTGCCCTAAAAATCATTTGTCCTCTGCCTTTCCATCCCTCCCATTCCTTAAACCACTGATCTTTTTACTGTCTCCATAGTTTTACCTTTTCCGGAATGTCTGATGATTGGAATCATACAGTATATAGCCTTTTCAGATTGATTTCTTTCACTTCACTTTAAGATTCCTCCATGTCTTTCCAAAGCTTGATAGCTCGTTTCTTTTTAGTGATGAGTAATGTTTTATTGTCTGATGCACCACAATTTATCCATTTGCCTCCTGAAGAATGTCTTGGCTGCCTCCAAGTTTTGGCAATTAAGAATAAAGATGCAATAAATGTCCATGTGAAAGTTTTTGTGTGGGAATAAGTTTTCAGTTCTGTTGGGTAAGTACCAAGGAGCAATGGATGGATTTTATGTAAAAGTATGTTTATTTTCATAAGAAACTGCCCAAATGTCTTCCAAAGTAGATGTACCATTTTGCCTCTCCATATAAGCTTTAAAATCAGTTTGTTGATATCCACAAGATAACTTACTGGGATTTTGATTGGGATTTTTTCGAATCAATCAAGTTAGGAGAAACTGATATCTTAACAATATTTAGTTTTCCTATTCATGAACATGGATTATCTATCAATTTATTTAGTTTTTCTTTGATTTCTCTCATCAGAGTTTTCTAGTTTTCCTCATATGTAACTTGTACATATTTGTTAGATTTATACCTAAGTGTTTCATTTTTGAAGGTGCTAATGCAAATGGTATTGTATTTTTTATTTTAAATTCCATGTGTTCATTGCCGATACATAGAAAAGTAAATGACTCTTGTATGTTAATCTTGTACAATCTTACTATAATTTCTTATTAGTTCCAGGAGTTTTTCTTTGTTGATTCTTTGGATATTCTACATAAGTATTCATGTTATCTGCATACAAAGACAGTTTGTTTCTTCCTTTCCATTCCATATACCATTTATTTCATTTTCTTATCGTATTGCGTGAGCTGGGACTTGCAGCATGATACTGAAAAGGAGTGGTGAGAGGGGACCTCCTTTCCTTTTTCTTGATCTTAGTGAGAAAGCTTCTAGTTTCTCACCATTAATTATCATGTTGGCTGTAGCTTTTTGTAGATGTTCTTTATCCAGTTGAGGAAGTTCCTCTCTATTTCTAATTTGCTGAGAGTTTTAATTATAAATGAGCGTTGGATTTTGCTAATTGGATTTTGTGCATCTATATCAAGATGATCATATGATTTTTCTTTGCCTGTTGATGTCATAGATTTCATGAACTGATTTTTGTGTTTGGTGAGATTTTTTTTTTTTTTTTTAATAAACTTGGACTTGTCTCACCTGGGCAGTTCTGCTTCAGGTGTTTTTTTACCTGGGGCTGCCATTATCTGGCAACTCAGTTGAGCTGAAATGTCCAAGATGATTCACGCACATGGCTGGCTGTCAGCCAAGAGTTCATCTGAGGGCGGTGATTCTAAGAAGCTCTTCACATAACTTACATTTCTCATAACAGAGCATCTGGGTTCCAAGAGGGAGTGTTAAGGGCACAAAAGCAGAAGCTTCAGATTTTTTTAAGTCCTGCATGGCAAGCTGTATAGGTCACTTCTGCCTCATATGTTGGTTAAAGCAAATCACAGGGCCAGTCCAGATTCGAGGAGAGGAAAGACTATACCTCTTTATGGCTGGAGTAGAACGTATGTTCAGGGAGAGAATTCAATTTACTAACTATTGATTTATGTTCAAAATTTTTATTTCTTCTCCTACCTATTTTGACATTTTATAGTTTTTGAGCGATCTATGCATTTTTTGTAGGTTTTCAATTTGATTAGTATGTTGTGGTTCATTATACTATTACTTTTATTGTTTTGTTGATTCTTTAGTTGGCTTTTTCTTTCTTATTGTATATTTTATTTACATTTTCTCCTTTACTCTCACCCTAACTTCCTCCCTTGTTTGTCTTTTCATTTTTCTCTCCCTCCCTACTGTTTTTTATCCCTTTGATTGAGTGTGCCAAAGATCTCTTTTTATTCTCCAGTTCATTGATTTCTGCCTTATCTTATTATTTCCTTCCTTATTGTTTCTTTGGGTTTGCTCTGTTCCTTTTTATTCTAATTTCATTAGATGAATGCTTCACTCACTTATTTTGTAAGGAATCTATTTGTCTTGTTGTATTGTTCCTGATAGTTTTTCTCTGAATGATTTCCAGAAGAATGTTTTTAAGGTTCTTGATAAATATATCCAGATTGTTCTCCAGGAGGCTATGCAAATGAACAGTTCTGTTGGGGAGTGTCCACCTTGTTTTAGTCTCAGTAAGTAGAGCCTTTATTATTCAATCCATCCTCACATGTATTTGGTATGTGATATGAGGTCGAGTTAAATCATTTTTTTTCCTAAATAGATAACAAAACACAGTTTATTAAATCTTTCTTTCCTTGTTCAATTTTGATGCCATCTTGATTATGTACTAAATTCTTATATATACTTCAGTCTGTTTGGGGAGCTGTCTTTTCTGTTTCTTTGATTTCTCAATCAATTTTCACATTAGTATTACACTGCTTAATTATTTTTGCTTTATAAAATCTGAGTATCTGGTGGAGTAAGTTATCACTTTTATTTATTTCCACACTATTCTTACTGGTTTGTTCTTCCAGATACATATTTGAAATTCTAAAAAAAAAAAAAATCTCATTAGGGTTATATTTGGAATTACAGCAAGTCTAGAAATTAATTTATAACGAATTGACATTCTTTTAATATTGTATCTTTTCATCCAGGAAAATGGTATTTTATTTCCTTTATTTATACACGGTCTTTTATTACTTCTCTTAATAAACATTCATGGTCTCCTTCATAATAAGCCCTGATAATATTCCTATTAAGATTATTTAAGTCTTTTCTTTTGTTCTTTTATGACTGGGATATTTCCAATGATACTTTCTATAATTTCTAGCTGATTATTTCTGGTTTATAGTAACGGTATTTATATTGGTTTATGTATTTTATATTCTAACATTTTATTTATTTCTCTTAATGTTCCATTGGTTTATGATTTGATTCTCCTGGCTTATGTATTTAGATAATATCATCTGCAGATAATGATTTTCTCTATTATTGCTTAGTGGGACTTTCAGAACAATAGTTAATTGTGAAAGAATGCTGTCCTTATTTTAATTCTAACTTTAATGGAAATTCCTGTATTGTTTTTACCATTACTGAAAAATTGAATAAGTTTTGCTTAAAAAAAAATTATGTTAAGAAATCTTGCTAGCTCCCTTTCACTGAATTTCTAAAATTTGCAATAAATGTTGAATTTTATCCATTTTGAAAGTCTCTATTCAGCTGATAGTTTCCAATATAGTTCATATATATTCCTATAGCAAACTTGCCATGACCATGTGTTTTTAAATATACTCTTTGTTTCCAAGTTTTAAAAATTAGATGTAAATAATTTTTAATAAGATTGGTTGGCTTGTAGTTTTATTTTTTGTTTCATTCTCAGATTTCAACAATATCATTTTATTAACTTTATAAAATTAATGAGGAAGCTTTTCTTTTTATCCCCCTTCACATTACGGAACTATTTAAGTAGTATATGAGATGTCTGTGTCAGAGTTTGATATCATTAGCTTATAAGTTTGTCTAGACATAGAGTTTCTTTGGAAATTGATTCATTGAAAACTTTTCAGTGCCTTTCAGGGTTATTGATACATTTAGGTTTTCTTCTTAAATCAGTTTGAGTAATTTATATTTTCCCATTTCATTGAAACTTTCAAATGTATTAATGTACTGTCATATGTTATATTCTTAAAATATTTTGAATTCCATGTGTCTCATTTCTCCTGTTTTAGGAAATTACCAAAGGTTCTGTCTATTTAGTAGATTAATTCTCTTTTTCAAAGAACAACCTCTTGGATTTATTTGCAAATTTTACTATTTTTCCATTTCCTGTGAAGATTATAATGAACAGCAGCTATTCTAGATCCTTCTGGCTTTATCGAGCCTAGGCTCACCTTCTTTAATGCAGTAGCCATCTTCCTGAACAGGTGCATGTTATTGTCATTTTATAAATGCAACTATGCTTTCCATTGATTTGTATTTCATTTTCACAAGCATTTTATTTTCATTTCTTTAATCTTCAGTCATCAGTAGTTAATGTTTCTCTAAATAAAGTGTGTGACACCAGGGAGGCCTGATATTTAAATAAATACAGAGCAAATTATTATTCTTTTGAATTGCTACCTCCAGTTTCTTGGTTTTTACATAGTGGATATTCTTAAAGTAGGATAAACTATAGTCGAGCATGTTCACCGCCTGCTGCCTTTTGTTTACTCCTATACACACCTGTTACCACATCACCAATCTCAGTTTATGATTAATTCTCTTACACTGTTCATGCAACACACTAACCTCTCGTGGGGGTTGGCTTCGTTAATCAGAGGTAATTTTTCCTATTTGCTTTTGTCATTAGAGGAATTGGGTTGCAGGATGGCCCATAACTTGGGGGGCGGGGCAGTTCAGGGTAGGGACATGAAACGCCACTGGTCCTGTCCTGGAGTAAGGGACCTTGCCCTGGGAACCAGGGAGCTGGCTCACTGTAGATGTGGCCCCCAAGGGTCCTTCAGTTTTCATGTCCCTTGCGAAAGCCATCAAGTGCATGGCCCCTGCAGGAGCTGAGGAATGGATGGCCTGCGTCAATGGCCAGCACTAGCAGTGGGCGTCGTGGCGCAGCTAAAGCTCCGAGCGTTCTGTGTGGTGGTGCTTCATGCTATGTTTGATCCTTGTTTTCCTTGTCACTTGTGGCCAGGGTCTTAGGAAGCAGTGATTGCTGCCTTCCTACTAGGATTCCAAATCTCCCGCCTCACCCAGGAGACCTCAGAACTCCCACACAGGTGGCACACCTGGTGGTCTGCCTGGGCAGACCCCAGAATTCCTTAGGTGAGTAGCAGATAAGCAGCCCTGTTAGGGAGATTTGAAGTCCATTTATGTCCTTTGTCACCTTGCATCCTATTTACATATATGGTTTCCTTTTGCTTGGGTGATTTCCAAATCACTGTTTCATTCCCTGAGTGGGAATTGGGAGAGAGGAGGAATCCCCGCACCTCAAGAAAGTCATGGAACAATCAGCTCTTGATCATCCCTCTTCTCTAGGTTATTTTGTAGGAATATTTGAAAGTTGCTTACCAGTACATTCTCTTGTCTTCAAAAGCCCATCTCTTCTGCTGCTTTCCCATTCTCTTCATTTAGTATCGTAGTCTGCTGTACACACTGGCTTCCTAGAGAAGTGAAGAATCTGTAGGAACCGATGAGAATTTCTCAAATGCATAGAAGCAGCAGGGCACATTAAGCTGTGGTTGGATCACCACTCCCTGGCAGTGGCTCCTATCAGAGGAGGGTTGGTGCACGTGTTATGTCCCCGTCTTACTGATTATTGCCCTCTGGTCACCCCTACGCCACTCCGTATTGATTTCCTGTCAAAGTGTTAAAGATAAACGGGGCAGGTTAGTTGGAGCTTTTAAGTAAATGGTTTAAATGCGGATCCTCTTGCTCAGGGGGCAGAGTGGGGTTATGATATATCCTGTCGCTGGGTGGTGGTTGGAGATGGAAGAATCAACAGCTGGCTTAGCAGTGAGGGCTCGTCAGCAGAGATGGGTTCATTTCTAGGCTCTCAGTCCAACACGTTTGTGCAGCACTGAACTTTGGGAAAGTGGGACTGAGGGCACCAACAGGCCCGTGCGGTAGGGGAAAATTTCTCAGGCCAGGAAGGCTTCTCTCCGTTGCAGCATCCTCTGGCCTGAGTGCACGTGACTTATGATGAAAACGCGTCTTGCCCGAAGTGTGAGAATATGGGATGCCCACCCAGAAGGTATAATCAGACAAGGTCCGATGGTGCTTGCTCTTCAGGGAAAGACCTGCTGACACTGGTCTCAGCTTCCGTTCTCCTATGCCGAACATGTTCTGTAGCAGAGCATCTCAGCTAACTGAAGACAGTGTGAAGACAGGGATTTCCAGAGGCGTCGTGAATGGATTTGAGATGTACCTCGGCCGGTGTCTCACACAGCATTTGTTTGTGTCAAGAAACCAGACAAGGGTGATTTTCTCCAAATCTTTGTAGAAATTCTCCAAAACATGAGGGAGACTTTCTGGTCCAGAGCTATGTGTCTTTTACTGTATCCATTAGCCACGGAGCTAATGAGTGCTTGAAATGTGGCCACTTCACATCAAGATGTGCTGTAAGGAAAACATGTGCTTTGAAGAAAACAAAAAAGATGTAAAATAACTCATTCATAATTAATATTGATTTTGTTTTGAAATAATGTTTTGGATATATTGAGATAAAAATACTAAAATTAATTTTATTTATTTTTTGTTTTTATTTTTTAGAATGTGGCTACTAGAGATTTAAAATCATATATGTGTGTGAGGTAGTATTTCAGTTGGACAGTGACAGGCAGGGTTCTTTGCCTTTCTCCTGTCTGCTAGGAGTCCTTTTGCCCACTAGAGGGAGATGTGCTCCAGCTTCAGGCCGTCTGGGGCTTAGCACGCAAGTGTCACCGCTTCTGAGTGTACTCTTAAAAAAGAAGAAAATAATGTACTCGAGTTTCTGCTTTGTGTCAAGTCTGCGTAATTCCGGTGTTCCTGGTGGTTCCTCTGTGTGTGCATGAAAGTGAAGCCAAACCCGAGGAGGCAAGAAGCAGAGAGCTTTCCCACCCAGGCTGTGTTAATGAATTAGGAGCTTCCTGTTACTCATCTTTGCTGGATTGTTCCTGTGGACTTGAATCTGTGCACGATGATACAGTGCATGCGTGCACACATGCGCGCGCGCACACGCACACGCGCACACACACACACACGCACACAGTAATGTGTGTGCAGCTGTAACGGAGAGGACCAGGGCCCTGCTGCCATCACTCACGTCCATTGCGGTGGACCATGTGGCATGCAGTGATGGGGTTGTGTGATGCGGCTCCCTGGGCCGGTGCTCAGTGCCCCTCCCTTTTCTATTCTTCTCTGGTCAGTGTTGCCTTTCGTCTGAGGCTGGTCCTTGATCCTACTCGAGACCAGCCTCATTTCATGGGTAAGTTTTAGGAACACGCTCTCTCCCGGTTGTCCTCTGACCTTTCTGGGCAGCTCCCCTTTGGTCTTCTGTGGGTTGTGTATGTTTGTTGGTCTAGTTAGTACTCGTTTTCCCTTTTCTTGTCTGTCCACTCTGTGCCTTTTGGGTGATGGCAGCCATTCTGGAGGCGTCATCACTACCTTATGCTGAGGACGCTAAGTCTGTTTCCAGCTGAGGGCATGCTTGCACTCTGTGCACACCCGTCCAGCTGCCTGCAGTATATCACAGACACCCCAAACTCGACCTCCATAGCTTCCTTACTTCCTATGTCGCGGCACTCATCAGCACTGTTGTAACTTCTTATGTTTTGTTTGTCTCTCTTACCTAGTGTGCAGTAAGCCCCGGAAGAGCAAAAGACATCCCAGCCTCGTTCTGTTTCATTGCTAGTGGCTCACACAGTGCCTGGTTACTGTGTACTCTCAAGAAGTGTTCGAATGAAGATCTTGTTGCATCTTTTGTTTTAAACCAATGGCATTATTTATTTATAAACATACTTATTACCACTATGATTCCATTTTATAATCTCATTAGCATTATGTCATCACGCAGCTATGATCGCTATCACTGTGTGGCACGGTCTGTTTATAAAAATGTTTACTACCTGTACAAGTGGGGACATTTGCTCTAGTCCCTCCGAAGGGTCCCCATGCTGGAAGCTTTCTCTCTTGACACCTCTCCTTTTGTGAGCCTTATTACAAGAGGAAGGGGACATTTCCATCAGCCACACCATGCATTTTCAAGAACTTAGGTCACAGAAAACTGGAGAGGAAGGTCAAGGAGTGTGACATGTTTCCATGCTTATAGCTCAGTCCACAGGTGGCTTTTCCAGGACATATTCCAATTTCTTTCAGTGCCTCTGCTGTTAAACTAACCCAGTTTTGTTTAGATTTGTGACTAATGGACACTGTTTTTCTTCTCAGAACATGAAGAGCAATTGGACCAAGAATTTGACCTGGGGACTGGCATTTTATTTGGAGGATTAAAGAAGGTATAAAATGGATAAATGATATACTTTTTTCAATTTTCAAACCTGGTTTCAATTTTTTGCATCACTTTTGTGTTGGTATTGACCCAGATACAGTATTTAGCTGGCACTGGGAATAAAGTACCTTTCCTGTTGCAGAGGTCGTGGGAGTGCCATGTTGAGTAAGGTGTTCCCCATGGTCTTTATCTTCTTGTCCCTTGTCCTCCTCTCAAGACACCAGAAATCTGATCATGTGACCTTATCAGTTAATAGAAATTTCACTTTTGTCAAGTTCAGGAAGTTTCTTCCTGGCCTAGCCACATCTGTTAGAATCAAATGTGGCTCCGGACACTCCCTATACCAACTGCTGGCAGCTGTAGGAACTAAGTGCCCTGGCTGTCCACTCTGCCGCAGAGCATGCTGGGAATCCCCTGCCCCTTTCCTCCCTGGTCCTGTGGTGGCAGTGGGCTGGCTCGTTTATCTTCGGCTGCTGCTCCTCTGCCTGCTTAGGTAGCAGGCAGGGTGGCTGCTGCTCTGTCACATACCCTGTGCTCTTCTAGATGAGGCAGCACTTCTGTTCATAGAGTATGTTGTGGGTAGGTACCAAATCTTCCTCTTCTAGGTGCGAAATGCTAGACTTCTGTTTTCCTCTCAGCGGAACCCCTTGAAGCTGGGGCTCTCCTCATCCTCCCCCTTTCAGTTTTCCAGGACCCCCATTTCAGTAATGACTTGAATTGCAGGAGTCCAGGCTCCAGCTCTTGGTTGAGGGTTCAGATCGAGGCCACTGGCCGCTGTGTATCTCTTTTTCTAAGCATTTTGATATATTTAAAAAATGATATCAAAACACTGCCATTTATCATTTTTCTTCTAAGGGTGTAGTATGCCAGATATATTGTAAGTTCAGTCAGCTTTTGTGGGCTGGCTAGGGACATAAAATAATGCTTGCATTATAAGTTCTAAACACCCGACTTACAAAGAAACTTTTGGAAGACAATGTGTTTACAAGTTGTCTGCCTGTACTGATCATTTTTCTCTTTGAGAGCTGTAGCTCTTGCTTAGAATTGGAGCCAATTTACTTCAATTTCCATTTTGATTTTCTAGGGCACCCTGCCCTTCTTTTCAGCTCTGGCTCTGTTATTTTAGACATCAGGCCACGTTTGTCTGGGGCCAGACAGAGTTCCTGGCTTTTGTTCCCCTACTCACCAGATAGCTCGATGAAACTTGAGATGTAAATCAAATCTTTATTCACGAAATTATTTGTGCTTTTTATTGAAATGTGCTCTTTTTAAGATCATTAGGAAGACTGGTAAGGTAAGTGGTATTGTGCCTACTTCAGAACTGAGGAAATTTGGGAAGCTTTATGTCACGATGGGATTTGAGATGTAATAGGAGACAGCCCTTGTGAGGGTCTGGGATCTACTTTTTGGAAATATGCTACTATTGGATCTCTTACAACAGGAAAAAATGGTGATTCCTCCCCGCCCCCCCCTTCTAGAGTCACAATTCAGGCATTTCAGATGATGCTGAATTATTTGCCAGGGGCAAAAACCGACTGAGACTTTTAGCTGAAGGGAAGCAATTATGGGGCAACATGAGAAGCTGAACAGAAGGTCAGGCCCTCACAAGTTTTGGAGCTACCCTGGATCTCATTGTCAAGGGCAGGCTCAGTGTTGCTACTTCTAGACAAAGGGGCTTAGTCTTCGCTGACTTTCCAGCTCCAACACTCCGTCAAGTCCAGATGCTCGGCTCCCTGCCAAGGCTCTAGGGTCCTGGGGAGTTGGCTTTTTCTAAGCATTCTCCACTACAGTCCCCCACCCCCCATAGGGCCTGGGTCAGGGGGTGTCAGCATTCAGGCCATCTTGCCTTCATGGAAAATGTGTAAGGTGCACATACATACCATTGGAATTCTAAGGACTCGGTCTTCTGCCATCCTAAAAAATCTGCATGTGACCGTCCCTTTATCTATGTAATGCTGTTGAGCACCTCTTGTCCTCATCTTTCTGTAGCTCATTACCTTTGTCTATAATGGTGGTAGTTTTGAGTCCTAGAATTTAGAGGGAGAATGACGAGTCCTGGGGGATGGTTTACAAATGAAGGAGATTGACACTGTGTCCTTGGTGGAGATTATAAGACAGACCCAAGGGCCGTACATAGCACGAGGGTGTTCACTGATGTCTGCTAAAAGTCTTATTTTGACTGAACCGGGGGCCTGATAGGTTCTGGACACTCATTGCTGAGTATTTCTTGCAGGTTATGGGACGTGGCAAGCAAATGCTGCCACCAAATTGGCCCAAATTCTAATCAAAAAGATAAGTGACAAAAGTGACATTGCAGACTTTAGGAAAAAGCTTTGATGTCCTCCGAGCACTGTATCACTTGAATGTTAGGCTACGGCAGGGATGCTCACCTCGGCAACGCTGGTGTTTGAGACCAGAGAACTCTGTTGTGGGGGGCTCGTCTGCGTGCTGTGTTTGGCAGAACCCCTGGACTCTACTTAGTAGGTGGCAGGAGCACTCACCACCCCAGATCACGACAGCCACAAACGTTTCCAGGCAGCGCTACAGGCCCCCTCTTTGAGACCAGCTGGTCTACAATAATGTTGGGGGATTTGGCCACCCCAGAAGTCACGCTGATTCGCCTCTTCTCCTCTTCGTTCATCCTGCCTCCCGCCTGGGTTGTGCCTCGCCCCTTCCCTGTGCTCCTTCCTCACGCTGCACATCTGAGCCCAGGCGTGCCCTGCCACCGAGGCATCGCCTGGGACTCTCGGCTGGGTTTAGCACTCGTAGTTCCTGACGCTTCCCGGCCTCTCTCTTTATTTCCTTCCACAAATACAGCCTTTAGTGAGTGTGTGTCTGCGTCCAAGTCTGTATTGAGTGCTAGGGGCACAGCAGTGAACCTGACAGACAGGTTTCTTGTCCCAGTGTCTGTAAGTGGGGACAAGCTGGCATGAGGCAAATGAACAAAATAACAGAACAGGTCGAGCTCTCTGATCTGAAGGAAATAAACAGGGTGATGTGGATCATATTTGTACCCTCTGGTGATAAATGTATTTGTGTAGTTTTGTTCTGTGTTATCCATCCTCCACGAGGCTGTGAGGCATACAGGGTAGGGCTGTGCTGTAGTCATCCCTGTATCGTCAGTACCTGGGACAGAACAGGTAAATGTGTGGTGGAATTTCACTGCAGGAAAGAGGGACTAACCCTGTGCAGGTTGCCACACTGGAGTAAAATGCATCCATCCTGAGTGTGTCTAGATAGACGTGGAGGTAAATCTAAGTGGGACAGTGTTTATGGTCAGAGTGGGGAGAGACCGCTGTGGGTACGAGCCTTCACAAACGGCTTCACCTGCGCCCCACAGAGTGGGCAGGAATTGGCAAGGCCCTCTGCAGAGGAGAAGCTGTTCCAGGGGACTCGGTGTGTTCAGAAAGTAGGACCCGTATTAAGGAGATGGTGACTCAAGGTGAAGCTTCGTTTAGGACAGTGAGGGGAGCTGGGCCTGACCACAGTCTTCCAACTTTTGATGTTAGAACTTAGAGGATCGTCGCTCAAATCAGTAATGCCTTTGGGCCTTGTCATTTCTTTGACATGAAGCCGAGTGTACTTGCCGAGACTCCAGCTGTAGCGGGGGAGCGCGTGCAGGTGCAGCTCGGGGACAGCTCAGATTCCATATGCTGTGACATTTACATCCTGTTTTGCAGTGTCTGCTCTTCCAGGCTCGGAGTTGCCTCCCCCTGCAGGTGCGTGGCCTGCTGGAGTAGTTAGTTGTGTGCTGGGGGCCTGTGTGGCCACAGATGGATCCCGCCCAGTGCTTCTGCAGTTCTGGCCATCTATCTGTCGTGGTGTTCAGCCCCTTCTCGTTTTTCTTGCTAGTCTTCTTGCTAGTGGCCCCAAGAAGACAAAGGAAACTTTTCAGTGCCCACCTTCCTTGCTCGACGTGGCAAACCTGTTTTCAGACAGGGTCTGAATCAAACGGACACAAATAAAGCTCTATGTCAGGTTGTAGTGCCATGAAATTTTTCCCTTTTATTTTTATTTCTGTTTCAAGGTAGTTGGCCTCATGGAGAGAGCATAGGTTTGGAGTTGGATGGACTTGAGTTTAAAACACAATGTGGCTGCACTTTAGAAAATCATTTCCCTCCTCCGAGCCTGGAGGAAATTATTTTCTGGAATACGGGACTGGGAGACCGTGTGGAAAGAGACGATGCGTATAGAACACCCAGTGAGCCTGACACAGAGTGGACGCCCCGTACACGGTGTCACGGTTGTTGTTGTTTACTTCCTTCCGTGGCTGATGACTCCCTGGTTTTGGAGTTAAGGTTTGCTGGCTCCCTCTCTCTGACACAGAGAGAATGTCCTAAAGAGAAACATTTAAATACAGAAGGGGATTGCTGCTGACAGGCGCTCTCAGAAGTCTACTGTATCATGAAGAGTTTCATATGTAATCAAGTCCTCATTTTTTTACCCGACGGCCCCTCTGCCTGTGGCAAGGTTCTGAGATTGGGGCATACTTGTAAGTAAGAAGTTCTTCCAGAAGTGGAATCAGAGGACTTCACAGTGCCTGCCGGAGGGCGAGGAAGAAAGCACCAGATCAGAGAGAGGGAGCTCCATCACCTACATCTTTGAATGGGACGAGAAAAGAGATGCTTTTCTAAAGTAAAGACAGTTTTTAGCTGTTCGAATTTTGCCCATAAAGGTTTTAAAAGTTAGCTTATCTATAAACTCCTCTGTATTTCAATACTTTTAAGGGACAACAAGCTCTGTTTTGATTTATTTAGCAACTATTCCCTGATCTCTAGCGTAAAAAGCTTCTGGGCAGTGTGCTGGGTGGTGGGGTGGTGTGGCATTGCAGGCTCAGTCTCTGTCCTCCCTGAGCTCTGAACTTGGGAAGAAGGTGGTGATGTGATGGGTAAGTGATGCCACCATAGGTAAGGTAAGTGGGCGTGTAGAAACAAAAGGTATGTTGGGATTGGGGAAAGGCAGGTGGAGGGGGTACCAGGCATCAGGACCCAGATTTGAGAAGAGGAATAATTTAGCTTGGCTGGGAGGTTGAATGAGATGGGGGGATGGCACAGAGGCCAGACCGCAAAGGCCACTGGGTGCCATACGTGGAGTCAGAAGACACTGGACAGTTACTGAAGGGCTTCAGGCCATTGCCATTCCTTCTGTGGACTCTTTTGGGAGCCCTGTGATTTCCCTGCCCTGCTCGCTCTCCCCACCTCAAGATCTGTGCATCCCTGGAGTCAGTGTTGCTGAAAACCCATTAGTGATGGCCATTTCCTATGGCATAAAGTCCAGACTGCAGAGCTGACACTCTGCCCCATTCGTCCACTGGCCCGACTGTTTCAGCAGCCTCAGCTCCTTGTGGTCACGCTGTGCCTCTAAGTGACAGGATAGTCTCCACTCCCTGAAGATGCCTTGACATTTCATATGTGCAACACTTCCGCAGACTGGTGCACACATCCCTCTGCTTGAGGAAGAGCTCACCCGGACACCCCTCTGACCCCTGACCCCGCTCCTCACTGTGATGGCGTGTGCTCATCTCTCCCTTCTGTGAGCTCTAGATGGGAGTGGGTCTTTCATCTCTGCCTCTCCCTGCCTGACACACAGTAGGCATCCCGTAGTGTTTCCTGGTGTGTGAACGTGCCTACCTGATGGGCGACTTATCACAAAGGAACGTTGGTCCAGAGGCGACGCTGGCTTTGTGTCACGTGTAGAAACTCTGGCAGGTTTGGAGACTTGAGGCCTTGGCCCGTTTCGTTAAGCCGCAGTCTCCCAAAGATGACTCCAGTGCTCCTTTTACCTCTCTGCCTCCTTCCTCCTGACGAGAACAGATTAACACGCAGTTTGGCGTCTTTGTGAACAGAACACTGGCTGTTGTGCAGCCCGCTCCTTCACCCAGGAGCTGCTCAGCACAGACAGCCGTGTGGCCTGTGCCAGCCCCTCCAGGCAAGAGGAATGTGAGCATACAGAGTAGTGATGGAAGCGGGCTTACCCGCACGTGCTCTGCTCCAGCCCATTTGTTCACGCAAAGCGCTTCTGCTCCTTACCTATCAGTACACTCTCGTCTCTTCCTTTCTGGATTCCTCCTTGATGCAAGTAGGCAGGAAAATGTGAGCTGGCAGCGATTTCTGGGGCAGGATGGGATGCCTTACGTAAAAATAAGATCTGCAATGCAAATGGACAAACCTTACATTTGCTTACTGATTCTTAGCCAACAAGTCCCCTGCGCTGCCCTCCTCTCTTTTGTATCTACTAGTTCATGGAACATGTTAATAAAGGTCCTTGAAGGAGCCAGGGAAAGATAAGGTAAAGTTTGAACCAAGAGTTCAGCTCTGCCATCTAAGATCGAGTATGTGTGTGCTTGTATGTATGGGGGCGGGGTGGGGAGAGAAGGAGTGAAGAGGAAGGAAAAGAGAGATTGAGAGAGAGGTGTTCACCATGACTGCCCACATCAGTAGTGATGCAGGTCTGGAATGGTGAGAAATTTCTTGACCACAAACGAGTCAGTTTACAAGTACCTGCTTACCCACTGCCTCGTGGCCCAGGCTGCGAAAGCTGCTGGCGGTTAAGGGATGTGAGAAGCATGGTTTATCTCCTCGGGAAGCTTACGCTCCATCCAAGAACGCCAGGCTGACATACGGCTTTAATAGGGGTGATGCTCAAAATATCTGACAAAGGGCCAAGGCCTCAGTCAAGCTGAACAGATACCAGCTGTCCGCAGCCAGGACAACTGGCCCTGTTTGTGTGTCCTGCCTGAAGATGGACCTCGGCATTGCTTTTAACGAGGTGTTTCCCTATGCATGAGTGCCCCTGCTTGGTATACCCAAAAAATCACTGAGGGAGTTTCTAACCTTGGCAGGACCAGGGAAGGCTTCCTGGAGGAGGTGGGTTGGAGCTGAGCCTCTAACAGAAGGGTCATGTTTTGAACTGAACCAAGCCTGTTTCGTTGTTCAACAAAAATCGCATTCTTTGGTTTTACTCTTGGTGGGCCCTGGCAGTCGGAGGTGGACAGGAGTTAGATGTCCCCCTGTTTCACCACCTGGCTGCCGAGATTAGATCTGAATCCTGCCACGTGTGCAAACATTTATCAGTAGGCAGGCACCAGCCCCACCACGGACCTGTCCCTGGAGGCTTGAAGCCTCTTTTCTCTGCCCTTAGGAGGGCGTCCAATGAGCACCTTGCGGAGGGGGCCCATGAGGCCGAGGCAGGCCTGCTGTGGGCCGGAGTGGACTCCCCGCCAGTCTGTTAGGGGACAGACTCTTAGGGAGCGAAGGGGCGCAGATCCAAAGGAGTGCTAGACCCAGGGCAAAGCTCCTGGGTGCTGCTCAGGGCACCCTCGCATCCTGACGAGGGTATTAGAGCCCGAGAAAATTCCTCACTCAGCACATATGTGGAACACCACTCCTTTCATTTGTAAATTCTTTCTTTTTTTAAAAAAATAAATTTATTGAGGTTAATAACATTATATAAATTTCAAATGTACAACTTTATATACATTTGTATACTCCAGTGTGTGCTCACCACCCAAATTCTAGTCTCCTTCTGTTACCATATGTTGGACCCCCTTTACCCTCTTCGTCCCCCACCCCACTATTTATTTCTAACGTTCTTTATACCAATAAACTCTCAGATGCAGCTTCAGATACCAGTAATGAAATCATTTGACTTGCAGCCATCATCCAGGGCTGGATTTCTGAGTAGGACCCTTCAAACGCTAACTCATTATTTCTGGACTGCGGATTCCACATTTAGGCACCTTTAATGCTGACGACCATCCCTGGGAGGTAGATGAGTGAGTTTATATAACATCCCTATGTAAGTGATCTAACGGGTAGGACTGAGAGAGAGAGGAGCGGATTATTCGGCCTCAGCGGGCTGGCAGTGGTTTGGCACCGAACCGTGGGGAGAGACATGGGGACTTGGGGAGGAGGGGAAACACTGCCTCCCTTAGGGTCCCTAAAAGTGGTGGCTGTCAACCTTCTTTAAAAGCAGCTGCGGGGTAAGAGTGAGCTCATGGGCCCTGTGGGAGGTGTGAGGGGTGGCGTCCGTGTGCGGAACTGACGGAAGCCTCATTCAGGTAACAGGAGCCGCTGGGAGGTATGAGGCAGGTGAGCGTTAGTTATCCACCATAATTGCCCCCCAGGTTTCATGCAAGCGAATCTCAGACCAAGTTCTGTCCTACATGTAGGCATATTCATTAGGCAGGCGGTAGGAACCAGTTCATACCCATCTGTCCTGTGACCTGATGATTTAGGGGGCTCTTTGTCCGGTTAGGAACTCGTGCCACTACCTTGAACAGAAAGTCCCTTCCAGGGTTGTGACATATCCAGAGGGGGGATTCTGAGCTCTCTATTTGGCATCAGACAACCAGAAATTCTCCAACGCTGGAGCAGAATACAAGACCTCTTTTGGGTCAAGCCTTAGGGTGATCACCAAAGGTCATCACCAAAAGTAGGTGTTTTAAACGTTTCTGAGACTCTTAACCTCTGCTCAGGCAGAGGAGGGAGGGAAGGGTTGTCTCAAGGTATTTCAGTCATTATTTCCACAATTAAAGTCAGACTTGAGCAGTGACAGCTCACTTGATGTCTTATTGTGTGGAACAATTCACCTGTTTGAATTAACAGGCAACTGGAAACAATGTGGTTTGTGATTTCCTAACACTTACACTAAGAAAGTGATATCTTTTTTTATAACAATAACATTAGCTTTGCCAAAGCAAAGCTCCAAAAATTGAGTAAAAACTCAGATTTGTTCCTCTCCACGGAAATCTTTAGTAAAAGGCGAAAGATTTATACGATTTGAAGAGAAACCAGAGTATGCCATTGTTTACCCAAACTCCCTCCTCCAGTAACTGCAACTCCTAGTTCACTGATGGTGGCTCTTTACCCCCAAGGGCTACCTCCTGCCTAAAGTTTGTACAAGGAATTCAGTTAAGCAGGCTTCTCATAGTTATAAATGTGGAGCTGACAGAAATTCTTTTAAAGTTGAAAGGATTGTACTTTGTGCAGAGAAGTATGGGTATGCAAATAAAAGTCTGAGTCATCAACCTAGAGATTCTGCAAATACTTTTCACAGTGTGCCTCGGGAGCCACCACTAGGGGGCTCAACAGAGGTGGGCTGGCTGGGCTCTGAACCTCATCCAGGTTCCACCACAGAAACTGGTTTTATCCCTCCCTTCTGTGTATCAGGATTCTGAGTATGGTTCTTTTCCTTTCCTTTCCCCTTTTTAGTCACACCCACCCTCCTCACCCCATCCCTAACTCATGGAAGCCACTGTTGCTTTTTCCATCTCATAATTTTGAGAGTGTTATATAAATGAGATCGTACAATATACAACCTTTTGAGACTGGCTTCCCCCGCCAGCCCACCCTCTGCAACCCCAGAGATCCATTCAAGTTGTATCAGTAGTTCCTTTTTTTCATTGGGTTACTAGTCCACGGTATGAATGGACCACAGTTTAACCATTCAACCCCCCGTTCACCCGTTAAAGGATGTTTCACTTATTTCCAATTTTTGGCTATTACGAATAAAGCTGATATGAATATTTGCGAACAGGTTTTTGTGTGTACGTGTTTTAACTTCTCAAGGATAAATCCCCAGGAGTCTGATTGCTGGATTGTATTATGCGTTTAGTTATATAAAAAACTGCCAAACTGTTTTCCAGAATGGCTCTACTGTTTTATATTCTCACCAGCAATTTGGAGATATTCAGTTTCTCTACATACTTGCTAGCATCTGGAATTATCACCATTTTTAATTTTAGCTGTTCTGATAGGCGTGCAGTGATGTCTCATCATGGTTTTAATTTGCATCTCCATAATAGTTAATGATGTTGAGCCTCTTTTCATGTGCTTATCTGTCACCTGGGTATCTTCTCTGGTGAACTTTGGGTCATGTCTTTTGCCTATTTTGTACTTGGATTATTTGTAGGTTATTGTTGTGTTTAGAGAGTTTTTTTACATAGTCTAGACACTAGCCCTTTATCAGATAGGTGGTTTGAAAATATTTTTTTCTCACTCAGTAGCTTGATTTTTCATCTTAGTAGGGTCTTTCTCAGAAGTCTAATTTATTTATTTATTTTCTGTTACAGATTGTGCTTTTGGTGTCATGTTTAAGAACTCTTGTTCTATGCTCAAAGATGTTTTTTTCCCCCAGAAGTTTCATAGTTTTGCATTTAACATTCAAACCCGTGATCTATTTTGAGTTAATTTTTATTCTAGTTTAGGTAAAGTTTTTTAAATTTAATTTAATTTAATTTAATTTTTTTTGCGTATGGATGGCCACTTGCTACAGCATCGTTTGTTGAAAAGACTTTTCTTCCCCCATTGAATTATTTTTGCAACTTTGTTAAAAATCAATTGGCCAGACTTATGGGGCTCTGTTTTGGGGTTCTCAATGCTTTCTGTTGATTGATGTGTGTATAGCCTGTCCTTTTCCATCCTTTCCCTCTCGACCTACTGTATTGTTATATTTGAAGTGGATTTCTTATAGACAGCATGGAGTTGGACCATTTCTTAAAAATCCGTTCTGCCTGTCTGTCTTTTAATTGGTATATTTAAATTGATTGGGGTTAATTTAGCTTCTCGAATCTGTAAGTTGATGCTTTTTGCCAAATTTGTGAAGTCTTTAGCCATGATTTCTTTGAATATTTTTTCAGCCCCATATTTTTTCTTCTTTCCTTTTAGGATTTCAATGACATGAATGTTAGATCTTTTATAATTATACCAAAGGTTTCTGAGGCTCTGTCTGTTTATTTTTTTCAGCCCATTCCCCCCCCTCCCCCCACCATCATTCAGATCCTGTGATTTCTGTTGATCTGTCTTTCGGTTCAATGATCTCTTTCTATGTCATCTCTTTCTGCTATTAAGCCCATCCAGTGAGTCATTTTATTTTCTTTTTATTGTCATTCCTCAACTCCTCAGGTCCCTAGCCAGTCTGTCTTCTTTTGTCCAACCTTCAGAGTCTTATTTTTGTTTTATAATTACATCCAGGGTTTTTAGCTATCCTTTATGGAGGTGTTAGGGAACAATGTGTTTATTATATCGTGCCTGGAGCCAGGAGTCTCTGTGTTAAAGTGTTTTAACATCAGTTTCAGACATCACAAAAAAGATGTCATTTTAATAACAAGCAAATAAGTTTCTGCACAGAGATGGCTGAGACGGGGCACTGTGGGGAAAAGGATGGTGGAGATGTGCCCGGAAGACGTGATAAGCTTTGTTCTTGTTCTCATTTGTCTCTCTTCCCAGCTGTGGAGGCACCTCAGCTACCATGAGGCTGACCATCCTAGGGGATGCCCTGGGACACCAGCTGGGTGGCCTACAATTTAACTCAGTTTTGACACTGTCTACGTAGAGATAGCATCAGATCCCACAGGTTAAGAGCTCAGTCCTACAAGACTGCACCCCACCCCTTCAGATGCCGGCTGCAAGTCCAGGTTGTTACCTATGCTTCCAAGTGACTGGTTATAAATTGGAGGTGCCCATAACCTCTTCCTTGGGTTCAGTTAGTTTGCTAGAGTGGCTCACAGAACTCAGGAAAACATTTTATTTACAGTTTACTGGTTAATTATAAAAGGTTGTGATAAAAGATACAGATGATCATCCAGGTGGAAGAGATGCATAGAGCAAGGTATGTAGGAGGGGCATGGATGCCCCTCCCCAGGCCTGCCATGCTGCCCGCTCCTCCACGTGATTATGAACCTGGAAGCTCGCTGAAGCCAGTACTTTTGGGATTGTTATGGAGAAATCAGCATGAGGCATGTTTGATCATCAACTCCTTTTTCAGCCGCCCTCCCCGTCGGAAGAATGAGGAGAGGGCTGACAATAGCAAGTTTCTAATCATGGCTTAGTGTTTCTGGTGACCAGCCCCCACCCAGGAGCCATTAAGAGTCTCCTCAGTAGCACAAAAGAGGCTGCTGTCACCCAGGAAATTCCGAGGGATTTAGGAACTCTGTGTCAGGAACCACGGTCAAAGACCAAAGTATTAGAACACAAGATGCTCCTAGCGCTCTTATCACTTAGGAAATTACAAGGCCGTTCGGAGTTCTGTGTCAGGCATGGGGGGCAGAGACCAGTGTTATTTCACGGACAGCTCTCTCTTTGGGAGCCTGGGCACATACGTAATGGACAAAGGGGACAGATTGAAAAGGTATATGGGAGATTTCTTCCACATATTCAGGTTTTTGCTCACTTTCCTGGTTTTTCATGCAGTGTGTAAAATTCAAGGAGAAAAATGGTATCTGGGATTATGAAGGGTTCCCCTATTCTCCCTCTATTGCCTGGATGGATGGAAAAAATATTAGTTTTTTCTTTTTCTCTCTTTTATCATTCTTTTTGAATTGTCGTTCTGCCCTGGGGACATTCAGCATTTGGTATTCCATCTAAAATTCTAGATTCTAGATTTTATGTATTAACTAGTTTTCTTGAATGTGGGAAGCCTTCTTAGTCAGAAAGCACATTCTCTGTGTGTGAGGGCCATTTCTCCTTGTTTCTGAGACTCACTGTCTTTTTCATATTCTAGAGAGGTGACACTAATGGGATGTATGATTTATTAGCATAGTTTGTAGCTGGGGAATGTCAGGAGCTTGTGTAATTTGCTGTCTAAGTCAGCCCATTCTATTACATTTTTTGGTCACAAACCCTTACTTACCAGCCTTATTAATTATTACAACATGTTAACTCCATATACCTTATATAAAATGTGGTTGGTTTTCTAGTTTGAGGACAAGTAGGGAAAATAATATAGTTGTTGTGCCTTTGCCTTCATACTATTTTTAAAAATGGGATTCAGTCCTTGTTAGCTCTAGGGGGAAAGGAAGAAATACAGAACAAACAAAGCAGGGAGAAGAATCTATACATGTTTCTTATATTTAGGTATCTTGTATTCAATCGTATGCATAAGTCTGGATAATCTGGAGTGACTTCTAGGAAGTAGAGGTAAAGCCAGAGGATGTTACTGAGTTTAGATTGGCAGTTGGGTTGAAGAGATTCAAATAATTCACTCATGTCAGTTAGGATCTCTTGATTTAATTAAGTCATCGAGAGGTTTTCTCCTCTTCTGCAAAGCATCTCGCTGTCCCCATTGTACCGTGGACCTATTTGCCAGGCTCAGTTGAGGACCAGTTAAGAGACCGTGTCAGTACCCGTTAGAGCAGTACAGTTTGTGCTCATCCTGGTGAGCATCTTTCTTGACCCGTGCAGGATGGTGAAGACATTTAAGCGAGGACTTTGTAAAAAGTTTTGTTAATTAAAATATTTTACCTTTGAGGACATGTTGGCTGGGGGAAGGAGCATTGTCTCTGGAAATGTTGAGCAGTAAGATAGTTTAGTTTGAATTATTTTAGAAATTGCAAAACCTCTGTTGTAAGAAAAAGAAAACTCTTCCGACAATTGCTAAATGAATCATTAGCCTGAGAGAGCAGCCCTGCTTCTGTGCAGAATTCCTACAAATACATCCTCCTTTTTTCTCTCTCCTTTGGAGATTTATAGCCATTAAGGTGAGCTGGGTTCAGGTACCTTACAACGGTTTCCCTGTTCACAGATAACTTTTGCTCAGTGTGACTGGGAAACAGGTATGGCCCCAGGGTAAATAATATGCACATGTGTCTGGTATTCTGTTGTATTTATTTTCATTTTTTTTAATTCACATTCTGGATATGAGGGTAAGGAAAACAGTAAACATATTCAGTTCTCCACTGTTTTCTCTGAGGAAATAAGAAGTATGGTAGTGAAAATTACAGACTGGTGAGTAAGATAGATCATTTTCTGTTTGGTTTTGAAATACACAAATAGGTACACTGGTGAAAGGGTTCTGATGTAAATATGTACTGCCTTCATTATTTAGTTCTAGAACATTCCTCGGACCGACCTAGCTGGTGTTTTCCTCCATTTAGTTTTCCTCCACTGAATAGACTTATTTCAGAATAGTGTTCTTTAAAGTGAATTATTTTAATAAAGCTTCTATTATAAAGCTAGAGCTGGGCTGCAATCAGAAGAAAAAATCCTTTTGAAGTGTATTGATCAAGTTTCTATTATGACAACAGAATCTTCTCTGGTCCTTTTAAGCAGAAAGGAATTTATTGCAGGGGTTTAAAGGAGATTTCAGAATAGTTGAAGGGACAGTGGGGACAGGCACTAAGTGAGCTTTCAGGAGCAATTCCCAGAATTATCCTGCAAAACTGGGGGTACAGCATCGTTCCCCCCTTGAGAAATAGCAAAAACTGCCACACCAAGGAAGTGGCTGTGTCTCTGGACTGACTGACCCGCGGAGTCTCTGCCAGGGCTGCCGCGGGGCCACCAAAGCACCTTGCTCGGCCACCGGCCACCGTGCTTTCAAGAGAGTCACGTTTCAAGCTCATTTATGTTTTTTTTTTTTTTTTTACCTTAGAAGTCTGTTCACCAGAAGGTAGGTCGTATGCAAACATGCTAGGTGCAGGGAATTCTGGTAAATGTAGTTTTCTGCTTTCCACTCTATCATGGGGGTTGGAGGAGTGTTGATTGAGTCAACAGGCAATATCTTCCATTTGGAGCAGATATTTTAAGGAGAAGGTTAAAGTGGTTGCTTTCCCATGCCATTTTAGATGTTGCGGTTTTTCTGAATGCCTATGTTCCCCTTATCTTACCGGTGGATTCATTTCTTTTTTAGTCAATGGTTTCTAGAACCTTTCTCTTTTCCTTTCTTTTGACTGGGTTTGGGGGATCTTGGATAGCTCAGCTCTCTCAGATTTTACCTGTGAACATCTGTAAAATAGAATTGTTGTTTATTTATATATTTACTCAGCAAACATCTGCATAGTACTTCATAAGTACCAGGCACTATTCCAGGTGTTTTCTGTGTTTTAATTTATTTGTCTTATAAATCACCTCTAAGTCCTCTATTATAATAGTGCTGTATTTTGTCCCTCTCTTTAGAGTGAGTAATTGATATACCAGTGAGTAGGCCTTGAGCTGGTGAAGGTAGCCTGCAGAGCAGATAAGCTACTAGAAATATTCTGTGAGTTTATGTTCTCTAACTGCGGTTATAAAGGCATTGGAGGACAAGTGCAAGATTCTCTACAGGTGTAAGACTGTGCTCACACCAGGTTCTTAAAAATGATGTGACCCATTTCATTTACTTTATTCAGCATGCTTTTATTGAGCATGTCCTATATGCTGGATTCTTGAGGGATACAACGCTGAATATATACGCAGTTCCTGTTGGAGAGCAGTAGACTGGCAGCTCAGCGACGTGCAGTTAAAGCACAACGTGGTCCGTTGCCAAGAGAGAGGTAATCGTAGCGCATTGTTGGCGCCCAGACGACAGGGAGACCAGACGGCCGAGGATGGATTAGGAAAGGTTCCTGGGGGAGGGTTTGCCTGAGCTGAGACCTGAACGGTGGGTCGTCCTGATAGTGGTGTTCGAGGGACAGGTTTTCCCAAGCAGAGGGAGCAACGTGTGGGAAGTTCCAGCTGTATAAACACAGCGCATCTGGGCGACCGTCGGGGAGGTCAGCGTGGCTGTATGGTGGGACTGGAGGGGAAAGTCAGAGAGGATGATGAGGGAGTGGGCGGGGCCAGGAATGAAGAGCCGCCTGAGTGCCGCCGAGAATGTTCCCCTGGAAAGCTAAGGGGAAAACGGGAAGAATATTAAATAGGGGAGTGACATGACCAGGTGTGATCTTAAACTGTTACTTTGGTGCTGTGAAGAGGAGACAGAATGGAAAGAACAAGCCTGAATGTGCAGAGAATTGTCCCCAGAATCGAGGTAAGTCCAGCACAGAAGACAGGGAGGAAACGGATAGACAGTAAGTCCAGGTTTTTACTGAGGAACGAAGGCTGATGGGTGGGCTGCTGCTGAGGCTCTTTCATCGCCTCCATGGAATCTGCTTCCTCTGTAGCTGTGGGCTTCAGATCTGATCGCAAATTACTTAAAAGTGCCATATCTGGATCATAAAACAATGCTCCTGACCCACTCTCACCAGGTGACAAGTGGTGGGTCTAGGAGACCTGGGAATCTCTTAGAAGAGGGGTGGGAGGGTGGGCAAACTGTGGCCTGTGGACCCAATGCGGCCCTTTTCTGTTCCTGTAAGTAAAGTTTTACTGGAAAATAGCACAATCATTTGTGGATCCTCTGTGACTGCTTTCGGGCTGCACCATCAGCTGAGTGGTTGCCACAGAGACTGTGGCCTACAAAGCTGAAAGTATTTTCCATCTAGCCCCTCTGAAAGTGTGCTAACCCTTGTTTCAGTGGGGCCATTTTGATAGCAATAAGCGGGATGGATTTGCAGGGACAAGTTCAATTTTTGGTGCATAAAGTTAGACATTTTCTAAGTTTAGACTTTGGGCTTTGTGAATCGGTCCCTTTCACTTTCATGATCACGTTTAATTCTAAATGGCAAGGATGTTACAATGTGGATGAACTTTAAAAGCACAATGCTAATAAAGGAAGGCAAGACAAATACTACATGGTTCAATTTATGTGAAATACCAAGAATAGGACAAGCCATAAGACAGACAGTAGATCGGTGGTGGGATTCCAGAGGTGGGGGAGGAGGGAGGAATGGGGGTGACCGATTTAGGGTGCAGGGATTCCTTCTAGGGTGATGAAAATGTTTTGGAACTAGATACAGGTGCTGGCTGTACAATTCGGTGAGTGTACCAAATGCCACTGAATTGGCTTTAGTGTGGTTAATTCTGTGTTACATGAATTTTACCTTAAAACAACAACAAACTCCCCCGAATTCAAGCTTTTTCAGAATTCCTGAGACGTGAAGTTTCAGTTCTATTAAATCCTGACAAATAACCTTCTGAAATTTGAATTAAGGTTTCAGGTGGCAGTTAGAGCAGTGATTTGCTGAAAGATAGACAGGCTGGGCCCTGGGATACTCTGGGTGGGAGCACCGGTGGTGGACTTGGCATAACTCACTCTAGCTGCAGGATGAATTTCCTGGCTTTCGTTAGGGTATCTTGATGGGCACCTTAGAGTTTTAGTTGGCACTTGTCATTCTAACAGTGTTTCAGTCCACTAGCCTGGCCTTATTAGCTATATGTATAGTTTGTATTGTCTTCAGCTGGAAAATAGACTTTAAGCCTTTGGCTGCTTAGTTCAACTTTGTCTGAGGAATGCAAGCCAAAGCAGAAGGAGAGGCCTGGCCACCCCGCTGTGGTAATTTAGCCCAGCTCAGAGACGGAGAGTGAGACTGCTGTCATCTGGTAAGGTTTACAGATAATGAGAATTCAGGGCTAGAACAAGGAAGGGTTTGCTCGTCAGTGAGTTGGCAACATAAGATCCTCATTTGTGAGGGATTTTTTTCCCTTAACTTTCTGTGCCTGGACTACTATATGAGTTTGAGAAAGATTTGAGCCTCCAGATATAAGTGCACAGGCTTAAGAAAAGGTCATTTGGCAATATTAAAATAATTTAAAATTCAAAACATTAAAAATTATACATTTAGTACACCCATGTTTATAGCAACATGATTCATAACAGCCAAGAGATGAAACCAAAGCCACTCAAATGTTCATCGAAGAATAGATGAGTGGATAAAGAAGTTGTGGTATAACCATGCAATGGAATATTATTCAGCCATAAAAAGGAAGGAAATTCTGATACATACTGAACCTTGAGGACACTATGCTGAGTGAAATAAGCCAGTAACAAAAAAGACAAGTAATGTATGACTCCAGTTATGTGAGGTACCTAGAATACTGAGACCCATAGAGACAGAAAGTAGAATGGTGGTTGCCAGGAGCTGGAATGAGTGGGGCACAGGGAGTCATTGTTTAATGGGTACAGAGTTTCAGTTTTATAAGATGAAAAGAGTTCTCAATAGGGATGGTGGTGATGGCTGCATAACATTATGAATGTACTTAATGCTGAGTCACACGCTTAAAAATGGTTAAGATGGTAAATTTTGTGTTATATCTGTTTTGTCACATGAAACATAGACTTTGCATCCTGAGGACTTGGGCACTGAAGTCAGGCTTTGTCATGTACATTGGGCATAATGTTTAACCTCTTGAGGGGAAGCTTATTTTTACTATGCTGTAGTCAGAATCGTATCATATAGTAAGTCCACACGCTGTAGTGGTTTCTTCCCATTCTGGGAAAGAGGGCAGGCTGGATGAGTGGGGAACTTTCTGGAACAGAGCAGGCTGTTCCACACCCAAGTGTGGGTGTGGAACCTGGAGGCCCAGACTGGTCACCTGGTGGTACGAGCAGGGAGATCACCCCCTCTCTGAATGGCCACATACAGTCAGGACTCAGAGTCCGTGGTGCAGGTGACCAGCGCTCTTAGCACTTTTTTCCTTTAGCCTGGAAAATAACTGCTTTCTTCCACCCTGTGAAAGGAATCTTAGACACTGTGCTAGTTCAGCTCTTCATTTTACCCACAGGAAGGCTCGGGTCCAGATAGGTATGGAACTTGTCCAAGTTTACACACAGACAGAAATGTGACAAGTCCTCGGGCCGTCAGATTTCACTGCCCCACCATTCTAAAGGCTGACTGAGTGTTGGAAACGCGTGACACAGATTTCTGGCTGCATTAGGGTTCTTGCTGTCAGGAACTTAATTCCCCCTACGTGAATTAGCTATAATGAAAAGTGCTATAATAAACATGCTGTAGGAAAATGTGCTACAATAAACACTAGAATTGTGGCGACAGAGAAGGGGGTGCACCTGGAAGGGCGAGGAAGACTCCACCCTCGCGCTGACACCTTCATGGTTCTGGGGGCATTAAGGAGGCACTCCAGGGTTGGAGACGGTTTGGTCAGATGGTGGTGTGTGTGCGTGTGTGTGCATGTGTGCGTTGGCATGGCTGGGGAGCCCAGGCAGAGGGGTTGGCACAAGTAGAAACAGCGTAGGAAAGGGACTCTTCTTTGGTATCAGACAGGCCTGAGTTTGAAACCAGTTCTGCCCACTACTAGTTTTGGTCAAATAATTTGCTTACTCTGACGTCCAATGAACTCACCTGTAACATGGAGTTTAAACAAACAAACAAATAAACAAACAAACAGATATGACATTGAGGATTGTTTAGAGGTTATCCTCAGAAAGCACATCCCTGGAAGGTTATCAGTGATTTTTATGGAAGAGAAGGACTCAGTTACACTAATACACGGGGTAGAATCACACCTCTGTTACTGCTCTCACCTTGTGGTTGGTTTTCAGGGTGCCCTGATCGTGGAGTGAGGGATACTTCTGGGGTTTGCCTAGTGCAGAACTCTACTCTATATGGGAAAAGAGGCCATTAGGAACACCAGGCCGAGTCCCTGTCCTTTGTTGAGAACTGGAAAAGGGTGTTTCACCGGGAAGTTGGAGGCGCTGTGTAAAGGCCCGGCACTGTCGCTTCTTGAGTTTTGCCTGGTTGCAGCCTCAGATTGAATAACCATGCTTGTTAATTTTTTCAATTCAGTAATATTCTTGACTCCAGATGCTCAGAGCTTCGTCCCGTGGTGAACAGGACGATGGCTGCTCTGTTTGTGGATGTTAGGTGGTCAGCCTAGTGTGTGCCTACCTGGGAATAGTTAAGGGCTAGGTGAGCTGGTAAGGGCTGTTGGGCATATTCAGCTATGGGGAGATGTAACTAGCGATGCAAACCTTTTCTACTCGAAATGTGGTCCCAGGCCAGCAACAGTGCATAGCCTGGGAGCCTGATGGACAAACAGAATCCCAGGCCCTATCCCAGACTTCCTGGGTCAGAATCTGCATTCGAGCAAGATCTGTCAGTGATTTGTGTGTGCACTGCAGTTTGAGAAGCACCAGTGTGCAAGGCTGGATGTGGATTACTTTTCCATGGAGTTCTTTCTCCCCTTTCTCCATGAAAGTGTCTTCTCGATTCTGTCTGGCTGGATTTTTTCCCCCGGTTTATATCTGGCTGAAACAGAACTGAAAAAGAGGTTTCTAATTGACTAAGAACTATAGGATCAGGAAGGCAAATGGGGAAGGAGCAGAACATGAAAAAATTGTTCTTGATTTGAGACTTTAACATTTCCCTTGAAATATGTCACTGAGCTCAGAGTCTAGAAAGCTTTTGCTTATAAAAACAGGCGAGTCAACCTTCTTACCCAAAATCATTAACCGCGAGTTTTTAGCCATCTTCTTCTATTCATTGGTTCAGCTTTTCTGTCTGGTCATTTCCTCTTGGTAAATACTTTAAATGGAGAAAGACTGACATAAGAGAAACATTTTTCTTTACTTTAAATAGATATTTTCTGAAAGAATTGGTGATGAAAGACTGTGTAATGTTTGCTGAAGTGATTTTACCAGCACAGGGGTTTCAGTGGTCCTGGGTCTTCTAGCAGAACAGTATGATTTTTTTGGTTTCTTTTGTTTTATGAGATGTCTTATCATTTTTTCCTCCTAAAAATAAACCTAGAAATGTTTTGAGGCACAGGTAAGCCTAGGGTTATGAATTCAAATGTAATTCTGACTGTTTGAAAACATTATTTATTTTTTTAAAAAAAGCTAAAATATTGTTGTTTTTTTTTTTGAGGGGGGACATTAAAAAATTTAATCTTGGTGTTTAGTGTTTTTTTTTTTTTTTTTTTTTTAACCTGTATCCTTGTTACAAAAGTAGAGTTTCACTAGCATGGTCTAATCTGGCTAATTGACTCTTTGTTAATTTGGATTTTTGAGATGGGGATCTGGATCAGGGATTGAGAGCCAGGGTAAAGGTGTGACTCCTTTCCTCTTAGCTGCCTGGCTATGTGGCTGGGCATGTCCCGGGGCCTGAGGTGGTCATCTCTAAATGGAAGGATTGGACCAGATCCATGATTTTCCTGGGGACAGGGGCCCTATAAGCAGGTCATGTGTATATCAGTGTTATCACGATCTTGGGTGTGGGGAGCATGTTATTTGAAAATGCACAGTACTGTATTTCTTTATTTGAATAATGGAAAAAGTCATATTGTTTTTATTACTATTATTTTAATCTTGGCTTATTAGCATGGGATGGGAAACATGTGGGACTAGCAGATAGTGGCAGGTAACAATATTTAGTGTGTACTGTGTGCCAGACACTTTTAAATATATATATATATATTCTCATTTAAACCTCACAAAACCCCAGAAGATCTGTACTGTTGCCATATGAGCAGACAGAGCAGGAAGGTGAAGAATCTCACCCAGGCTCATGGCAGCCAGGGTGTGGGTGGACCGGGGACTGAACCAAGCCGAGCCTGCAGCCATAGCCTCTAGATTTGCTACCTCTGAGTTCATAGTTTGATATGAATCAAGATCAGTTTTATCTATATTTTGCCTTCTGTGTAAAAGGAATTTTATAATATGTGTAACAGGGATGAAATTGCCCCTTAATTCCCAGATGTGGGGGGAGAAAAAACCCAACACAAAAAGAATGAAGGAAAGAAATAAGATCACATTTTTTCCTCTAAATCTGATTAAATTTGGCTCAGGGTTCCACTTGCAGAGACCGTTCAGTGTCCACGTCCCTGATTCCTTCCCACCCACGTGGTTTGCCTCGTTACTGCTCCAGGCCAGTGGTGTGGAGATGCTCATTGGCCCAGCCTATGTCATCCATTGAGGGTGGCCAGTCACTGTGTTTATTCCGTCCATGCTCAGCCTGGCCACCACGTTCTCCCCGGGGCGCCAGAGGCCAAGGCTTTTGGGTGCTCGTCTCCGGGTATCCCCATGTCCCATCTTTCCAGAGGTTCGCCCTCCCATGAGGGAGCCCTGTAGACACTGAGCCTGGTGCAGGTACAGACACAGGGTGCCAAGGGACTCAGAGCTTTCTGAGGGCGAGGGAAGGAGACCTTTCATTCTTTCATTATAACCGTAGAGGGACATAGTTAACGTCTCTGTCAGATCATTCTTCTGCTTATAAATGGCAGCAAGATTTAACAATTTGTTAGTGTCCAGTTTGTACTTCTCATGTTAAGTGAAAACACCTAGTTGACTGACTGAGGCCTCAGTTCATTACTTGCACTATCTATGTGATGATGGGCGAATGAAACGAATTCTTTAACCCCCCTGTTTCATCTTTCATAAAGTAAGGACAATGATAGTTTCCAGCCCACAGAGGGTCCTGGGGGATCAGCTTTCACAGAGACACTTAATTGGAGAATGGCAATGAGACCAGCCAGGCTGGAGGGGAGGTGCAAGTGGGTGGGGGCTGTGGTTGGGTAAAGGCTGGAAGTAGTGGATAAATGCCATATACAGGGTTTGGACTCCCATTGGCCTTCTTTCCAGTTGTTTTATTAATTGAAACATGTACTAAAATCCCTCTGATAAATTTCTCTCTTTGGCCTATTTAGGACCGGACTGACTTTGAGTGGAGCTTCTGGATGGAGTGGGGGAAGCAGCAGCTGGTGTGGCTTCTCCTTGGCCATGTGATCGTGTCTCAAATGGCCAACCAGATTGCAAGGAAGGTAGGATTATGTGCATCATTTCCTTAAGCCTCTTTCTCCTTTGCTTTTTGGGAAGAAAGAGTCCTGTGCTAGGCCTCAGTAGACATGGGTATTAGCCTCGGAAGCCTGGAAAAAATGAGAAAGTATTGTTAATGATCCATCAGTCGTTTAAGATAAAAATTTCATATTTTTTTATCCTTATGTTTAATCCCTCCAAGTAGTTTTTCAAACCAATGGCTATAAAGGTTTTAAAGTAAAACTAACTTCAGATGGTGTTCTTTAAGATCAAAGTTCTAACCAAATGATCTTATTTAAAAATGGCGTGTTTTTGTAAGTTCAGAAGAAAGTAAAGGGAGTGCTTTCATTAAGAAGTGAGGATTGGTTTAAAGTCAAGTGCTGTATCCTGCAGTAGCCGTTGTCGATCAGAATTCCAGCAGTATTTCGCTCTTGCCTTGGCCTGGATTAGAGAGCGAGAGATACTTCAAGGTGGGTGCTGGAAGAGTGCCTGAGGTGGAACTGAGACCCTCTGCACGTTTAGCTACCGAGAGATTTTGCCGGGAGGGTCTTTCTGTGGAGTCGGGGCCAGGCTTTGTCTAGCATCCTCCGAGATGTGCGTGCTGCCTCTGTGGATTCCTAACCTGACAAAAACGAATCTGTGCCTGGAAATGCACCCAGTGAAAACAAAACACGACCCAAAACGGACTTGGAAGTCAACCACATGACTTGGAAAAGCGTTTGATTCTTAAGGGCTCACAGAGGTGGAGAAACTGAAGGGGTGGAAGCAGGAGCCTCAGGGCGAGACGCACCAGATGGGGCACGGAGGAGGTGGTGACGTGCGGTTGGAGACGCGCACCCGACTGGGGCTATTTTTTTTAGCTCTTTCCTGAAAATCAGTGCTTTCTGGGCTTGCTTTTCTTCCCCGAATATAGGAAATCCCGACAGCACACTAACTTCTTTGTTTGAAGTATAATATTGATATGACTTTTTTTTTTTTGCACTAAAGTGGTTTCCATCTTCTAAAGCAGCAAAAGCTAAAATATAAGATGCTGTCATAGCTGAATGTATTTTAAAATTTTATATAACTTGCTTTTTCCAGTTTTATTAAGATATAATTGACATCCAGCACTGTATAGGTTTAACGTGTACAGACAGCATCGTGACTTAAAATATCGTGAAATGACCACCAGGGGAAGCTTAGTTAATGTCCATCATCTCGTATGTGTGCGTCACGGGCCATTAAGTCACCTTCGACTCCTGGAGGCCCTGTGAATGAGTGACATCCTCAGCGTCCCATCCTCAGCAGCCCTGCCCAGCTCCCGTGGACTCCCGCCTCTGGCTTCTGTCGTGGAGCCCGTCCATCTTGTATTCATTTGGTCTTCCTCTTTTCCTGCTGCCTTCTCTTTTTCTCAGTGTTATTGTCTGTTCCAGAAAGTCTTGCCTTCTCATGTGCCCAGATGGGACAACTGCAGTTTTGTCATTTCTGCCTCCAGTGATGTTTCAGGTTTAATTTGCTCTAGGACCCACTTGTGCTTCTTAAGCAATTTAGTTACTATCCTTGAGTCTGTCTTCTCATTTGTGTGGTAGTGATGGTAGCACTCGCTGCCTGGGGTCCTGCTGAGGGTCTGATGTTTTTGAAGGTTATACTTACACGTAAGGAAAGCCAAGCAGTGGTGGCTTCTGCTGTCGTCTGGTGTTTAGCGTGTGCCGAGACTTTGGTCTGCGTGTGCTCCCAGGGGCAGTCCCCTCCATGGTGTTCAAGAAAGGCATGACTGTCTTGAAGTTCCAAAACCTCTGAGGGCGGAGGTTTGGAGCCGAGTTATTCTAACATCCCTCTCGCGATTGTCGTCCTCTGACCCTGTTTCACGTGCAAGCTGGGTCTCGGCGGGGAAGGCACTTGGGAGCTGTGGCCCCTCCCTTTGGGGGGCTGAGTGAGAAGTTACATAGGCAACCAAATACTGATCTCAGTCCTAGGACTGACGTGGTGATGGGTCGGGTGCTTGGGAGAAGGGGTGGGTTACATCTGCTTTGGGGGGACAGGGAAAGGCCTCCAAGGAGGTAGGTGGCTTTGAGCTGCAGCTTGAAAGAAGTGGAGTCGTCTGCTTCCTCCAGCTTCCTGCATCTCGTTAACAGGCTCGGGCGGACAGGTGGGCCTGTCTTTTTATCTGCAGAGCACATCTTGTCCAGAGTCAGTAGGAGGTGTCTTAGTGTTCTTGGAATGAGGCAGAGTTCGCACTGAGTCATGGGTGTGTATGCGAGTGTGTCTTTCTCATCCCTTTTGTGACCACAGGTTTGATTTGTGTGACAGCTGGTGGGCAGGGTTCTGGCTGCGGCTGGGGCACAGTGCCTTCTTTGTCTGAGTGTGCTCGGCCCTTATGTAAGTACGCGCCACGCTCTGGCCCCACTCGCTCCGTGCTTTTGCCGCTTGGACAGAGAGCTCCAGATGGCCTTGATTTGGGTGGGCGTTTTGGTACTTGCTCAGGGTGGAACATTTGGGCTGCAGTCCTTTAATTTCCCGGTCATGGGAGGCATCAGGAATCACGGACAGGGTTGTGCAGTGCCGGGAGTTAGCGATTCTCGCTGTTACAACCCTTCGACCCCAAAGGATGCTTCCATCTCTGCCTGGTATCTGATCTCAGCTCTTTCTTTGCAAGCCTCATCTCTTCCCAGAGAGAGGCAAGCTATTTTCAAAAGTATGATTTTCTTTCTCCTTTTCTTCTTCTTCTTCTTTTTTTTTTCTGCCATGACAAGCAATAAAACTTTCCACTGAGCTCCTTGGCCAAGGTTAGACGCCCTTCCTTCGTGTGGGGCTCTCTCTCTGGGTTTTGGCGAGACTGCGTTAGGGGCCAGTGCGCCAGGAGGGGAGGCTGAGTAACAGCTCCGAGCGTTGGCTGTGGGTTTGTTATGATTGGACTGTGTGCGCTGGGTCAGACAGTTGCCTTCTTTCTGGGACACCCCTGCGGCCTCGCCGCCACCTGAGCACTGGGTTCTCCACCCTCGGAACTAAAATTAACCCTGTGTGAACGTTTAGAGAAGGCAGCCCGGGTGTGGGGGCTGCGGGTGGGAGCCATCACTAACCACAGAGCAGAGTTCTCACTGAAGCCCTGGCTGGCGGGACCCACATCATTAGCATTTGGGCCCTGGCACTGTCGGCCAGCTCTCCCTGTGGTTGAGTCCTGACGCCCTGTGAGGAAGATTTGAAGAATAGAGATTTGCAAAAGAAAGAAGGGCAAGTCCATGGTCTTTTCTCAGAATCAGGGGTTCTGATTTCAGCTCACCGGCCACAGGATGGAAAAACATTGGTCCTGTGCCGTTGGCCGAGATGAGGAAACTGCCCTCTGGAGAGCGTGTTACCGAAACCACACACCTAGGAGGAATCTCACGCACTAATGGTTTTCCTGGAACCAGACTCTTTCCCCTCCATTGGTGCGTGTCTAGGGAGGGATGAAGTTTGCTTTGGAGGGGCCCACCAGCCTTTGCTCCCAGAAAAAGTGGGCTAGAATACAGTTGTTTAAGCTCTGGGATGGTTTTGCTTTTTCCCCTGTTTGTTTAGGGAGATATAGATATCTACTTTTCAGTAGTCCCTGCAATTGATTATGTAACATGTAATAAATTATGTCATGCGTAAAGATTATTGATCAACTCCTTTTATTTGTTTCTCAGACAGTGCCTCACTGAGTGGTTTTCAGGCAGGTGTGCTGAGTCTGGTACAGTTGCCAACAGGAGCCCTCAGCAAACGTTCTCTCCTCCTACAGAGACAGGCTAATGAGGGAAGCCACTCAGGGACATCCTATTATCACTCTGCCCACAGCCCAGAATAAGGTGAAATGGAGGTGGTGTGAGATGTAAAATGACTCCCTTCTATTTCATCTGCGTTGGCAAAATAGCTTTCATTGGTAAGGGGTTAAGCGGTACAAGCAGAGACTTTGGAAAGCTGCAGGGTTTCAAGTTAGTGGACTCAAAGTCCCGAAATTATGGTGCTAATTTCTTGTTACTTCTTAGTCATACTACCAGGTTAAATCTTAAGACTTGGAGAAGCATATCCATTTATCCACCCACCCACCCATCCATCCACCCATCCACCCATCTATCCACCCACCTATTCCAACCATCTCTCCATCTAATATTTATGAAACACTTGCTATATCCTAGGTGTCTAGTTAGATTCTGGGCTTACGTTGTTGTAATATAACTGGACAGGATGTTAGTCTGCTGCAGGAGGCTACCAAGTTGAGAGTCAGCTACCCACACCTGCGCCCCCATTTGAGAAATGGCTCAGTGCAAACACAGGGAGCAGTGGCTGCAGAGGGCAAGGCTGCCTGCCTAATTCAGTCTGGGGCAGTGAGCACCATGCCCCACAGAAAGGCCACAGTATTCTTAGTCTACTAGGAATTTGTCACAGCTGCCACAAAAATAGAGTAGATTTTTTTTCTTATTCTTTTCTAGACTTTTTGAAAGGGTCCCCACTTCCCCTGCCTTCCTTTTGTCTTCCATTGGAAACTGAAGAGCCTGAAATAAAGACAGTTAATGGGGTCAGGATGGTTCTGATGGGCTGGCATCCGTCCGGTGCCCCAGCAAGTTCACTCAACCCACCTTATGCTCAAGCTTCAGGTTTCTCACACTTTGAGACCCTTTAAAAGAGCACAGTGAATGCAAATTAAAGCCCCAGTGAGATGCCACTGCTCACCCACGAGAATGGCTCAGCGAAACACAGAAACACCACCAAATGCTGGTGAGGGTGCGATAAACTGAATCATTCACACGTCGCTGGTGGGAATGTGCTGTCAACACTCTGGAAAAATGTTTGGCAGCTTCTTACAGAACTAAACATGTAACTACCGTGCATCGAGCAAGTGCTTGCTTGGGCATTTGCCCCAGAGAGATGAAAACTTATTGTTACACAAAACCTGTACACGTATGTTCACATTCGTTTTATTCATGACAGCCGAATGCTGGAAACAGCCCGGATGCCCTCCAGCAGGTGAATGGTTAAACGGACTGTGGTACATCCACGTCGTGGAATACTACACAGCAGTAAGAAGGAGTAGACCTTTAGTACCTGCAGAAACTTGGATGACTCTCCAGGGAACTATGCTGAGTGAAAAAAGCGAATCCCAAAAGTTCCACATGGTGTGATTTTTGCAATGAGGCATAGAGGGCTATTCATGCTATATCAGGGTTTTAATGGTGTTTTGTGATGGGATTCTAATCGCATTTTTATAGACTAAGTATGAAAATCACTATTTTAGTAGGGTTGTAATTTATATGATGGTTTTTTATAGCTGATTTTTTTTGCATTGTTCACAGTACTGTTAAGTATTTCCTGAAGGTTCGTTCAGCTTTTCCAAGTTGAAGCAGCTTCAGTCTGTGGTTAAGTTCCCAAATGAATCCCAGAGAAAAGAGGCTTTTTCCAAATGGATCAAATAGCACTTAATAAAAACATGGCTGTGTATATGTATGTAGCACGGGAAAGAATTCCAAGTGGTAAACGCTGTAGGTCATGTTGAAAAAGAACCTTTTTTTCCCTCATTTGTTATAACTACTTCTTAAAATAGCCTTTGGCGACCTTGTTCCTTGTAAATTGCACTCTGCCCAGAGGTGAGTGTTTGGGGGAAAGTTTGAAGCAGATTTATGTTGCTGTTTTCCGTGGGTCGAAGGATGGAAAAATAGTAAAAATGAACTGCAGATTTCTCTGATTTCCTTGGAACTTAAAAGTGGCTGACGTAGTCACTCATTTAAAATGTTCTCTCTTGAGCTAGAGAAGAAGTTTGGGAAAAATTGTACTTCGGCAATATTTTGGAAGAATTAGCATCAAAGGATAGGGTTTACAATCTGTAGTCCACATCTGCCTTTCCCTAAAAGAAATCTTTTTGTTTTTACAAAAAGACCTAAATTGAAGCAGTCCCCACTTTTCAACTTGGTGTATTCCTGGAAACCATATTTTTAAATGCGAGCTTGAAAGACGCATCATGTTTTTCTGCAGGAATAACAACTAGTATTTCCAGTGTCCCCACTGTGTACGCAGACACTGCAGGAGCATTTACTCGCTCAGTCCTCGCAACATCCTGAAGTAGACACTGGCCTAAAAAACTGAGGCACTGAGAGGTTAGGGAACCTGCTGAGGTCACACAGCTACTTACCGGGGACACGAGGATTTATTTAGGCACTTGGACTTCGAAGCTTGAGTCATTAAACCCCTATGCTATATTGTCTCTCGAACACTGTTAAAGCATTATTGTGATTTTTAAGTAAGGATTTACCAGCCGGATAGGGTCAAGAATATATATCACAAAAGCAAAGACATGTTAATTTATCTATTTAGTTATTCAACAGGAAGCACTATAAAACTTGATAATTAATTAGATACTCTGGTTCTCCTACCAATGGGACTAAATGTTTCAATGAAACTGACTATGCAGAGGCTTCATATCACATAAAGCAGGTAAGATACACTTTTCTGTGACATAAAGTTGACTGTAAACAATATGCTAATGTAAAATATGTAATTAGATATTTAATTTTAAATTTCTGGGTTAGACTTCAGAAAGCCTTTGTGGTTTGGATGGCCCAGTTTTTTCAGCAACTCCTGAGAAATGCGTACCCATACTTTCTTTCACCCTCGCTTTGGCAAGAGAGCGTATGCATGGGGTGGGATTCCAGGCTGGCAGTTTTTCCAGCTGTATGCCGGCTTCCATAGTGTCTCTCGAAAAGTCAGTTATATATCTTACTGTGGGATCCTGTGGTCTGGGTGGCTTTGGCTGAAGGCAGGAAAAGTGACTCCTGCTTCTGGGGTTCTGGGGACCTGGGGGGGTAGCCTCCCCATGGCTCTAGAAGGCCCCTCTGAATCCTGTTTGGATTGCACTAAGTCCTTAGGGCAGTGAGAGCAGTTTGGTTAATGGGTCACTAGATATTATCTTCTCATATGTAGAACCTTCAGCAACAATGCCTGTTAGTTAGCTCACCCTGCTCTTTTTTCCTCCCTCGCCCCTCCTCTCTGTGTGTGTCTCTCTCACTGGGTTCTCCCCCTGCCCCCCGCCCCGTCCCGCCTGCAGCACAGGCCCTGGATCCTCATGGCCTATGGAATGTGGGCCTGCTGGTGTGTGCTGGGGGCGCCAGGAACCGCCACGATTTTTCTCCACACCCTCATCTCCTTCTGCGTAGCCCAGTTCCGGTCGTTGTTCCTATCATGGCTCTGTTCGCTCTTCCTGCTCTCCACACTGAGGCTGCAAGATGTGGAAGAAATTAAGGTAAGAGTCTTTGTTTTATCACTGGGAAGGAGAAGGTCCCTTTGGCGGTGCCCCTTCTGGGTGGGTACCTTTGTTTCCAGGGAACAGTCAATTGTAGAACTGCGGTGGGGCTCCTCCTAGCGGCCATAGCGGGTTGGTGCATGTGAACTCTGGTTTTGCATTCTGCAGTCGTGTATTTCATATCTGTCTTAACCCTCTGAGGTTGCACAGGGCTAACCCTGTACCTTTTCTCCCAGTTTGGGTAAGCATGAATGGTGGCACATGTCACAGGAACAGAGGGTCAGGAACGAAGGGACAAGAGAGCAATAGTTCCCTATGCATTAGATAAAAAATAATCTGCAGAGTGCAGTAAAATTTATAGGGGACTCTCACATTCCTTATCTTACTGGATCCCCACAGTAGCCCTTGAGACAGATGAGGAAGGTATTTCCGTGCACAGACAATCTTGGGAAGTTTTTGATTTTCATTCCTAAATCACTGTGGAACGGGAACTCCTGTGGTATCTTTATTTGTGTTCATTTATTCATTCATTTGTTCCCTCATTCACTGATTCAGTTGATGGCACTTAGAAGTGGTGTGCCCTGCGTTGGCACTCATGGGAAACAACATGGAGGGAAAATTCTAGCAGCAGGTGAGCTGGGCTGCAGTCTCTTCTGTTCACTGTCTTCCTGCTCTAGGAAGTGGAGGGAGGTAGTCATTCAACCTCTGAGTCTCAATCACATCATTTGGAAAATGGAAGTAATAGCTGCTCTGCCTTCCTTGTGGAGTTGTTCTGAGCACCTAACAAGATAATATTTGTTAAGCAATTTTGTAAAAATGTAGCATGTTGAAAATGCAAGAATGTTTTTTTTTTTCTGTGTTCACCCAGTGGACTGGGTCGGATACTGTAAGCACATATGTCAAAATCTGGACTTATGAGAGAATAAGTAAGGTAGCAGGTCCATCATCACAATAAAATGCTTGATTTCTCCTAGAATGATTAACTAGGTGATCGTTTAAATAAGGGTGCTTAAAGTAGATCTGCAGTAAAAATAAGAACAAATGCACTCCTAACTTCTTAGAGATGTGGAAAATGAACAGAACAGACTCTGGCTTTATTTATCATTTGTGTGGGGACAGTTAGCATCAGTTATGGGGTTGGTGCTGAATAAATATTCCACTTAATTTGCAGAGTGGGGGTCTGAAGGCGGGGTGCGAACGGCCAGCAGCTGGCTGCTTCTGCACATTCACTTCTCTTGGTCTTTCCTGGTGGCTGCTCACTCCCTGGACTTGGCCCAGAAACTCTGTTCAGTGCTTAGTTTTTCAGTAAAAGCCTTAAACAACCCCCATAGATCAAATTAACTACATAGATCAAATTTTCTACATAGAAAATTTCTAAATAGAGAATACTATTCTATTTTCTATAAATTCTATATCTTGTCTGTATTTCCATAAATTGTTTTTCCTACTAAAAAATCAATACATATGTATTACAGAAAATATAGAAAAATATAAAGAATATAGAACGATTCATAATTTTACTCTCCCCGAATATTAACATTTTATCACATTTCCACCTAGTCTTCATTTCCATACATATTTTTGCACATGCTTGTTAGTTCTTATTTTGTACTGCATTGTAATTACATTTTTACATACCTATCTCCTATATGGGAATTTAGGACTATTTTTTGACTATGTGTCTCTAAAGCTTATTTGGCAAATACTCCTCAGCTCCATATGGAGTCAAATTAATAACAGAAGAGCAAAAGGAAAGTATGTTGAAGACAGAAATCCCATATGACATTTATGAGCCTCTCTTTGTCTTCAGAATTGTTGGAGGAGCTGTCCAGGTGTCCCCTGGTTGTGGCTAATCTCCATGCCACTCACCGGATGCATCTGACAGGTGCATGTTCAGGAATACAGCCACTGTGTTGCCTCAGACTTCATGCTAAGTCCTTGGTCAACATCAGAGCCTCTCTTCTGCCCACTGCTCATTATCTGCTCGTTTTGATTACCAAGGAGCTCCGCTGCCATGCAGTGAATCTCCACTCCCTTATGGTCCAGCTGCTCTTCCCGTGGAAGAACTGTCCTTCCCAGGAGACGGGGTGATGTCCCTTCTTGGTACTCATGGCTGTTCTCTCCTGGTGACTTTGCAGAGAGGGTGGTACAAGACGGAAAACGAGTACTACTTGCTGCAGTTCACGCTGACCGTTCGCTGCCTGTACTACACCAGCTTCAGCCTCGAGTTCTGCTGGCAGCGGCTGCCCGCTGGCAGCACCTTCTCCTTTCCCTGGATGCTGGCCTATGTCTTCTATTACCCGGTCTTCCACAACGGGCCCATTCTCAGCTTCCCGGAGTTCGTCAGACAGGTAGGGCCCGCTGGGGATTTGCATGGTGTTCTGTAGGTTGTTAAGCCCTGTCCCCGTTGCTGTGGTTGTCCACGTGACTCCTCAGTCTTCTCATTCAGGGGTTGCCCACCAATTTAGGACACATAGTATCGTCTTGATTTCTTTTTTTACATAATAAATCAAATACTTCAGGAAAGTCAGCCTCCAGAATAACGGGCGCCCTGTACACGTGCACGTTAGCTCTATGTGCCTGACCCTCATTCTTGGTGGACATGGCAACCAGGGTTAATGATGGCACAGCGGGGAACTTGGGGGGAGGGCACCCACTGCAGAGAAGTCCCAGGTTCTCATGTGCCACTTGAAAAGGAGAAAGAGAAACTGTTTTAGCTGTCAGCTAAGACATCCCCTTTTGTTTTCACAAATCACTGTATCCTGGGAGTCGTTCGGGGAGACTTGGGATGGGAAGGCAGTGGAGTTGGTGATTTGGAGGCAGTAGTGAGTTTCCGGTCTGGGTATTCGTTTCCGCCCAGGACCCTGCCTGCCGTCTCTGGACAGCGGCCTTGTCGGAAGCTCAGGTCAAGCTGCCTCCATCATTCCCACCTCACTTTCCCTCCTACTGAGAATTTTTTTGGTCCTCCCACAGCTAGTCTCATGGAACATGTATAGAAAGTTCCTTAAGGTGTTTGGTAACTGATAAAACCTAAGACAGGTGTTCTAGGCAGATATATGCATAGTGTGTATTTTCACATGCTAACTTCAGTTCGGGTTACACAGGGTCATTTTTTTATCTGGAAGTGATTTTAAATCTGTGTTTGAAAATTATGTTTTAGATTGTTCGCAAGACAGAGGCAGTTAGTGATGGCAACTGATCTTCTAACTCAGTGGTTCTCCAAGTGTGGGCTACACCAGCTGCTTGGGCATCACCTGGGAACTTCTTAGAAATGTAGATTCTCAAGCCCCACCCCGTCCTGGATTAGAAACTGGGGGGCCCAGCATAGCCACGTGGTTTCACAGGTCCTCCTGGAGATTCTGATGCTTGCTGGAGGTTGAGAACCAGAGCCCTAAGTTCCTCAGAAGAGTAGGGGGACAGGAGCGGTAGGGGGAACAGACACAGTGTAGGTGGGGTTCAGGCTCTCCACGTTGTCTCTTAAAATCTCTTCACCATTGTGAATTTTGAATTTTTCCCGATGTTCTAGCCAATAACTTTTGTACTAAATGTCCACACACACCCACACCCACCTCTCTGGAAGACAGGTAGTAATCCTCAGAGAAACAGGTTACTTTCCTAACTGCCTCTTACATTGAGGAGCTCTGCGTTATTATGTAAATCATCATGCTTTTTCTTTCTCTTCTCCTTTCACATTGTGTCCTGTAGGGTCTAGCGGGACCTGGCGACACCCCTGCCAGGGTCGCCTATGGGTTACACAGAGGCAAGCTTTGAGATTATCGATCACCTGAACTCTTAGCCAAGGGCACCCTTTCTCTTGAGGTTTAGTCTGGGGAAGAGAAGCGGGACTCAGGTATGGAGACTGGGGTGTATCTATGTCTTCTCTCTCTCCTTTTTGTCCCTTTCTAGATGGTAGCAACTGTGGAAAGCAGGGAGCTCGGAAAGGCAAATTGAAACTTTTCTCTGCAGCCTGGGAAGATTCATAGAACAGTCGGTCTAGAAAAGATAGAATGTTTAGTAAGCTACAGGGCAAACGGCAGAACAGCCAGGAGGTGTCTGCAGTTGCCAAGTATACCTCTAGGGCACTTACCTCCTATGAGAAAAATGGGTCTAAAAGGGGAGCAGTTAAACTCAGAAGCTAGTCCGGTAGTGGGAGGATTCCTTCATAGAGGCCTGGGAAGGGGAGGAAGAACTGGAAGAGCTTGTAAGCAGGGTTTGCTCCCAATGAATGCTTGAGTGAATGAATAAATGCCTTCAGACAGAAGGATTAGTAATATTGAAATTAGTAATATTTTCAATCTTAATAATATTGAAAATGATTGAAACAAAACCTTACCCCAGTATTAGATCAGTGCTTAGAAACTGTGCAGAGCAGCAGAATGAGGCTGTGCCACCAGGGGGCAGCAGGGCCCCACGTGGGAACCAACCCCGGGCGGGAAAAGCAAGGGCCAGTTGGGAATCTGCAAACTCCAGTTGCTAAGACAACTGGTGTTAGGTGCACCCTGGGAGACTGTATCTTTCACCTTATTTTTTTTAGCATGTAAGTGCACAGTACACACAAGACGAGGGAAGTAAAGAAGAGGTGTCCTCTGTAAAGTGAGGCATGTGGAATTGACACACATCCATCGTGAACAGGTAGCATTTTGCCTGCGAAAAGGCCTCAGTGCTTTAGCCCGAGGACCATTTCTGATGGCGGTTGGAGTCCCGGGGGCCCAGGGAGAGGCAGGGCGTGCTGTTTGCATGCTGTTTATTTGCCTGGCTTGGAGGCTCGGCCTCACATCCCACTCCTAAGGGTCGACCTGTGCAGTGGGGGCTGGTGTGGAGAGGCTGTGAACCGAGGCGGTGGGACCAGGGACTCTTCCTCGTGGGATGCTGTGCTCCCACCCCAAGGAGAAGAGCGGGACTCAAACAGGGAACTTGGACTCAGGGTCCCAGCCTTCCTGTCCCAGGGTTTGACTCCCTGCTCCGCTTTGGCTGGAGAACATTTGGTGAGTTACCTCATTGGTGAGTCAGTGTCCTCATCAGTGCGATGGGAGGAATAATAGTATCTCCTCCTAGGATTGTTAGAAAATTTGATTTCTGTACAGGTAACGTGGCTTGACTCATAAATGGCACGAAGTATTAGCCGTTACTGTTGTCGTTGTTACCTTTAGCCAAAAGCGTGGGGGCAGTTCTGGGGTGAGTTTAGGCCAGAACTGAGACCCTGGGCATCCAGTCTGGTTGGCGGGTGCAGGAGCAGAGGGTTCTGGGTAATGGCCATCCTCGGTCTCAGAAGAGGCCACGTGCTGGTTCCGTGTCTTCTGACGAGAGGCCCAGGCGACTGCCGCAGGTGCAGGGCAGGGCCCAGCCCCGGAGAGGCTCGTGCTGGCGAGAGCCTGGCAGGTCGTCGGTGATCGAGACTGCCCACGCAGGGTTGAGGGGCTCTGGTTCTGGAGAGCACCCAGAATAATACGCATTGTAACAAATAATCCTGACCAAGCATTGCTCGGAGCCCAGTTTTGCCTGTCCTGACTCACGTCGTGCTCAGAGCAACCCCGGGAGAGCAGTACCGCGGTTACTGCCGCTGCACAGATGGCCCACGGGGGCATGGAGAGGCATCAGCATGCAGGGCGGGGTGCAGGCAGTGACGGGCGAGCTGGAGCTGGCGCTGACTGGCGAGCCCTTGGGGTCAGAGAGAAGACGCAGTGTGGCCCGAGGGACGTGTGGGACTGGAGGCCTGAGCGGGCCAGACCAGGCCCCAGCCCTGTGGCAGCGACACCAACTGCACGCCCCGCTGGCTGCTTTGGGAGAGGCTGCTGGAGATCACCGGCCTTGGCCTGGATGCCGGGGAGGGGCAGTGAGGGTCTGGTGGGGGAAGAGCTTGCCGGGAGGAGGGGTGTGGTCTGAGACCACAGACTCCCCCACCACAGCGGCACAAGCCATTGAGGCTAACGTCCTTGACCAAAGGCAGAGGCGGGAGCAGAGGTGGCACAGTCGAACCGTTGGCTCTGGGGAAGCTTTTCATTTGGTTTTCGCAGACACACGTGTTATCAGTGTGCGAAGGCAAAGAACCTTTTCTCTTTGAGAACTGTCATCTTTAATCACCGGAATATCTTTAAAAGGCTTCCGCTGTTCCTTTTTACACAATTTGCATGAAATGAGGTTTTAAAATATAATATGTTTTAAAATGCACTTTGCAGATGAGTTAATTATTTTTTTTTAGTGGTGCCTTGACTGAAAAAACCCGCTGATGGCAGATTCCAGTGGCGTTAGGGCTGGCTCGCTCCCAGGTGAGGAATATCCCGAAGGAGCTGCCCAGCACGCAGGCAGGAGAGCAATCCTGCTTGTTTGGTGGGCTGTGGATGGCATGTCTTTTCTTCCTGCTGGAATGACAAGGGACAAATGCCAAATGGTTTAAATAAAAGGGAGTCAACTGGCTGGAAGATATAAATAGATTGCAATAATGAGCTGACTCTAAAGAAAAACCAGTAACCACTTTTTTAGGTAAAAACAAATAGAATGAAAAATTGGATTGTTGTCCTCTGTGTACTTGTACGGTTAAGGAGTAGACACGTCTGTTACCCCGGATGAGAAGGCACCCAGCGTCAAACACGGAGCAACGCGGAGGGAAGTCCACCCCTCTGGGCCCGTGGTGACACGTAGCTGTGCCTTCTTCAGCCTGGAGGGCAGCTCTGCCCCGAGGAGGGAAGTCATTACTGGGAAGCCAGCCAGTCACAAAGCGCACCTCCCGTTTCTCTTAATTACAGATATTTGTGTCATTGGAGACCTCACACCCACTGGGGAGGGAGAGGAGGGCTTCTGAACTGACCTTGGGCTGTGATTGCCTGGAGCTGGAAGGCGACTGGCTCACGCATTTTCCTGATGGCAGGCAAGGGAGGCTGCCTTCCCAGCCAGCCCTCTCTGCTGTCCGGATGGGTGTGCGCGCAGCGACCTCCAGGCCTCGGCGGCAGCCTGGTCTTCAGGGGCCCGGGGCCTGCGCTCGGCTTATGCTCAGGAGCCTGCAGGCCACAGGCAGAGCTGCTTATTTGGAACTGGAGACATTCAGTGGTGTGAAGACTGTCTTCTGTCAACACTGCTTTTGGAGCCAGTGTCACATTCAGCCAGAGGCCTTGCTTCCCCCCCCCCCCGCCCCCGCGAGTCTGGCACCAACAAAGGCCGCTCTGTCTGTCTGTCTGTCCGTCTGTCCGGAATGGTGTTGGCCTCCTTGTGTCTTGGCCTCGCTGCTGAGTGGCGTGAACTCTTCCGGCCTCCACGGACCCTTGGACAGTATGTTCTCATCGTTTCCTCATTTGCTGACAGTCATTAGGTCAAAATGAGTTTGCTTTAGAGAGCTGGAGAAGGGCGGGGAATTAACACGGAGGAGCTCAGTATACAGCTAAGAAAATCTGCGAGTGAGGTGGGAAGGTAAGGGGGAGTCTAGGGGTGTGTATGAGGCGGGTACTGGCTCCTAGCAGATGCTGAGCTTCCCTGGGCTGACCCTGAAGCTAGCTGTTTTGTTAGGAGGGAGGAGAAATAGATGGCCTCGCCTCACTAGCAGAGTGGACCGCCATCTGCACAACGTCGTAAAGTTACCCCTTTTCCCCCGATCGCAAAAATAATCAGTTGTTAAAAACAAGCTAAAACTCTTACCGTCCAAAGGTTATAGGCACTGTTGCCAGCGTGATGGACACGCTTCCGGCCTTTCATTAGCTATGCACGTCGAGCAAAACCAGTCTTCGTGGCTCCCTGATATCGAGGTGCTCCGTACAAGCCCGCAAATCCCTGGCGCGCCCACTCTTCCTTCTGGGACGTCCTCCCAGCCAGCACTCCCCATCGTCACTGACCTGGCGAACCCTTCAGAGCAGTTTCTGTTGCCTTAACCAGGCAGGTTGGTGTGGCTGGGCGGATATTCTCCTCCGGGAACCTTGGGAAACCAAAGGCAAAAAAGCAAAATCCCATTAGTTTGATCCATTTACGTTAAAATAAATAAATAAATAAATAAACAAACCAAGGAGCTGTCCGTGGTGTGGCCAGGCAGGCAGATGGCAAAAGCGGGGGACCCCGTCTGTGCAGACTTTCATAATGCTGTGGAGCCAGGCGGAATTTCTTAGCTGAATTCTTGCCGTGAGGGGACAGTGGAGAAAGTGATAGGATATATGGTAAAAATGGAATAAAAATCCACTGCTTGGCATGCAGATCGCCTGTTGCCTCCAAGGGCAGCGCCTGCCACTCCTGGCTGCGGTGGGACCCCTTGTCCCTTGATGTTAGGGGAGAGGGGAGGCTGAAGCACCCACCGGGTCCCTTCCCCCAGGAACGGGTCTGTCTCCTTCACGTCCTGGGTTGGGCCCTCGTCGTCAGATGCTGAATCAAGTCCATTGCTGCTGCCAGCTCGCGCTTGGGGAGTCCCCGATGTCACCCTTTATGCGTTCGCGTCACCTCTGCAGTTCAGGGCGACCTTCAGGCTAGTCTTGTCCATGGAAGTGCCAGCAAACCTCCACGCCCCCTCTTGTTTTTCTCTTTGTCTGGTGGTGTAAGGCTGAAAAAGAATTCATTTCAAGTTTTGTAGTACGCTTATGCATTTCAGGACCTGTGTGTTTTAAACTCTCGTGCATCCCTCAACAGCGGGCAGTGAGGTGAGACCACAGAGCCAGGCTAGTTGGGCAGAACTGTTAATTTTTTTTGGTCTGTTTTGTTCACATGTATTAAATATACATGCAGTGGTTTGTCTGTATCTATGAATAATCAGAACCTCCCTCTGTCACCTTTGGTGTCCGGCTCTGAACCGTCTTCTAATTCTGCCCCGTGGCTGGTCGTCTGGGGCGGCAGAGGGGAAGGAGGAGGAGAAGGTGCAACAGGAGATACTAGCCGCCAGTTCCCGAGCGCTTTCTACATGCCTGTGCTGCACTTAGCGCATCATTTCCTTTATTAGATTTACCATCCCAACAATTTTTTTCTCTTCGTGTTTGAGGAAACCAAGCCTCAGAGAGGGGAAGTCACTTGCTCGGGCTCACACAGCTGTGTGGTTTGCGCTAGAATCTGATTCCGATTTTGTCCGGCTCTGAAATCGGTGTTTTTAACTGGTGCCCTGTACCCACCACCTGCCAAGGAAGAGCCTCGTGCCACATACTGTCCCTGCTTGTGTTTCCTCTGCCTTGTTTCAAAGACAGCTTAAAAGGAAATGACACACCCACACCAAATTTTCCCCTCGTTCTGAGGCCCCGTCTCTCATTCTCCCTTTGTGTTGCCAGCCACGTGCCCCATTTTCAACAGCCTTAGACGTGAGTGGGCGATGGCTGAAGACAGGCAGGCCAAGACTGAACCCAGAGAGACCCCGAGTCGCGGGGGAGCGTGCAGGAGGCGCTGCTTCCCGGGGTGTCTGCAGGGTTGCTGCTGGGCTGCAGGACCCCGCCCCATTCTTACCCTGGGACAGAGTTTTCAGGCCCACACAATGCTTTTCCACCCAAGAACATGGAGCGTTCCCAAGGCAGGTTAAAGCAGCCCTCTTTTGGTAGACACAGCGGTAATGTTCGTGGGAAGTTCGTTACAGCCATCGTCCTGGGGACTGTCTGACAGCTTTAAGCAAGGAGCAGCGACCCAGTGACGCTTCTGTTCCCCTGCAGATGCAGCAGCAGCAGCAGCAGCAGCAGGGCCCACTGAAGTCCAGCCTTGCCGTCCTCGCCTGGGGGCTGGGCCGCCTCTTCTGCGGCTGGTGCTTGGCGGAGCTGATGGTCCACCTCATGTACATGCACGCCATCTACAGCAGCGCCCCGCTCCTGGGGGCCGTCTCCTGCTGGACCTTAGGTAACTGTGGGAACTCTGCTCCCAGAAGGACGCGCTCCAAGAGTTCTCCCGAGTGAAGCTGGGCTGGGGGCTGGCGGGGGTGCAGTCAGCTTGAGCAAACCCCTCATTTTTTTTTTTTTTTGAACCTTGTTCCTCTTATGGCCCAGCCATCGCAGGTGTGAGGCTGGCGGAGGGGAGGGCCAGGCTGTGTAGTCTGGGAACTGCGTGGGGTAGCTAATCCCTTTTCATAATGGAACCTGACTACTTTCTAGCTGGGTATGCCTCTTCCTGGTGTGGCCAGAGCCGCTCCTGACAGGGGCGGGCAAGAGATGCCCAGGGCAGCCCCTGAGTCCCCGCTGAGAGGAGAGGCTCCCGGACTGCGTTTCTCTGCAGTATTCCTGCTGTTCTTGTGTGTGGCATAAGGAGGATGAGAACACGAGCTTTCGTCAGACGGACACAGGCCTGAGTCCCAGCTCCACCCACCGCTCTGGCAGCCTCTGGCGGCTCCAAGAACCTCTGTCCGTCTCCGTCAGTCCCCACAACAGAACTTGGGGGATGTTTTGAGGATTAATTGAAATGAAGCTTCTGGTCGACAGGCAGATGGCCTGTACATGTGCAGGTCCCTCCGCTGGCCCCTTTTTCTTGTGGACCTGTTTCTTTACATCCACAAGTGGATGGGGCTGAAGCCGTTGTCTCATCAGGACATGGCCCCCGGGAGGGGCCCAGCGTGGAGACCGTGGCCACGCCCCTCTGTGAACTCAATCCGGTCATTTCCTTGTTTGCGCTTTCGAGAACTCCCTTTGGTAACTGAATTCAGCCCAGGGTCTGACCTCCAGCCTGTCCTCCCAGTGGGAAATGTGTGACCTCCTGCCAGATGGAGCCTCTCCCTGTCCAGGGCAGTAGTACAAGCCCCACTGGACTTCGTATCTGTTTGGTGATTTATAGATTACAAGAATACATATCTGTTGTCCTTGGTGTCACACATGCTTAATCAGAATGTTTCAAGGAAGATGCCTTTTTGGATTGGAAAGATGCTGAGCTGTTTTAATGAGTGTCTTCTTTCCAAACAAATCTTTTCTATAGTTGGGACAACTAATATTCTAAGGTTTTAATGATGTGATTAGGCAAAACAGAGTAGGGTTGAATGATGGTGCATGCTAAATCGAATCCCATTTGTACTGCATCCAAATTAAGAGGCTGTATCAATTGGGGTTATTTTCACTGTGAATAATGGGAAACTCAACTCAAAATGAGGCTTAAAGAGTAAGAAAGAGCTAGTATCTCGCATAACTATTACCTCTAAGGTCAGTGCTAGGACACTAAACCCAGTGGCTCGGAAAGGCCAATGAGTACCCACTTGTGTACCTGCGACCACTTACATACCTACCATTCGGATGAAGAACTAACTAGGACCCTAGAAGTCCACGTTTGTACCTGTAATTCCATTCCCTCTTACTGCTCCCCACCCCCGCCACAAAGATGTGTATGATTTCCTTTCTTTAAACAAGACTATTTTTAGAGCAGTTCTAGGTTTATAGCAATATTGAGAGGCAGATACAGAGAATTCCCAGAATTCCCATACACCCCCCTGACACGCCCTCCCACCTGCTTCTCTCACTATCGGCATCCCCGCCGGGGTGGTCCCCCTGTTACAATAGAGGAACCTACACTGACACATTGTCATCACCTGAAGTCCGCAGTTTACATTATGATTTACTCTTAGTCTGTGGGTTTTGACAGATGTAGAATGACATTTATCTGCTATTATCACGTGTAGAATAGTCTCACAGCCCTAAAAATCCTCTGTGCTTTGTCTGTTCATCCCTTCTTCCCCAGCCTATGCCAATCACTGACCTTTTTACCATAATCATAGCTTTCCATTTTCTGGAATGTCATAGAGTTGGAACCTTACAATATGTGGCTTTTTAGACTGATTCGTTTTACTTAGTAATACGCATTTAAAGTTTCTCATGTCTTTTAATGGCTTGATAGCGCATTTCTGTTCAGCGCTGAGCAGTATGCCACGGTCTGGGTCACCACGGTCTGATCCAGTCACCCATAGAAGAACATCTTAGTTGAGTATAAGTTTTGCAATTAGAATAAAGATGTTACAAGCATCTCTGTGCAGGTTTTCGTGTGGACATAAGTTTTCAAATCCTTTGAGTAAATACCAAAGATTGCAGTGTCTGGATTATATGGTAAGAGTATACTTATTTTTATAAGAAACTGCTAAACTGTTTTTTTTTTTTAAGTGGCTGTATCATTTTGCATTTCCACCAGCAACGAATGAGAGTTCCCGTTGCTCCACATCCTTGCTGGCGGTTGGTGGTGTCAGTGTTTTGGATTTTTGCCATTTTAATAGGTATGTGGTGGAATCTTTTTGTTTTAGTTTGTAATTCCCTAGTGACATATGAGGTGGAGCATCCTTTCATAAGCTAATTTGCCATCTCTTTTTTTTTTTAGTAGTAGCCCTAGAGTTTGCAATACACCTTTACAACTAATCTGAGTCCACTTCCAGATAACATACACCACTTCCTGGTAGTGATAATACATTCCTAATTCCTCCCTCCTGTCACTTGTATGATTGTTATTGTTTATTTCACTTCTGTATAAACCGTTGTCATCATCAGTACATTGTTGCTTTTCTTTTGAACAGACTGTTATCTGATAGATCAATTAAAAAGAATAAGAACATTTTTTATTTTACCTGTACTCATTCCTTCTCTGGTACTCTCCCTTTTTAAAAATTGTTGATTCCAGTTTTTGACTTGTATTATTTTTATTCTCTCTGAAGAACTTTTTAAACACATTTATTGTAAGGCAAGTCTATTGGAAACAAATTCCACCATTTTTGTTTGAGAAAGTCTTTACTTCTCATTCACTTTTGAAGGCAATTTCATAGGATACCAAATTCTATTTTTTTTAACTCTATTAATATTTCACCGTACTATCTTCTTGCTTGCATGCTTTCTGAGAAGCTACATGTCATTCTTATCTTAGTTCTTCTATAGCTTAGCTCTCCCCTGCCCCACCCCCTGGCTTCATTTTCGATATTTGTTTCTTTATCTTTGATTTTCTGCTGTTTTTAAAAATAAATAAATAAATTAATTAATTAAATTGAAGAAATGATTTAAATACCCCTCTCGACATCTACCTCCCCTCTCCCCTCACTCCTCTACCCTCTGGTAAACACTAGTCCATTGTCCATGTCCATGAGTCTCACTTTGTTTGTCCTGCTCATTTGTTGCTTTTAGCTTTATATTCCACATATAAGTGATATATGTGATTTTTAACTTTTTCTGTCTGGCTTATTTCGCTTAGTATGGTTATTTCAAGGTCTATCCATATTGTTGCAAATGGCAGTATTTTATCTCTTCTTATGGCTGAGTACTATTCCATTGTATGTATGTCCCACAGCTTCTTTAGCCAATCATCTATCGTAGGACACTTCGGTTACTTCCGGGTGAATAATGCTGCTATGAACATTGGTGTGCAAATACCTTTTTGGATATGAGTTTTCAAGTCTTTAGGGTAAATACCCAGTAGAGGTTTTGCTGGATCATACGGTAGATCAATTCTCAGTTTTTTGAGGAACCTCCATACTGTTTTCCATAGTGGCTGTACCAATTTGCAGTCCCACCAACAGTGTTTGAGGGTTCCTTTTTCTCCACATCCTCTCCAGCATTTTTTATTATTTGTTCTATTGATTATAGCCATTCTAACAAAAGTGAGATGGTATCTCATTATGGTTTTGATTTGCATTTCCCTCATAGCTAGTGATGCTGAGCATCTTTTCATATGTTTGTAGGCTTTTTGTATGTTCTTTAGGGAGAAGTGTCTATTCAGGTCCTCTGCTCATTTTTCGATTGGATCGTTGTTGTTGTTGTTGTTGTTTTTGTTGTTATTGAGTCATATGAATTCTTTGTATATTTTGGATATTAGGCCCTTATTGGAGGCGTTGCTTGAAAATCTATTGTCCCATTTGGATGGTTTTCTCTTTACCTTGTTGACAGTTTCTTTTGCTGAGCAGAAGCTTTTCAGTTTGATGTAGTCCCATTCATTTATTTTAGCTTTACTTCCCTTGCCTTTGAGGTCAAATTTACAAAATCCTCTTTAAGTCCAAGGTCCTTGAGTTTAGTTCCTATGTTTTCTTCTATGCATTTTATTGTTTCAGGTCTTATATTCAGGTCCTTAATCCATTGTGAGTTAATTTTGGTGTGTGGTGATAGATAACAGTCTAGTTTCATTCTTTTGCAGGTGGCTTTCCAGTTTTCCTAGCACTATTTATTGAAGAGGCTTTCCTTTCTCCACTGTATGTTTTTGGCTTTTTTTTTGTCGAAAATTATTTGCCCATATAAATATGAGTTTACTTCTGGACTCTCAATTCTGTTCCACTGGTCCATGTGTCTGTTTTGCTGCCAATACCATACGTTTTGATTACTGTCACTTTGTAGTATAATTTGAAGTTGGGCAAAGTGATGCCTTTAGTCTCACTCTTTTTTCTCAGGATAGCTTTGGTAGTTTGGGGTCTTTTGTGTGATTTTGTATGTTTCCATACAAATCTGATGATTTTGTGTTCCATTTCTTTAAAAAAATGTTGATTGGATTGATTTTCTGCTGTTTGAATATGATATGCCTCGGTGTAGTTTTGGGGGCATTTATTCTGTTTGGTGCTCTCTGAGCTTCCTGGATATTTGGTTTTTATTTCTGGCATTAATTTGGGGGAAATCCTTATCGTTATTGCTTTCAATATTGCTACTGTTTCTTTCTCCTTTTCTTATTCTGGTATTTGCATTACATGTTCATTGTCAAGGATGGCTGGG